>OU696696.1:59700104-60239498 GCA_916050605.2 Platycheirus albimanus
GTTCGAGATCTGCCGACTCCACCGCCTAAATTCTTTTCCGGGGTACTGCCTCTTGCGAGGAAGTGACAAATCCTCCATACCTCCAAGAGTAAATCATGTCATGGAAAGTGCTTCTCTGTTAGACGTTCAGATTCGGCGGTAAATGGTAGGTCTCTCACACAGTAATGGTTGAGAGCGTAGCTGGCTTAGCACGATGGTGTAGCTGCAATAGCACGTAGCACTGTCAAAATTAAGTCTACGTAAATCGTATAGCATGGCTACAATGTGAATTAGCAGCTGCAGCACAGAGAGTAGCTGAAGTACAAGTCGACTCGACTTCAACTTCACGATCGTGCTGCGCTGCAAAACAACAACAAATCAAAATGGCAGAAATGATTTTTTGTTTGAGTTGAGTGCTGTACATATTGTATTCGTGCATGCTGCTAATTGTGCTACTTTTCTTGACATTAACTTTGACATTGCTACGTACTACTGCTGCAGCTACACCATTATGCTCATCATCATTATCATCGTTCAAGATACAAAAACCAAAATGTTCACTTAAAGTTGCGTTGGCGATACCTTCCACTACAACAAGTTCCTACGAAACAGTCATATCGTTTACATCTCCTGCACCCGTGCTCCGATGGTTTCGTTCCATGATGGCTTAAATTTGAAATCATTATCGTTGTAGTCCTCCAATTAAATATTCCTCGATTTCGCCAAACATCCCTCTACTTAAATTAAAAGTTTTTCAATTGCAGAATGCAGAACTGCTACCGATGCCATAATAATAGTTATTGGTGCGATGCTACGGTGAACTCGCATTAAGTGAAAAGTTCCACTTAAATAGTTTTTTCGCAATTGGAACTTTTATCCAGCTCTCGAGTTCAATTAGTTCATTCACATTCGGTGAGTCGTTGAAAGTTGAGAGATTCCCATTTCAATTCCAATTCCCTATCGCGGAAGGATTCAGTTTTTCAGTTTTTTTTTTTCAATCAGTCAGAAACCAGCAACACCATATTGAATTAGATTCATCAAAAATTGCGAGCTAACTCGAGTTGGCACCAAACCACCTGCCCAACACGACGATTTATGAGGCAACAGGAGATATTCAGGCCACCCCCGTCACTCTTCAACTTGCTAGATGGTATATCCAATCCATATTGGCATCATTACAGTGATTCCATCAAGTGATAACACTGTAACGGTTGGTGCACGAATAAGGATGTCGATGAATTGCTCGTTAGATTGTGCCTCCTGCTACTGCCATCGTTAATGGAACTTGGTTACACACACACACACACACACACACACACATACAACACGAACAGGAAAGGAGTTTCTTAAATGTGTACGTTCGTTCGTTCATGCCACTTTGAGGTCAATGTTAATGGTTTTCAAGTGAAAATAAAACATGGAAGAATCATGATTGTGGAATGATTAAGGTACTTCTTTGTAAGATTATTACTAAATCATCATTACCAACAAATAATATGTATAGCATTCTGGAGTATACTAGCGAAAACATAACTTTTTTTGGTAGCGGTATATTTGGAGCAAGTGTGAGCAGGGTCTAGGCAAAAGTTGGAATATTTAAACTCTATTTTATAACAAGGGTGTATTGTACTTTGTTTGTATTGAGTTTAAACATGGATAAATAATAAATCCGATAGGTATAGAAAAGTAAGTACATATACTTTTACTTAGAATCAAAAGTAATTTTGGAGCTGGAGCTGGATGGCTTGAATCTGGTATTTATAATTTTTGTTTTAAGAATAAGGCTTAGTAATTGAACCGCTAAGATTCGCAGACCCAATATCGATTACGATTTAACCACAATTTTGCACACACAAGCTTTTGGTGAATTTTTTTTTTTTTTTTTGTTCTGTCAATTTAATATAACTATGTATTTGAATCTAGGAGTGGCCAACGCTCACTTTTCACGTACAAAAGTGCGTGCGTACAAAGTACACATGTCAGAAGTGGAACTCCTTTGCCAAACTAATTTTTTGCACCGCATCAACCGACCAATGCAGCTTCTTAAGGCCGTTAACCCGCCTAACACATTTAATATTATACACATCACATTTTTTATATCAACCTTCCAAACGCTCATTTAACCACATACCAAGTCGCATCCCTGCTACCCGCCAATCTATTTAAAACCATCAACCACCTGACTTGACTGCCTACAGTGGATATACGAAACACTTTTATCTGCTAACACACATAATTCATACCGTCCTTGCTACCCACCGTTCTATTTTTAACCATCACCCGCCGACCTACCCACAGTTGATATGCAGAACCAGCTTGTGATATTATAAAACAAACCTAACCTAACCTACAGCTCTCTCTGCACTGTGCGTGATGCGACGTTCGCTCTCTCTCTCTCTCTCTCTCTCTCTCTCTCTCTCTTTCTCTCTAACTATCTTTCTCTCTCTCTCTCTCTCTCTCTCTCTCTCTCTCTCTCTCTCTCTCTCTCTCTCTCTCTCTCTCTCTCTCTCTCTCTCTCTCTCTCTCTCTCTCTCTCTCTCTCTCTCTCTCTCGATCTTTCTCACTCGCTTGCTCCCTACTCTCGCTCCATGGCTATGTGCTTCATGCTACGTTCGCCATTTCTCACTCTCTGTCAATCGGTCTCAATCGCTCTCTCCATTTTCGGGGACGGAAGTCACGCTTATTTCCGCTGCATCAGTAAAAATTTTACCCCCCTGCGCCTAAAGAAGTTTCACTTCAAAAACAAAACAAACTGAAGATATACAAATAATCAATTCCAAATGATTTTTCGATGACAAATATTTCTAAAAAAACGTTTTGTGCGTGAAGTTTTCCAATACGCCCACTCTTAGGGGCGTGATTTTAATAAAATTCTTTTATTCAGTCGGTTTTTTTTTTAAACTTGATTGAGTTGTGATCTTTCGCATATGCTCAATAAACAAATACCTAAGATCAAAGCCTGATATTTTTTCAACAACATGTGTAATGCTTGGTTACATAACAGGGTATAGTTCAAGAATCGCCATTTTCATTCAAAATCTTATTTTTCATATTTCAAATTTTGTGCTGTTTTGAACTAAGAATCGAGCTGCGAGCTTAAAAGTGTGTCACAAAGCACGTAGCACATTTTGACCCAAGGCCGTGGCACAAGGCTTTTTTATTGCGCTAGCAGTAATCGAACAACGGACACAATAAAATAATAATGTTATTGCATTTTCTTGTACCTAGATTTATTTTATTTCTGGTACCAAATAGTTTGTCACAAATGATTTCATGTGATAAAAGCGTATTCAACAATTCGTTACAAATTTACGGTAGCTCTCACTATAATTACTTTTGTTTTCACGTGCGTAAGCAAACAGAGATATGAGCTCTCCAATACGACACGCAAACACGCGACATATAGGTGCCTATGTCCGAAACACAGAAACTATAAGTTAATCCCACAAACTTCCAATGATTGGCCTTGTTGTTTTTTGAGATCAACATTGTTTGATAGTTGACTACTTCATCCTGGTTGATGAATGTATCAATTGATTTAAAGTCAGACAAATTTTAAAAATAGGATAGCCGCTTTGAGATTGCAGGCTTCTTTTTTAGCTCGTTGGCTTAGTCGATGATTTTGTTTTTTTTTTTAGGTCTTGGCGGAAAAACACGGATCCTTTCTTTCGATTCTCCAAACATAATTATTTTAACTGTCACGAAAATCTTTTAAATTTCTGTCCAGCGCCTACATTGACTTTGTGTCGGCCTTTGTGGATTTGTGTTGTTTAGGAGCCCGACACAGTAAGAGCAAAAATGTTTTCGGTACAGTTGGAAATATTATTCTAAAGTGTGTTTTTAGAGGTATAAAACTAAAAAATGAAATAAAACAGATAAGTTGTATTAATTGACATACAACTGACTTCATTTGAAATATTTTTATTTCAAATTATTTCTGGCCTATGGCCACCGCGGTTGGCTCGGCTGTAGTCTAATCTTGAACAGTCTAATTTTTGAACAGTCTTTGCAGCATTGGGGGTCTTTATATCGACAGTAAATATTGTTTTCCAAGTCGTCAATCGTCTCTGGCTTTTCGGTGTAGACAAGTGAGTAGTGACTTCACATACATACACAGCAAATAGTCTAGCGGTTAAATCGCCCGATCCTGGAGATCAACTCAAAAGTCTTCAACTCGAAGTTATACTTTCATCCAAACGTTTCCTACAACGAATCAACTGTGGCACTTGCTGTATGGCATGCTGCGCCAACTTGTTGAAACCACAGCTCCCCCACGTCGAATCAATTCAGGAACGAAAAACGGTCTCCATTTGACTGTAACCCACTGGATGGCATCGTATTCAAGGGTTAAAGGACCAATGATTCCACACAGCACACAATTGTTCAGTTTTTCCAGATATACCGGCACATCAAAAATGGCTTGAGGATTGTCTACACTCCAAATGCAGACATTTACCGAAAAGTGAACTTCATTGCTGAAAAAAATTTGCTTTGGAAAAGAACCAGGTTTTTCGAAATAAATTTGTTGTTCAGGCGTCAGTCGATTCATGATAAAATAGCAAACCAAAGTAAAGATAAATCACATGTCAGATGACATAAAATGGCTGTCAATGAAAACAGTACTGCCAACTAAGCTTCTAAACTCCTAAAAAACACCCTTTATAAGCAATAAATTACATTTTAAAGCTACATTTAATATTTCCTTTATAAATACATATTACACAAAATATTTACTACGAAGTGAAACAACTACTTTTAAATAAAATTAAGACACTTTTATATATGAATTCTGTAACCTTAAGTATACATTTTTTAAGTTCATAATGTTGAAAGGCACAAGTCCTTTTCTTAAAGACTACTTCAACAAATAATGTCATTGCTACTACTTAGCTATGAGCACTCATTCAAAATTATCTTTAAGCTCTTCGTTAGTGTACTTCAAGTTCCCAAACCATGAATCAGGACAACAGCCTGCCCTTTAACTGTTCATTTGCCTTCTACGAAAACAAACAAATCAAAGCTTAAAAATAAAAAGAAATGGGTTAACAAATTTAAATTTAACTTTGTTGACCGCCTTTTCTAAAATTCCTTAAAAATGATATCCTGCATCCCTTTGAATGAACCCAATTCCAAGTTAACCTTTATTTATTTCAATTTCCTTCAAGAGACATTTTATTTTGTTTGTTAAAGCGAAAAGATACTTAAAAATAAGTACATAAATAGACAGAGCTCTCATTTCGATCGACCTGCGACCCTGAATACAAATGTGTGTATATACGTCCTGCGGTGAGACGGGTTTTATTGTTTGTTATAGGCTTAAAGGCTCACCCTGGTTTCCGGTCATGGCATTAAAATAAATTGTATTCAAAATTAAAGATATATAGAAATATAATATCTGTACCCACCACACACCGGAATGGATAAAGTAATTCTATCTTGCCAGGGTATCCTTTTTTTGAAAATTAGAGAAAGCACAGGACTCACACACGCTACGCTGAAGAAATTCCATGAATCGTCATTCGTTTTCATTTGTTTTTGGGATTCGTATCCTCTCATATTACGAGTACACTAACCCAGAACCACTGATGGAAAAATGCTTACTATTGTACTGAATTCAGTACAATTTGATTTTCTCAGTACGTAAGTACATCTTTGCCATTTTCAGTACAATTTTGAATCGTCAGTACAAAATGGATTTATTCCTTTAGTAAATTTTCTCTTACCTTTACTAAAAAATCTATTTGCGATGCGAACATACCCAAAGCCCAATTACTTAATATCAAACTGCTTTTTTAGTTTTGTTCGGTATCGTTTGGCAAGTCATCATGGAAATACTCACAACTCACACCAACAACAGCGTCTCCAAATAGATCGCTGTATTATTGGAAAAATTCAAGGCAAGTCTGGTGTTTTATCGTAAAATTTCGTTTAGTGATACGGAAAACCAAACCGAAAAAAATTGCAAATGGAAAATTTAGTACGTTATGGTTCGATTTAAAATACAAATTGTCGAGTCGGTAAAACTCGTAAATCGAAAAATTCAAAAAAAATTTTTAATGTAAAATAATCAGAAAATTGAGAGCCATATTTTGGTACTTGCAGCAACATTTTTCAGGAATGACAACATTAAAAAACTACGTTTTATAAATCCCATCAAAAACCTTAAGCAGTACCTCGTAAGTCTCATACTATACGCAAGTAAATCGAATTGAATTCTTATATACTTACGAGGTTATTTCATAAATAATAGACAATCAGGTATTTTTGATTTCTGAAAAACTTGCAAAACCACTTACGAGGTTATGAAGTTTAATTGTCGAAATGCTACACTGATCGATGGCATTTAACTCAAAAAAAATGTTTTGCTTGTAAAATGTTTAAATTTAACTAATAATTTTTCTTCAAAATAAAAAAAATTTCAAGAAACCACTCTCGATTTGATCTAGAGCACTTTTCATTTTCCATGAAGCCAAAAAAGCAATCTAGATTTGGTTTTAGATTGAATCTAGATCAATTTTTGCGAATCTCGATTCAGAGCCAGATTTACACACACTAATAAAATTGACATTGGCTAAACGTCAGTTGGAAATTTGTTTTTCTCATTGTGGCGTTTTGAAAAGACACACATTTATTTGTAAAACAATATTTTATAATTTATTTCAAAGTGTAGCAGCAGCTATACTTCAATATCATCCGATGATGTAGAATTTTTAAAAACTGAAAGTTTGTTAAAGAGAAGTGATAGGAATTCCGTCAACGATTATGTTGCATATCATTCAGATGAAGAAAAGGGTGATCATTTTATGTATGATATTACAAACCAGCTGTTAATGTCACAAATACAATATGAATATCAAACATAAAATCAATCTCTTTTTGTTTTCCATGCACCAAATCTGAATCAAATCTATAAGAGTAAATCTGAAATTGTCGTGGAGTCCACCATTAGTTACCTAACATAATAAGTTATAAATAGCTTAACTGTGATACGGGGATCCTTCCGTTATTTATTTAGTTATTAGAATGAAGTTCCTTTATTTGTATTTATGTTACCCTAATATCTCTGTATAAAAAATTAATTATTGTTTTTTTTTTTGTTCTTTGTTAATAAATACATTTTATTTTTAAATTTGTGAGTTTATTTTACATATCAATATAAAAGAACCCAGTACTATTTGCTCTTTTTCAGTACAATTTTGTTTTAGCGTTCAGTACAATCGACAAAAGTAGATTTCCATCACTGCCCAGAACCATTTGCCATCGCCACCCATGATGACTATATCCTTTCTAAGCAACCGAGGCGGATGGATAAAGAGGATCCCTTGGGTGTCGTAATGAGATACACAACAACAACAAAAAACAACGCGAACAAAAAAATTTAACTTTCATCTGAGTTGGACAAGTTTATCGTTCTCATAGCCACATCATAATTAAAGTGGTACAAGCACAATTAATGGCCAAGTAGAAGTCTCCAGCGGAACCTCAAGGGTAGAAAGATGATAACTTTTCCGGTTGCCGGTTGTCTGTTTGTTTTTTTTTTTTTTTTTTTTTAAGAATAAAAAGCCAATTAAAAAATGTGTGCGGTTTCAAATCCTCACTCAACTTTCAAATTCACAGCAAATATCAAAACATACAAAAATTCTGGACTTTCGCCGTTAGCAAATACTGGCGCTATCCTTTTTTGTCGTGACTCATCCCTTTTGCAAAAAAAAAAAAGTTAATCCTTTGCTCATTTGCAATGTGAATGTCAGGGTTAGTATACTTTGTAGTGAAAATAAATTCCAATTAATGTTGCATTAAGACTCCATTAGCCTCAAACCATTAAAATGGAAACCAACACCACCATCTTCGTCCAATGGCCAAACCAAAAACCGGACCCAAAGGAGCCACGCCGAGAGCAGACGAACTTCTGTGTGTACATGAAAAGACTAATCGTTAAAGGAACGAAAGGAATGCTCTTGGTTGATAAATATTTCAGAAAATTTCCTTCTCCGTAGAACATGTAGCTTGTATGCAATTTTATGGCAAGTATCCGGTTAAGTTACGAGCAGCATTTGCAAGCTTACAGCTTCCGTTTTTTTTTTTGACAGTGTGTTAGGCAAGAAAACTACAAGAATCTAATTTTCTGAGACCAAACAAAATAAAGCTTTTCAAATGTCTTTAAAATGGAGTCAGTACAAGGACAAAGAGAAAGCTTCAAGAATATCTTCAAGACCTCGCCCCTTTTGCTTCCGATGGTTAAAATCAGAGTACTATCAGGACTTAAGAAGTTGCTAACTGCAAATAATTTTTTTTTTCAAATGAAACTCAACAATTTATTTTATATAGGTAACATTTCAATTTAATTTGTTTAACAATTAAATTAGTAGCAAAATTAAATAACAAATTATTTCATATAACACTTCAATTTAATCTTCAACTTGAGACTAGGTCTGTGGGGTTACTAAGAAACAGTCCACGACATAAACGGGTGGTCTATTGCCGGTCTGGCGATCTTCTTCGACGAACAGCGAAGTGAAAAGCCAACATAAATTGTGAGCAGGGCTCTTTATGGTATAGCAACAAGAAACTGAGTGAAGCTTCTGACTTGTATGCCCCTACAGAGCGTGCCTTCGGATGAGAAACGAATTTGGTGAGTTTAATTAGCACCGAAACAACTGGTGGAGCTTTCGAATCTGATTTGTAATGCATTTTTTACTCCTCCTTATGCAATATTCCTGGAAAGACATAGTGCGAATCATAAAGATAAAATACAACTTTACCTAGAAATATTTTATTCTTGTGCTTCTTGTTGCTAAGCTGGGTTATGCCTATTGCAAGTGGTTGGAGTTTCATTTTGGTGGCCAAGGGGGCCAGGTGTGGCGGGAATAGTCGGTGGTTGTTTTTGTAGTTTGCGGCGGAATGTGAAATGGCTTCGTCGACGGTGCTTGATGATGTCGCTGTGTACGGTGGGTGTGGAATGGCTTCGTCGGTGGCGGTTTATGATGTTGTTGTGTGTGGTCGGAAATGTATAACTTCGTTAGATTAGTTCGGGGAAATCGTTTCAAGAAAGGAATGCATGTGGCTACTTCGCTGGTGCACTGCTTACCTATAAAAGTAGCGATAAAACAGGCTAAGACAAGAAACATTACGGCGATGATCAAGGAAAACAAATGTTTCTGTAACGGCTCTTTCACCTATAAACTTTAAGGTTCTCTTTTGAATACTATCCAGAAGACGCCAATGTGTAATAGGAGCCGGTTTTTGGCGAATGTATTTCTGTAGATCGTTGGCAGATCAGATAGTGAAAAGTATTTCATACATCGATTAAGGAATCCTAGGCATTTAGAGACATTTTTGGCGACGTAAAAATCTGAAAAGTCGGTAGCGAAATAGTCTAGTTAATACCACAGGGTGATTGGTATAAGGTGTTACAAGAAGCTAGTGCATATAGCTTGGGTCGAGACAAGAAATAAAATTGTATGGGAGGGGGGTATATTCCCATCCGTTTAGCCGGGAGATGCAATTTTCTAATAACATGACTTAAATTTGAAAAAAAATTATTTAAAAATAAAGGTAACTTCAATAATGCCATGTTATAATTTTTTGTAAAGTCAAAAACCTATTCTTTTATTGTAATTTTAAATAAAGTTATTTTAGTGAACCCCGTTTTCAAAATATTAACTTTCAAACTCAAAACATTTTTTTTTTTTTATTTTTTTCAAAATTTTACGCAATTAAGTAATCTCAAAATTCAATGCTCCCATTAATTTTAAACAACACTGAAAACCTTATGGATCTATGACTTTTTGTTGCCAAGCTATTCAAAAATGACCGAACTTACTTTTAGTGACTCGGGCACTGGAGGTTTGTACGCAACCGCACTATCATACAGATTTTTGACTCCGCCCCTTAGGGACAGCGCATAAGTGGAAGAACCCGATCTGATGTGATGAGCTGAATGTAACTGTGAAAAGGATATACTAGCAGAAGGGGTTTGTTGATTAAGACGGCGGCCTGCAATGGTATGCTCGATCTCTAGACTGCATTAAAGATTTTTTTTAACTTGAAGCCCTTGAAGATGAGGTACACATTCATAACTTCTCTAAAAACTGAAACGTTGATGTCATAGAATAGCTTGAAATTTTACCCTTTCTGGGCACGGTCCAATATTTGCGGTGTGAATCAACAAATATTTAAGCATACTTTTCTCGTTCCTAAGCCGCCACATTCCTTTGACTGCTAACTCAAAGCTATAGAAAGCCCTATTAACTGCTCACCCTGTTGTTTCAAACACATCAATTTCGTCTGCAAGCTTCCACTGCAAGTACAACCGGCAATAGTCGTCGAAAAGTTTTGAGAAACTCTCTACCAATTTAAGCGATGCAGCGAATATTTCTCGCTAGTGATAGCACGACAGAGGATCTACTATCCGGTGATACAGTCATATGCGGATTTGAAATTGTTGAGCAGAGGTGCTGGATAGGGGGGGAGGGGTATCGAAATTGAATGTCTGTTAAAATTTGGCCGATTCAAGTAATTCCTTTTCCAATAATAAAGCTTTGGCAAGACGATCTGTAACAGACTTTTAGAGACACAGTCTTTAGGCATGCGGCCATTTGGTGCACTAGGCATTTCTTCCTCCGTCAAAGTACTCACAACCAAATCACCGAAATTGTCAGAAGTTTTGTAGTGCAAAACTTTATTAAGAACCTTACATTACAAATCGCCCAGGAAAGGAAGTGAGGATACCGAATTCAATGAAATTGATAATGGGTGGTATTGGCAAGAAAATCAAAAAAAAGTTATTAAAAAAATCGAGGAAGTCGGAATTGGATGTTCGATGTCGGAACTGACTCGCATAATTTTGTTTCTACTGTCTGACGACGGGATGGGGAAAAACGAACTACTGATCATAATTTTGTTCCCCCTTTACATGCATTACAAAATCTTACTTAGTACAAGCAAGAGCTATAGGTACTGTCTAAGTCTTTTTCTTACTGTTACTCTGAACCCAAACAAGCTTAGTTTTTTTTTACCAAAATTAAGTCTTCATCCATGTCTTGGGGAGTTTTAACATCAACTGCTTCGTCTGGCCACTTTTCAGACACATTCAACGTTTCCGCACATCAATTCCAATATAGGATTCCAAACTAAACAGAGCGATACAAACCCCTTAAACATTCAGAAATTGCTATCCATTCTTGCAATTCATACTGTTTCAATCGACTACTTCCGCCGTCGCAACAAAGTTGCCAAAAGCATTTCTTAAGAGTCGTAAAGGAAATGCTTTCTTTGTAGAAAAAAAAAGAAGTGATCCACACTTAAAAATTTCCAAACCTCCCAGCTGATAAATTTCGTACTTTCCAAAGAATTTATCCTCGCCGCCACAGCTGGGTCTTGCTTGGTCTGGTATAGCTTGCGCTTTGGTTTTGGTTCCGAGATGGGTTGCCTCCTCTAAATGCGGCTAAGGCATTGTTACTCGTTCAGATTTCTTTTTTCTTCCTGGGATAGGAATAGGACCAAGAGCGGACTATGAGTGCTAAGCTGGTGAAAGTTTTTCGATAGAGACCTGGTGATAATATAAAGAAATGGAAAGATGGAATGAGAAGCAAATAATGCCGAAAGAGCATGAAGGCAGGCAGACACGAATTTAATTGATTTTATTGCTCCACCCTCTACCATTTTAGTCCGAACCATGTCCCTTTGGGCTAATAAATCTAAGTATTGAATGAAACTGGTATAGAAGAAAGAGTTCTCTCTATGTGTGCATTTACACTATGAGATAACTTTCGTGTGCTATAGCTAGTTCAAGGTTTGGATCCTGTTTTGAATTGCTTCACATAAACCATCACTTCTGGGATTCTCCATCCTGTCTGTCGCATCCTGCCACTCCCACTCAATGTAAAGTAAATGTTAAACAATTTTTTGCTGGAGCTTCTGTTGACTCATAACAATTTTGGTCACAAAAAAAGAAAAGAAAACATCAGCTTCCAACAACGCAGAGAGTTCCGAAGTACAACCGAAACAGAGAGGCAATTTAAGTTGCACGACACAGAAGGACACAATGTTAAATATTCCATTCATCGTCGCCATCGTAGCCGTAGCGTCGTTGAAGTACACTTTTTTTTTAATACTTCACTGGGTTGTAACCAAAACAGAGCCGCTGAGTGTTGATATTGGGAACTTTTTTGGAGCACCGCACACGACTTCTCTCCGAAGATGGATAGTCAATGTAAGAGAAGTATTTTTTCAGCTTGATCCTTGCCGGGTTTTTTTTTTTTTTTTTTTTTTTTTTAACCACATACTCAATTTGGGAAGATGTAACTTATGACCTTTTAAATCTAGAACAGACACACAGGAGCAGAGAGAAAATTTTTCTTTCAACTTAGCTGAACGGGCCACCACGCGCCGGGCGCGCTACCGTACGAAAAAACCGTAAACGCATTGCAAAGGACAATTGTTTGGGACATGCGGGATCTATTTATAAGAAGCATAGGGAAGTCCTCTTATTGTGTTTGGTACGTGATGAGGTTTTTTCTTTGCATGGGTGGGAAAAGCCATTTGACTGTACGAAGGACACACCACATGACATAGGGGAAGAACTATGTCGTCGAAATCATAGCGATTATATTTCTTTACAGTTTACACAGTCACAGTTTGGGGTGTTCTTTTTTTTTTGATGATTTTTGCACTTTTTATGGTTTCTCATTCTTCCTTCCGAGGAACATGTGCTGGAATAAGGATAAGGATTTGCAAAGTAGCTTATGTTCCACATTGCCAAAAGGGTCATGTGTGATGTTAAAGGATGGAAATGGAGATTCATTAAAGCACACATGCTACAACTGCTTCATTGGGTTTTATATTGTGACTTCAGTTCAGTACACAAAGTTTGGATAATCTTCCCTTACATATATGGTCTTGGATTTGGGTCTGGGTCTGGGTTTGGGTCTGGATGTGCGGTTGAAGTGCAAGTTGGTTATGGCAGATATTATGCATTTAGAAGGTTTAAGAACGCTTTTCCAGGCAACTGTACTGTATAGTAACTGAATTAGGAAAATAATGCTTCTCTCGGAGTTTTTGTGGGTTTCTGTCTACGAAGTGGAGGAGTATTATAGTGTTTTGGAAACAATTTGAGGGAAAACAAGAGGCTTTTGTTGGAAAAGTTTTCGTTCCAATTTTAGTAATGGCTTTTGGAGTTTAATTATTGTGTTGTAATTAAATGTGACGTGTATCTTTCGGCTGGCATTTTAGATTTCGGTGGTTAGGTTGGGATAGGTTGATTCTGGAATATTTACTTTGCTTAGGAAGTTTGAGATGCTCTCTATTTGGAATTGGATTTCTATTTTTTGGGCGATGGAATTCAACTTTTTAATGTTTTGAGATGGATGCAATAGTTTGGTTAGTGGGAAATCTTCGATTCAATCTTTGCCATAAGGAATTGATTATTATCATCGTTCTGTAGCGCTCATAATTGTCGTTGACTGCCTCATCAAAGTCATTTTCGAAGAAGGACATAACAATGACGCCACCGCGCCAGTCCAAAATAAACACCAAATGTCTTTTTTATCATCATTTTTATCTAGACTTTTGTCGCTGCACAGCAGCCTTCTTCTTCGCCATATGTTGTCTTCTCGGTTTACGCAGACATGAAAGGAACATAAATCGTACGCAAAACTTTTCTCTCGAAGACTCCAAGTGACTTTTCATCCGATTGGGAGAGAGACCATGCTTGTGCACCATATAGCAGGACCGGGGTGATGAGTGTTAAATCCAGTGTCTTCTTGGTTCTTCTCGATGGGGCCTTATTCCTCAATTATTCCTCAATTATTCCTCAATTATTCCACAATTACTTATTTAGCTCAAGGAAACAACAACTAGGAAGAGTTAATCTGCGTTTAATTTCACCGCTGATGTTATTGCCTGTGCTTATAACAGTAGTGCCCAGTTAGACAAATTCGTTTACTACCTCGAAGTTATACCTATCAATGGTCACGTTCTGACCAATTCGTACTTTTGTTGATAAAAACCATAAACTTCCTTTTGTCCTCGTTTTTTTTTCAGTCTCATTCATGGAAGAGAAGCCACCGGACGTCAACGTTGTCTACGAACCCAGTGTGTTTTGTCTATTTATTAAAGATGGTGCCCGATGTGCTGGCAGGGGTGTTCCGTAAGACATTTTCAAGCACAATATTAAAACAGCTGTACGACAGTGTGTCACCTTGTTTTAGCCCTCTGGTGGTTTCGAAGGTTTCAGTAGAGTCCCCTCCCTACCAACTTTGACGAAACAGCGAAAATTTTCCAACGTCTTCATGATAAGGCGTATCAGTTAAGCAGGGATTCTAAAGTTGGATATGACATGATATAGTTCGACTCTATTGACACTGTCGTAGGCTGCTTTAAAATCGACGCACAGGTGGTGGGTAGAAATCGATGTTGAATTCTTGTGTTTTTCCAGGATTTGGCGTTATGTGAAGATTTAGTCGGTTCGAGATTTTCCAGGTCTGAGGCCAAATTTTCGTGAGATAAATATCACCTATTTCTCAATCCATTGTGCCAACAAAAAATCTTTCCTATATCTTTCTATTCCTCCTAAATAATTCCATTTAGTTTTCATTCAAAAGACCTTGGTTCTTACAGGGATATAAGTAGTTAGAATTATTATTATTATTATCATCGAGCATACTTTTCTACGACCATGCTTTGCAGATGAGCTTGTGTATGCTTCTTTCCAGGTCACCTCCAACGTGTTTAAAAAGTTTCGCTTGCAGATCATCGGGTCCATTTGCTTTTTTTTTTTTTAGTCTGGTGCTGACTACTACGAGTATAAGTTCATTTTGGTCGGGTCGGTAACACAGCCATTCATCCAAAACTGCGTCGCGAAAGATGATTTTTGGACAAAATTGGGGCCCTCCCCCATATGCTCCGAGCGAATGGCGTTGTTTTTGAATGATGGCTGATTGATCATTGAACCGGTAACCACCACGTCTATTGCAAAGGTTTCACCAACAACACTCATTTCGAAAAACTTTTGAAAATTGGACGTGCTGAATCGTGCAACTTACCACCGTGATTTTGCATCCGTATCCGTAACTGAATAATAAAGAACAGATTTGACAGATGTCACTAAAACAAAATGGCCCCTAAATTCTGCCCGCGCAAATTGAAAAACCATTTAGTTCAGTCGATATCTACCTAATTATAAGGGTAGGTAATGATAAAGAAATTGCTTGGGGGTTGTATGCTGTTAGGGATGGTTTGGGATGCTCAAAAGAGATAGAAAAGCTCGAAACAATGCGTTTGCCATTCCTATCAATCAAAGTTTAAACTTTATCATTTTATTCTGGAGTTCGACCTACCAGTTCATTTTATTTTTAACAACTTTGTGCCGCTTCTGTTTGCTCTGCGTTTGTTATATATCAGCTATGAGGAGCGAATTCTGGTGCCCTGCTAGAAGTCACCACCGTCAAAAACCTCATTGAGGGTACTATAGTGTAACGAAGCCATCACAATAAATATTATTCAAACCAGCCGCTGCAAGTATGCAACGACCAGACACATACCCTCACACCCTCCGCACCGCATTCTTCACTCAACACCCGATTACACATACCGCACCACCGTCACACCACATTAGTTATTCGTATTTATGACTTATATTAGCAATTATTTTATTTTAAATTATAATTAACACTATGTTATAGTACGATATTTTATAACTAAAAGTATGTTTTTTGGGTATTTTCGTCTTCCGCTTCGAGTTGAATCAGCTAACAACTGATAAAAAAGGATCAAGCTACCAATCCATCTGGCAAGAAGATCCCCTCGAACCAGAAGCATTCTATATCTTCCGTTTTCCGCTCGTTCAGGGTGTAGGACGGACAGAGTTGAACGGTTCAACTCTGTCCGTCCTACACCCTGAACGACCCTCAACTTGAACCCATTATTGAGTTTCGCGTTATCAATTATTCCTGGCACTGGTACCGTTTGCCTATCAGGACAGGTACGATTCCCACCATTCCTCTCGCTTCCACCACTTAAATTTCCTATAGTTTGCCAGAACTAGGACAGGGACGATTCCCACCAAACCCTTCCTCTCGATTCCTCCTCTAGAAGGCGATTGGACATAGGGTTACTCGGGAGTAATCCACCTAAATTTCCTAGTTTGCCACCACCAGGACAGGGACGGTTCCCACGGGTGCGTACGTTGTAGGTTTGATTTTAATTTTGGGTTATATAAAGTTTATATAAGTTATTACGAGTAAAATGCACATTGTAACTTAGAAATAAGTAGGATAATTCAATTAAATAAAAGGTTGAATTTGATCTAAAAATAAAGTTATTGCTTTCTTTATTTCCACCCTGGACCCCACTGTCGCTACCCCAGCTAGGAAACAAAAAAGCATCACAATAGATTTCATTTGTTTCTATTTTAGTCTCAGTCATTTTTGGCGACACCAGCTCTAAACACACGACTAGCGGCAAGAATTATTAGTTTTTTACTGATGGTCGTTTATATCGATCAGTTAAGTTATGTCAGTAAAAAAATAATAATAATAACAACGCATTCCGTCTTTTCTTCCACATTCTGGTTGCAAATGCACCAGTTATTTTTTTTTTCGGATGAATGAAACAGTAGGAAACTGGACCGCAATCAGGTGGAATGAGTTGTTTCATTTTGAGTGACATGCCAATCAGGTGATACGTGAAATGAGTTTTCGTCAGTTAAATATTTTAAGAACAGATTTCACGAGCTTCTTTGTCAAAATTTTAAGTTGTTACTTTTTCCTTGAAGTGGCGTGTTGAGAGCTAGCATCGCAATTTTTTATTTTGGCGGCATTTTGTTGACAATTATTGTATGAAGCTGACATTAGACTAGCAGTCCATATAGTCCATGACCATCATCATACATACAACATTAAATTAAATTTTTGACCCACTAGATTTGAAATCCACAATACACTGTCCACCATTACCTAAACGTAGCAACATTTTGCTAATATTTCTCTCGCGGATCCTTAAAGAATATTTTTTCAAAATCAAATAAATATTCAACTCCATTGGCAAGGAAAAATATGAATGTGTAATTTCTGTGATCAATTCTCAGACAATATTTCCCTCTGGGTTATGAGTCAGAAAGGAATGGCTCACTATCTATCTAACAAAGTATGAAGTTCTTGGATACTTCAATCCAAGGTTAGTTGATATTTTTTTTTTTTTTTTTTTTTTTTTTTGAAGAATAAAGAAAAAATAGGTTTGCTTAGATAATCAGATGCCAATAGAATAAATTAATTTTATTGTTCGTGTTCTACGGAAATTTCATTATAATAAATCAAGGACCACTCCTCTTGTACTATCATTCTGACTAAGAAACAAAATTGGAAGAAACGTCCTTGTACGTAAGCACTTTCTCTAAGGTCATATTTACACGATATAATTCTGATTTAGGAATCCTTTCTATTTTCAAAAATTGCTTCGCCTTTATTTTTTTGAATAACGTTGTCATTGCCTTTGGGTACAATATTACCTACACTTAGCATTAGGAATTAAAACTTTGTTGAATACGCCATACATTAATTGGTCCACTACCACCTATGTAGAGTGACATTTTGAGAGATACAAATAATGGGCAAACATTCTTATAGGCAATCACGTGGTGACAAATTTATTAAAAGAAGGGATTTTATTTAGCAAATAATATTTACTAGGCCCACGATATGCTTACGTGCAGCTGGCGAAATTCATTCTTATAAAAGAGCTCGAAACACTTCAACGTCGCGTCGGGCGCCAAGGGGAATGGGTACCTTTAAACAAGCAAAATTTGTTCAACTATACCTAACACAATTTTGCGTCTTAGAAGGGTACAACAGCATCTAACTGATGAGCCCAACTGTTGTACCTGGGCGAAACGCATTTGGACTAAAGGTCACAAAAACTTTTAAATTGAATTTAATTCAATAAAGTCCACAAAAACAAGCTTCATAAACTTCAGCCAGACCACGGGTGTATATATGTATATTTATACATGTATATTTTTAGGTGCATGAATTCAAACGAATTCCCCTAAAATTAGAATTCACAGTGTATTCACGCTGTAAATTTTACAAGTGTCGGTAATCATCGACCACAATTTTGCGTCTTAGAAGGGTACAACAGCATCTAACTGATGAGCCCAACTGTTGTACCTGGGCGAAACGCATTTGGACTAAAGGTCACAAAAACTTTTAAATTGAACTTAATTCAATAAAGTCCACAAAAACAAGCTTCATATACCTAACATATTTTAAACGTGCTTTTTTACCACCGAATATTATGTTTTTATACCCTATTCTATAGAGTGGGTATATTGTCCTTGGTGTGGAGTTTGTAACATAGAGATATAATACCGTTAGGTAGAAAAAAAGTATTTACATTCTGGCTCAGAATCAAAAGCCTAGTCAATTAAGCGATGTTCCTTTGTCCGTCTATATGTATACTCTCTAGAGGTCGCAATTTCAAGCGTAGGGCTAAGTTCTTGAACCGGTGAAATCCGCCCAAAAACACGCCCACAATCACCATTAATGTTCAACAACCTCTGTTTGGAAAAATTAAATTTTGTACACAAACGCTTAAATTTTGCGCACGCAAACTGTAATGAAATCTTCCGTAAATGAAATAAAAATATTATAGTTTGGGCGTGGCTGAAGCCCAGTTTTCATGAAAAAACAAAAAAACATAGGTATCTTAAAAATTTAAGGTGCCAATATTCAATTTTATTTTTACTTGCGATTATAGGTACTATAAGGCAAGTTATGGATTCGTGCAGAAAAAAAAAATTTGAGATAACAATCACACATGACATTACGATGATAGCGAAGACGAAAAAAGATGGTCTAAAAATTCTGTCCATCTGTATGTCTGTCTGTCTGTCTGTCTGTCTGTCTGTCTGTATGTATAGACACCTACAGCCCAAACGGGTGGGCCGAATTGCATCAAACGTGGTATATAGAGTTTTTTAGATATTGTACAGAGGGGACATTGAAATTTTTTTTTTAGCTAAAAAAATAACGGTACCTGCCATACAACCGTTACGTTGTTAAAGCTTATTTTTCTCAAAAACGGTCCTAACGATTACGATTTAAAAAAATCAGTGTTGGTTTTTAGGTACGACCAATCATATGGCTGAAAAAAAAATTTAAAAAAATGGCTAAGAACGGTACTTTCCATAGGACTGTTTTTTTTTTGCTTTCGACTTACTCGTAAACGACTCAACCGATTCTTTCGAAATTTCACACACATATAGCTGTAGGTAGCTCAATTTGTATTGCATACCAATATTTTTGAAAAATATTTTTTTGTATTTTTAAAAGCATTTTTAAAAAAAAAAATTAAAAAATGAATATTTTGAAAACTGCTTATTAAATTTTTTTTTAAAAATTTTAAATAAATGTATTTGCTGAATACCTATGAACTGGCGTTTTTGAATTTTTTTTGAAATTTTTTTTCAAAAAGTTTTTCAAAAAAAACTTTTTTTCTCAAAAACCGCTCCACAGATTTTTCTAAATTTATTCTCATAAATTCAAATTTATCCAAGAAATAAAATGGCGTACTTTTTTTTCAGCTCAAATTAGTTTAAGTATTTATTTAAGAATTTTGAAAATTTTATTTTTATCAAAATCTCAAGCCCATAAACCACTGTCACTCATTAGAGCAAGTTCGTGCGACCCAGTCGTGCATTTTATTTTTTTAAGAACACGCCCACTTTTAAGGGGCGTTTCCCTTGTAAGTCATAATACGCATTAATGTTTAATGCTTTCTAACTATCGGTCGCAGTTTTGAAATAAGAAATTGAACATTTCGGTTTTGTTTTCTAATTTTGTTTGTTTAAATCGAGCAGCAAGCTTAAAATTGAATGTCCCAAACTTAATATTAATTGCCTTGGCAATACAAAGTCTCACCTTTGCCTTTTTTCATTGCGCTAACTGTAATTGAACAACGGACACACAAAATGAACATTATTGTAATATTTTCTCCTGTCTCTTAAAGTAGAATTTTATTTCTGGATGCACCGTCGCACGCCAAAATTTGTCTTCACATAGAAAGAAACCGCTCCGTCATTAAATTTTATTTTCCAGGAAAACATTTTAAGGTTTTAGGTAATGATTATTCTATCATGGGAGTCGAGTTTTACATTTTCATATTCAGTTTAAGTTATACTAAGCTTCCCGTCGCGTTGCAAAGGCCAACTATTCCAATCCCCAAATTAAACAAATTAAATACATACATATCTTGACACAAAAGTCCTTATATAGAGCTTTAATTTGTCACAAACTGTTTATTAAAATATCTGGCAAATATAATACGAACGAGTAAGTATGTCTGCTCAAATCCAATAATCCGATTACCTAGCTACTGACTTTTGTTATCATAATTTTGTGCTTAAAACATTAACTTTCAAACATGAATTAATTATAATGAAGGCTGTGTGACATTATGTGAGATAAAAAAAAACCGAACTATACTAAAGTTATTTTAATTGAGATAAAACTTTAATTAGTGGCCATTCCATCACGGAAGTACGGAAGTGATTTTCATTTCCCTTCGAGATAAAATTTAAATAATAAATCAAAGAGCATTAACACTTCCCCCTCGAACCACGATAAGGAAAAATCCTAGAAAAAGGACACAAAAATTTCATTAAAATGGATGTCTGACAAAAATATTATAAAACGCTTTAAGTATTTAATTATTCAAAATCAGGTCGCGTCATAATTCGTAAAATCGAGCATTTCCCTTTTACGAGGAGGAATTTTGCCTTATGAAGTATAACCTAATTCTTTAAGAGGATTTCACCCCATTTGCAGTTATTTTTTTTTTTGTGTGTGTGTGTCTTTTTCTGGGTATCTTTCGGATTACCTTGTCAAAGCAGTGTTTTTGGCTTGTACTTGGTTCTTTTTTCAAGTCACACTCAGTCTGTATATGTATGTACCTAGTACTCGTATTATGTGGCAGTGTTAATGAACAACGCCAGGATTGAGCTACCCTAATTAAATTCCTAGTGATTCCTACACAGCCTAATGGCTAATGGCAAAGTAGGTCATAATCCACCTCCAAGGACACCTGCTACTTAAAGGTCCTTGTAACCATGCGAGTATGTAGTCATAGTCATATCGTCGGTCGTCGTCGCGTTTAGGGAAGTCTTTGTTGTCGTTTCGTCTCTTTACTCTTTGGCAAAGGGAATCTTTTGTAATACAAACGTAATTATCCGTAATTAATTTCCTGCATCCGTTGTTGTCCTGGCATCAAAGCAATGGTGGATATATTTATACTTGTATGGGTGGGGAAGCCTCTCGTTAACTTATGATGCTTTCAGTTGACACACAAGCCTCCTCATATGCCTACCTTCAAATTTGATGATGTAGTACATATAGAGATTCAATATTCCTGTTCAATATTCCTAATCGGGATTCCAAGCTCGAATTACCGTTTAATTATAGAGAGGGGAAAACGATTGGCAGAGCAAAGTGGGAGCATTTCCAATCTGCTTATACTTGGATTCTGTCATTGGGTTCGTGCGCGTACAAACATATTTGAAAGGTGAAACTTTGGCGTCACATTGCGATTAATTTTGCGATAATTGCTGTCAGGTGGGTGGTAATTATCGTCAAGCCAAATTCGACACAAAACGGGTCGAAATTGAGATGAATTTTGTGATTCAGTAGGTCTTAGTGTTTCAAATGCTGATTAACATGCATGACAAAAATAATGTTAATTATAATTTATTAGTGCCACTTGTTTGGCAGAAGGATACGGAAATAACGGAATTAGTGTTATTAGGGGAACTCCCACTTGATGGGTATTTGGAATTGTTTTTGTAAATTGTAGTCGTGACTTAACTTGTTGCGTACATAATTAAGGAGGTCTGGCAAACATTTTCTCATTCCCTATAGTTTAATAAAATCTCTTTTTTAACTGAAATATAGAGATACTGCACCACCTATAGCAGAGAGTAACATTAAGACACCTGGCTTACACTCTGAGAAATGAGACATCACGTTCAATGAAAAGAGACAAGGTTCAGCACAAGCATCAATCTTAGCTTAATTCTGCCGAAAACAAATCATTGTTGGCTCGAGTCTGCAATGTAATCCAGCCATCAACCCAAGCCACAAAAGAAGAACTTTCTGTTTCTAAGAGCAATGATTTTCAAATGGATGTAAAACCGAGCTTTGCTGAACACAGAAAGCAAGACACTCTTCCACTAAATGGTGTTGTAAGGTTGTACCTAGTCGTCTATAAGATTGAACTTTAAGTAAGGAGACCATTAATTTTTGTGGTTGGTGACATTTTTCACATGAATACCAATATCCCCAAAACAAATGTGTTCAAGTAGTGAATCATGCAATAAAATCGCGCACGATTTGATAGTATGATTCACTACTTGAATATATTTGTTGGTTTTCTCCAGGATCTGGCGTAATGTGAATATTTGGTCGGTCGTTGATTTTCCAGGTCTGAAGCTGCATTGGTAAGAACCTATTAGGTCATCAGCAAACGGCTTGAGACGTTCACATAAAACACTGGACAGGATCTTATACGCAATGTTTAAAAGACTTATGCCTCTATAGTTGGCGCAGAGCAGTTGGTCTCCTTTTTCGTGGGTCAGGCAGATGGTACTGAGATTCCACTCATCTGACATACTTTCCTCCGGCCATATTTTGCAGATAAGTTGGTGTATGCTCCTGACCAGGTCAGCTCCAACGTGTTTAAAAAGCTCCGCTTGTAGCCTATTGCATTCAGCTGCTTTGTTTATCTTCAGTCTGGTGATGGCTACTTTGATTTCATTTTGGTCGGGCGGATGTAGCTCATTGTCGTCATCTAGATTAACTGGTACAAGTTGGTCTTGGGCGGGATCTTTGCTGTCATCCCATTTAACAACTGGTTAAAGTAGCCTCTCCAGATGCTTAACATGGCCTGCGTTTCTACTATGGTATTTCCATCCTGATCTTTGCAGGGCACAGTTTTGGCTTTTGAATCCTAAATAGTAGACTCCTTCAATCTTCTTTAGAAGTTTTGCACCAATTTTCTGCAAAAACATCTCTGCATCTCCTGGACTTCGCGTTGTTGGTGTTTTTTTCTTCCTCCCGAATAGGTGTTTCTCATCCTTTCTTCGCTCAATATAGAGATTTCTGGACGCTCTAGTATCTTTCTGGAGCCACGACTTGTATGCCTCCGTTTTGACTTCGTTTGCCTGAGCAGATTCAGAGTCGAACCTGAGGTTTCCCGGGGCTGGCTGTGAGAAGCCCAATACCTCTGACGCAGCATCGTTGACATCTGCCATTGGTCTTCCCGTTCACATCCTTAATCGTAGAATTTCTCGCAAGCTCAAGGAATACGTTGCTGGCAGCGGCGGTCTCTTGCAACATTGAATTTCCCCGGCGGGCGTAGTTGGTGTTCGCCTAAGAGCTTCCACGGAAATCCGTACTCTAAGTCTTCCACCGACTAGGTAGTGGTCCGAACCGATATTTGCTCCTCGAAATGTACGGACATTCAGAATGCTGGAGGAGTGTCTTCCATCAATCGCAACATGGTCGATTTGGTTGCAGGTTCGACCATCTAGAGATCGCCATGTGCCCTTGGGGATCTCGGGACGTGGAAATCGTGTGCTGCTCAGCACTATTTTCTTTCCCGCTGCCAAATAGATGAACTTGAGTCCGTTATCGAAAGTGGTGTTGTGCAGGCTGTTCTTTCTAATCGTCATACAAAAGATGTCCTCCCCCCCAATTTTGGCATTAAAGTCTCCCAAGAGGATTTTAATGTCATGTTTTCGGCACTGCTCATATGTTTTGGCAAGGAGCTTGTTGAAACTTTCTTTGGTAGCGTCATCTTTCTCTTCTGTAGGGAAATGGGCGCATATTAGGCTTAGGTGGCGGAATTTGGCCTTAATGCGGATCGTTGTCACTCTCTCGCTGACTTCGCGAAAGCTAAAGACGTTTTGCCTAAGTCAAGAATTGACAGCGAATCTGCACCCAAACAAGCGTGGTCTCCCATCAAGGTGGCGTTTCCCATAATAGAAATTACAGTTTTCTGTCATTCTCAAACCCGATACATCCCATCGCATCTCCTGAAGAGCTTTTATATCAGCATTGAAACTGGCAATGGTTTCGTCTAGCTGATCGGCTTTACGCGTCCTGTTAAGCCATTCCATGTGCAAATGCGTAAATCGTTGTCCATTTTTCGTCGGGGGTCGTCAACATTATTTATTTGGTCATTCGATGCATTTTTAGCGGTTAGTGAGCCCTGTGCATGACGTGTAGTCGTGTTGGTGGTTGGCTCTTCAGAACGTATCTTTCCTCCTGCTCCTAGTTCCTGAGAAGAGAACTCAGGTACTTACAACCTATGGATCCGATGGATCCAACGTTCGTCGTAAGTTCACCTTTTGGCTATCCAGCGTGCACCGAGTGGAGGTGACGATGCAATTTTGCCCACCGGTTATTCTGACATTGACAGCTGTTTACAGCTCAAAATCTTGACACTTATTTGGCCCCCCCTTTACTTTTTCTAAACCTAACATTTTTATTTCTCTATGTTACAACACATATACCCATTTTATGGAATAGTGTATAAAAACAACTTTATCGATTTTCAATAAAAGATTTTTGATTCTAGATTACAAAGGAAATCACAAAGAGGACGCTATGATTCGCGAAGTTAGTTTAATTTTTAAATCACAAAGTCTGTATTGATTTGAAAACACTTATTTTTTTAAATCATAATTTCACGGAAAGTTATAATCATTAAGTTGCAAACACAATTTGCTTTATCCAGACAAAGAAACAGAGTGTAACAAAAACGTGAACAGAATTCAAAAATTTTAATTCGGCAATCTAAAATTATTGTAGCCTTACTAACGGTTCTTCCCTCTTTTCCATTTTGCAGTATAAATTGCAAATCAAGCGAATTATTGTGGAACTTAAAGGCATAAACGACATGGTAGATAGTATAAAAACATATCAAGGAATCAGATTATCCCAGTCCATTATACAATGCATTATCATCCCTTTTTCGACACAAGGGAATATATGTATACGGAGGCCCAAAAGTAGATATTTTCTTTTCGAATTTTCTTATCAAGGTTTGGTCTTATTACATTCTTACACACCCTGTATTGGAAATGGTGTGCGTTCATTTGGAAAATTATTATTATGATATTTTCTTTTATTTTGAAAGAAAACTTTCAATACTCCATCGCAGCGCAGGATGAACAAATCCTTGGGGTATTCGTGAGAAATATAGCCGAGAATTACTTGTGAATTTTAAGTGGCTTGTGGGATGAACCGTATGAAATACTCTGAGTGATTCCACTTCCACGAGTTGGTATTGCCTGATGCTGTGTGCTGTCTGATGGTGGAGAATGTCCCTTCTGCAAAAGATGGGAAGATAAAAATTTAATATCCAAGGTTATATTATTTTTAATTTATTTTACTGGTATCTTGGAAAATCATCATTATTGCTACCGCTTCGCGCCGCCCCGCCGCCGTGCCATGCTACCGTACAAACTTGATGGTCTGACGCCGGGTACCTACTGCGAAGATTTTTTTTTTATTAATCTTTTCTCTTACAGCATCCTCGACTCAGGGACGCATTGTTTATCTTCAGTTAAAGTGTTTGCGTTCTCGTTGTTACCTTAGTGGCTGGCATAACACACATCCTTCCAGGATAATTGGTACTTTATGAGGTGGAATTCTTTGAAAAAGTAAAATAAAATCAGAAATAATTTTCTTTCATAAAGTTCGGTAACCGAAACGTGTACTGCAACTTATTGTGGTATTGTCTGAGTGCCGACTGGCTGCGTATACTGCAAAATATTACATCCTTCGGATTGAAAAAATGGAAAAGAGGAGGGGAAAGCAAGAAAAGATAAAACCGCAAACATTTTTGGATAAGAACTTTGTCCTTGCACACAAAATGAAAGTTGAACATTCCTTAGTAATGAGAACACACATAAATACCTACCATTTTAACTTGTTCATTTGATGAAGGGGAGATTTAAAGTTTTTCAAGGTCACGCTAA
Source organism: Platycheirus albimanus (assembly GCA_916050605.2). Lineage (NCBI taxonomy): Eukaryota > Metazoa > Arthropoda > Insecta > Diptera > Syrphidae > Platycheirus > Platycheirus albimanus. The sequence goes on from OU696696.1 coordinate 59,726,116, forward strand.
ATAATTTACTAACTTTTCGGAATTTTGGTGCGAATGAAAGGGTGGAAAGAAATACGTTGATTAAATTTTCCTTCTGGAAAACTTAGGGTATAAATATAATTTATTTTTAGATTTAATACATTTTGCGATTATAGGTGTACTACAAGGTGGGCAAAAAGAAATCACCCTATTGGAAGATGATCTTATTTTTACAAATGGCCGCCAATGTCAAATCGGTTTTGACATTTGTGGACTAGACAGATGCAGAATACAAGTGAACAAGCCATGGAGCGACACATAAACCGATATTCTGAAAGCGGCGTTCCCGGGTCGCCTCATCTCTCGTTTTGGCGATTTGCACTGGCCCGCAAGATCGCCCCATTTAACCGTTTCAGACTTTTTTTTAGGGTTTTTTAAAGTCCCGTGTTTACGTGAACAAACCCGATACTCTGGAAGCCCTCAAGGACAACATTCGACACGAGTGCGAGGATCTGTCGCCCGAAATTCTCGCTCAGTGTCGTCAGTGTCGGTACCTACAGCCTAAACAGCTGAAACGATTCGCTTCAAACTTGATATATAGTATTATTATGACGTCCTAGAGAGGGATTTTTGGAATTAGCATTCTAGCTCCAAAACTAACAGTACCTGCTATATGATTTTTTATGACAAACTCATTTATCTCAAAAACGACTCGTACGATTTTGATAAAACTTTCCGAATGGTGTTTTTTGAGTAAACTTTATGTTTTGGTTTGAACAGATTTTTAAGGAAAAGTCTTATAACGGTGCCCCCCATAGGACCGGTTTTTTTAAATCAGATTTTCTCGTAGGCCATTTGACGACTTTCGATGAAATTTTTAATGTGAAAGCTCTTTTAAAAACAAAATAATACTACTGTGATAATCAATGTCTGTTTTCTGGTCTCATTATTGCTGTTAATTAATTTATTTATTTTGTAAGTTCTTTCTTTTTGTTCACTGTGTCTTATGTAAAACAATACAATTTAAATTCAACATCAAATTGTAAAATTAAATGTAAAATTCAACAATTTCATGTAAGTTTTGATCAATTATTAACATTCCATTCTAATGTATTTTAATTTTAAAATAAAGATCATAAAAAACCCCTGAAGAAGTCGCGAAAAATCGACGAAACGTTGGGATAAGATGGAATAAACTCGTTTTATTTGCATTTGTAAAAAAAATTGACCAAAAAAGCCTACTAAACAATTAATCTACAGATAAATTAAAGAATTGGTCACATAATAAATTCACAAAATAATATTAATTCTTTAATTTTTCAAAAAAAAACTTTTTTTTAAATTTAAAAAAAAAGTTAAATTTTTTTTTTAATATTTGGTTTTTGCCAAAATGTTTGTTCAAAATTTAAAAATTTTTTTTTTTTTTTTGATAAGAACTCTGAACCGCAGATGTTGACATACTCACACAAAATTTGGATTATGTTTTTAGAAAGTTTTTTTTTAAACACTTTTTTTGGAAAAAATCGTCGAACGATTTTGAAAAAAAAAATCCTTAAAATTTAAAAAAAAATAAAAAAATAAGTATTGAGTGAATATTAAAAATTCATATATGTATGTATAATTTTTTCAAAAAATCTCAAGCCCCAAGACCATTTTAACACATTAGAGCAAGTTCGTACGACCCAGTCGTGCACATATTTATTACAACACTTTATTTTCTCTTAAATAAAAAAATTAAATTTACTGATTTGAGTGGCTTAAGCGACGAGCTCGTACACATATGTAATACTTTCAAGTAGGTACTTGTGCACAAAAAACCACGTCAAGAAAGTGTTCCACTTCGTCCTCGGTTGCGATGCTCGTTGTCAATGGTCAGCTTCCAAGCGACAGCTGATTTTTTCGCAGAACAGTCTGCTGCAATAACGACACTACCACAGAGTGACTGGTTCCTCCTGTACTAGAGTGTTTATATGGTTTTATGGGTACAATCTTCTTGCGCGCTCGTGCAGTTGCAAGAGTTCTTAAAGATGCCGATACACAAAAATCTGCTGGCCTGGAAAGTATCCCTCCCAGCTGGCAAAACCCCTGCGTCAGTTTTTCCAACTGTCGTATTGTAAAGATCACTTTATTCTAGTGGGTGGAAAACAACATTTGTCCAGCCCGTTTCTAAAACACGTGTGTGTCCTCAGACTTCAGGCCAACGGCACTTATGTTCTCTTCCTTCTTTCCAAGGTCATATAAATCGTGCTAAACCATCAAATCAAGAAATATCTTGTGAAACGGTAACTTCTTAATTAGCGGCAGAACAATATTCATAGCAATAGTTCCACTCGATGTTTGATGGTATATAACTCACCAAACAGTGGACCCAGTTTTTATATTTTTTGTTCCTTGTTTTCTTTTCGGTGCCGTTCTGATCTCATGTGGGTCACAACTCTTCCACTTTTCTGCCTCATAATAGAGGTCCGAACGTGCCGTTTGACGGGCTGACAACAAAAGGCATCTGCAGGCCTTCTGGTTTTGAGCTATGATGATGGTTTTGTTATGCGATGATTGATGTGTCACCACAATTTGCTTCGCCACTGATAAAATTTTCACACTATGGAATCACTGTTATTCACTGTAAATTAATGTGTGGAATAGGCATGTGTGAATCTGAAAACGGGCAGAACAAGTATTCATTCTATTTTTGACTTATATGGTAACCATTTCCTTTTGAAACGTCTACCCACACGTCAATTGCTCATTGAATCGATGAAAGGTCCTCGGTTATGATGGTTCTATAGTGAGCAAAAAATAATTGATGCACTTTGGAGGCCGTGACTTTACCTTCAAGTAGATATTCAAGGACTGCAATAAGCAGGAGTGGACTCAAGACGCATCCCAGATGTGCACCTACTGTGATTTTAAATTCTTCGGCGACTCCAGCTGGACATCTGACTTCTGTCAACACTACTTCGAACATGTCCATGACCATCCTCACATTGGTTTCTGTAACTCTTCGTTGCCTGAGGGACATCCATATCAGATCTCGTGGTTGTCTATGGAATGCTTTTCAAAGTCAACAAACCAACGCTTTAATCCTCTCATAAATCCCTATGTTTTTCAACAGTGATCTTTATACTTTCGATTACATCTGCTGTTGACTTCCCCTAGCCTAAACGAACCCAGAAAGCCGTATTATATTTCGCACCATGCTCTTTTAATAATAATTCGTGCCTTTGTATTGAAGTACCCTGCCTTTAATTAACTAGAAGCTTACGTTGTTTTGTAAGGCTTTCAGAGTGATATTTAAAAAAAATGATGGTGTGCCACAAGACTCCGTTCCCATCAGTTTATACATAATTGGAGCTCCTCTAGCTTTCTCAAACGAAGAGAGATATCTGGGACTTAATCTATAGTTCTACTTTTCAAGGTTTCAAGTTGGTAGCGTTGGCATTTGACACCTGTCAAACTCAGCTGTCATCTAAACTGTCATAATATTACTTGAATATTTGCCATTTACAATAATCATACAAAATTTACCAGATATGGGGCTCAGAAAACCTACAAGTGATCGCAGAGGTGGCGATGCATCCGGATCCGGACAAAGTGATTGTTTGGTGACATCTATGGTCGAAAGGTGTCATTGGTCTATATACTTCTCCGAAGATACGGTTACAGTCAATTCGGCGCAATATGGTCGAATAATAAGGATTCTTTTTATTGACTTGGACCATATATGTGGTTCCAACAAGACGGGAAACATGAACCACAAAACACGATCAATTATGGCTTTAATTCGTGAGAAGTTTCCTGGTCAAGTAATGTAACGTTTTGCGGTGACGTCAATTGGCCACCAGCATCATGCAGTGATAACACCGTTACATTTTTTCTGTGGAGCTACGCAAAAGGCCGTGTTTACGCGATTAATTCCCGATTTCTAGACGCATTAAAAACCAACATTACGAGATACGCCCGAAATGTGTGAAAAAGTGGTAAAAATTATCTTTCACACTTAATGGCAAAGTTCAAACTCTGTAATTAAATAAAATTTGTATCAAAAATGTATCGCTATCTGTAATTTAAATAGCTTTACTTCCGAAACCGAAAAATGAATGACCCTATAGTTAAAAGATTGTGTGGTTTTATGAAACCACGATGCAAGTGAAACATTTTTTTGAACCATTGGCATTTCGCGCTATTCTTGGTTTTTCCCTTGTTTACCAGTTTATTTGACTCACTGAACAACAACATTTACAACAATACACTGATCAAAACACACACATACCGCGGAGCACGTGTACGTATGAGTGAGAATATAAATGCTTCACGGTCGGCTGATGCGAACCCATCGGCGCCGCCATATTGCGACATGCAACACCGATTTCACCAAGTAGGATACATGTTAATAAGAGTTGTCAAACGTTTTCTGACAGCCACGTTAAAGAAACCTTACCTTTCAAGAATGCTTGAGCAATGTAGATAGTTGCATTTCTCCTCTGAGCAATATCAATTTATCCTCGAGCCTATAATCTAAGGCGGAATGTCAAGTGTAGAGACTCCTTCTTGAGCCATACAACTACAAGACAATTTGTTGATTTATTGAAGTACTTGGTGTAGGTACCTGCTGTTGGTGTTTCGTGACCGATTCAATTTTGAAGCAGCTGATAAAGTTCTTCCTTATTTACACTCTCGCAAACTGCTTTGAAATCGATGAACAGATAGGTACTTTGGGTCTCGATGTAAAACTAATGAAACTTCTCCAAGACATGGCACAATGCAAAGATTTTGTCAGTCTCGGATTCTCCAGGTATCCAGAGTATTAAAAACGATGTTAAAAAAATTAGTGCATAGAAAGTGGTATCATTGTTCGTGGATACGGCAGATAGTACATGGATTCCAATTCCAGCATACTTCTTTTCGACCATTTTGTTTAGATGAGTTGGTGTAGGCTTCTCACCGAGTTATCTTCTGTGTGTTTAAAAAGTTTCGCTTATAGCTCATCGGCTGTAGTTGCGCACTAAGCAGCATACACGAATACCATGTACAGCACTGAACTCAAACAATGGCAGAAATGTTGTTGTTTTGCAGCGCAGCATGATCGTGAAGTTGGAGTCGAGTCGACTTATACTTCAGCTACACTTAATGCTACAGCTGCTACGACACATTGTAGCCGTGCAATACGATGTACGCACATTTAACTTTGACTCTGCTACGTGCTACTGCTGCAGCTACACCACTGTGCGCAGCCAGTTACTCGTTTTAAGTCTGGCAATGGCTGCAGGCTCGCACACTTGGCCAAAGACGAAGCCTATCATGCAGTTCTGATTGCCAGAACTAGAGCTGCCAAGAGCGCTTTCCGTGCAGTGTACCAGCAAAAGAGGAAAGAGGAACATCGGCTTTTCAGAAGAAAAAACATAAGCGAGAGCTACAGTGCGTTTGGAACGAACTGTTGGATACCCTATTCCCTATATTTTTATATGTGTATGCGTCTGCAAAACTTAAATTTTTAAAAATTAGATTTTGAATGGAAATAGCGGTTATGGGTGTTTTTAACAATTCATGGTCCACACTCTGCTACGTAACCAACGAATATAAATCTAAGTGTTTATCTTTTTACTTCAAAACTGCGACCGATAGTTAAAAAACGTTAAAAAATTAAAGCCTTATACAACTTTTGACGGAAACGCCCCTTAAAAGTGGGCGTGTCTTAAAAATTTGAAGCACTAACTGAGCTTTGATCAGTATTTAGGCATATGTGTAAAACTACAACTGAATCGTGTAGTTTTTAAACAATCTTACATGAAAAAGGGTATTTTATCGAAATCACGCCTTCAAAAGTGGGCGTATTGAAAAAATGTACACAAGAAAATGAAGAGATATATTTTTCATAAAACGAACGGAAGGGAAAAAGGTTTAAATTGAATATTGGTAGTACCTTAAATTTTTAAAACTACGTTTTTCGTTCTTTCATGAAAAGTGGGCGAAAGCCACGCCCAAAATTCAAAAATTTCTTTTCATACACAAACCATTTAGTTTTTACTAAGAGACGCAAAATTTTGGCTTGCAGATTCATTATAAATACCGTTTATTTACAAAAACAATTTTTTAATAGTTTCTATTGAAAAGTGGGCGTCAGCCACGCCCAAAATCAAATTTATTGATTTCATACACAAGATGTTTATGTGCAAGTAATGCCCACAAAATTTAATGTTTTTCTCTTTAATATAACATTTGTTATTTTATAAAAACAATATTGATGGTTTTGTATGAAAAATGGGCGTCCGCCACGCCCAAACTGAAATATTTTTATATAATTGGAAGAAGGTTTACCTAAAGCTTGCGTGTGCAAAATTTTAGCGTTATGCTTCTATCGTAACTGTAAAAAAACATAATTTAATTTTACCAAATTGAGGTTGTTCAACAAAAATGTCGATTGTGGGCGTGTTTGTGGGCGGATTTTACTGGTTCAAGAACTTAGCCTTACTCTTGAACCAAAGATTATATATACCAAATTTCAGCTTTCTAGCTAAAAAATTGCGACCTCTAGAGAGTATACATACGGACGGACGGACGGACGGACGGACGGACGGACGGACATGGCTAAATCGACTAGGCTTCTGATTCTGAGTCAGAATATATATACTTTTCTATACCTAACGGTATTATTTCTCTATGTTACAAACTCCACACCAAATACAATATACCCATTCTATGGAATAGGGTATAAAAAGAGAACTGGAAAAACGAATGGTTGAATCAATTGAGGGGTGCTACGGCAGAAGCAATGTTCGAAAGTTCTACCAAAGGGTAAAGCATTCGTCCAAGGGTTACAAAGCCCGAGCGGAAGCTTGTAGAGACGAGGGTGGGAATGTCGTTGTAGATACACAGTCGGTGCTGAGAATTTGGGAAGAACACTTCTGCAGACTGTTAAACGGCGAAGACAACCAACTAATCGCTGTCAGGCAGAATGATCCATTCGATTTGGATGATGATGAACAAAATTTCCGTCCTCCCGACCAAGAAGAAGTTCGGATAGCAATATCTAAACTAAAGTCCAACAAGGCTACTGGAGCTGATGGCCTTACGGCTGAACTCTTCAGCGGGACATGACTTGGTGAGGAGCATACACCAACTCATCTGTACAATCTGGTCGGATGAAAGTGTGCCTGACTAATGGAACCTCAGCATTGTGTGCCCTATCCACAAGAAAGGAGATACTCTAAGCTGCGCCAACTACAAAGGTATAAGTCTCCTAAATGTCGCCTATAAAATCTTGTCGGCCATTCTGTGTGAACGTTCGATTGTGCAGGATGACTATGGAGAACTCTCGCTGCTCCGTCAAGGTTGGTAAGAACACCACCGACTCATTTAATGTCGAGAAAGGCTTACGACAGGGTGACGCGCTGTCATGTAACCTCTTCAACATCATTCTTGAGGCAATCGTACGCAACTCGCATGTCAACACCAGCGGTACGATTTTTTTTAGATCCGTTCAATTACTTGGCTATGCTGATGATATTGACATTATTGGAAGAACGAAGGGCGCTGTCAGTGGAGCATTCGCAAGTATTGAAGTGGAAGCGGCTCGAAAGGGTCTGGCTGTAAATGAAGATAAAACAAAGTATATGCTGTCCTCGGGTGAAGTAGATCATCACCGTAGGCTCGGACAAAACGTCACAATGGACAGATATAACTTTGAGGTTGTCAAGGACTTTGTCTATTTGGGTTCCACTATAACCTCTCAGAACAACATCAGTGAAGAGATCAGTCGAAGAATCACTCTTGCCAATCGCTGTTTCTTCGGGCTAAGAAGGCATCTTAGTAGTAAAGCCCTTTTTCAAAGGACCAAGGAGACACTATACAAGACCCTTATCATCCCAGTCCTGCTGTATGGGGCAGAAGCGTGGACACTGACACAATCGGATGAATACAGGCTGGGGTGCTTTGAGAGAAAGATTCTTCGGGTGATATTCGGGCCTGTATGTATCAATGGAGTATGGAGGAGAAGATTCAATGACGAACTGTATGGGCTATACAGCGACATTGACTTGGTTAAGAAGCTGAAAATTCAGCGGCTTAGATGGCTGGGTCATGTGGAGCGTATGGACGAAAACGCTCCTGCCCGACGAGTCTTCAATTCCAACCCGGAGGGCCGACGCAGTTCTGGAAGACCCCATCTAAGGCGCGATCAAGTGGTCAACGACCTCAACCAACTTGGTGTGCGCAACTGGAGGCCACTGGCTAGGGACCGGCCTAGCTGGCGAGGATTGTTGGTTGAGGCCGTGGTCCACAATGGACTGTCTGCGCCACCTTAAGTAAGTAAGTAAGAAATGGCTGCTTCCATCTCATTTAGAACGGTCAGCTGCAACTTTTAGTTTTCATCCAGATTGACTCGCACGTACGATCTTGTCTGTCATTGCCATTTAACAACTGGTTTAAGTAGTCTTTCCAAAAGTTAACCTTTCATTGCATATCTAATACATTAGATCACTACCTTTGCATCAGGGGAAAGATTTAAGTACGAGTGAAATGAATACACGAAACATTTTTTACTTATAAACCCAAGCAACAACAAAGCTTTTGTATCCTCCTCGCATCCTCCATATCACTCACTTCCTTTTCAATTTATTCTTTTATAACATTTTATTTCCTCAAAATATGCCATAATGCTTTTAAGATATATAATGTAGGTACTTATCCAATTTTAGAAATGTACGGCGCACTATATGGTATCTTTTGGTGTACAATACACTTGCATATATGTATTTTGGTATAGGTACACCTGTCACGAACGATTGTATTCTTGAATTTTTTTTTTTTTTTTAATAAAATATTAAAAAGGATTTTCACATTCATATACGAGTATACAAACGGAAATCATAACTTCCCAAACCTCTCAAGCTCTTAGCTGGAGTTCGGAGTTGTTCCGGAAGCACTTCCTTCCCCCATTTTCATGTCGAGAGCACTACAAAATCTACTTCTTGATGGTTAGTGCTTTATCAGGAAAGAATTTCGTCTTCTTCTCTTCCTTTTTCTTGTTTTCTTTTAAGGAAAAAGGATACAATGCATTAGTGTCCAATAAAGCCCTGCTAATGGAATCGCAGCCACTTACCCTGCCAATGTGCAAACTTTTCTTATGACTTGCTGTCTTCATTTTTTTTTTTTTTCATTGGGTCCGGTCGGTCTTGGTAACTATAACATGAACATCTTTTGGCTAGCCACTCCCCATTCATCGCAAAAAAAAAAAACACCAGAAGGAAAACACTCAAGGATTCTTTATAGTTCTTGAGAAGCTTGATGTCATAATATTTCATTTGAATATACCTTTTCGCAGTCAACATTTTATTTAAGATCTAAAGTTCCTTTTTAAATATTCATCGACTATAGACCGACGGACAGTATTAAAAAAAAAATACATCCTTCCAAAGTAAAGACAAAAAATGGAAAATAAATCACAATCATAGAAAACTTAGCAAATGCTTCATCTCTTATAAGGACGTGTTGAATGCAGGATCACAAAACCTCCGAACATCCATCTCACAACTTATTCTTGAAAAAGTTTTTTGTTAAATATTTAAATTTGTGGGTTAGGTTAGGGTTAACCGCCCTATCCCCTACCCTTCTCTATACTTTTCGTTATCGAAGTCGAAAAGAAGAAGTGTTTTTATTTTCTTATTCGCTTCGTCGCCTAGTATCCTTTGTGTTTTATTCGCCGCAGTAGCTTAAGTAATGCATTATGCATCAGGATTCAGGATTTTGAAGCAAAAACCAAAAAAAAAAATAAGGATATAAAGTTTTTGCACTTAAGTGTAAAGCTGAACTCTATAAAGTTGTGGCGGTGCTGAGTGCCAACTTTTTGTGTGTGCTTGATGGTTTCAGCTGAGCGTTTTTATCTTTTTCTTCTTCTTGCGGCGAAAATTTAGCTTTTCCACAGAAGAGTGGGGTGTTAAATTCTGGGGGTGGGAAGGGAGATGGTTTGAAGTGCCACCGCCATTAATAAAAAAATTGTGGAAACGTTGTTGGTTAAGTTAAAATCACGAGTACACTTGCAAAGGAGATATAATAATTTCTTTGGCATGGCGCTGAAAGTTTTTTTGGGGGTGTTTATTGCTTTAGAATAATAATTTTCCAACCCACATTTTAAGTGGAATATTTGTTCGTGGGAAGTGAGAGGGCGGGCGGGAACAAAGTAATGTAAATGAGTGCGTCAATATTCCGACAATCTTTATGTCAAAAGTTATCCCCTAAATCAATTCTGAATGAATTTTTTTTTTTTTAAATGTCATGATGTCAAACTTTGGATAGACTTTTGAAGGACCTAGGGGTGTCGTTTAATACTTGAAATTTTATCATAATAAAATATTGATAAAACATTCCCTAATTGAACTTGGATTTTCTTGTTTGTTGTTGGTGTTGATAACCGATCAAATGAATATTTGAAAAGATTAATTTCAAATTAATTCGAATTATGGTGGACGGATGTTTTGTGTCATGTTTATTGTTTTAGTTTTTGAGGAGGGATCTCTGAATTTCGAAATATTTCCGAATATTGAACTTTTGTTATGAGTAAAACAGAAAAAGAATTTTTATAGAATTTTATATATACAAAGACAGTCTGCTTTAGCAGCTTTTCAAATTAAACAATTCTTTGTTGCCGTTGTTTTAACAAATGACAGCAGTTACATTCATATTTAATTTAGGATTTGGAAACATGCCTTATCAGAGTGACTTTCGGCCACGCAGAGATTTTTAGTTTCGAAACCATGAAAAGCAAGGAAGGATTTACTGATGAGTGGATATGGATGACGTACCATGTAGGCATAATGAGGATAATTACCTTGAATTTAGTTTGACGCCAAGTCTTAAATAAACCACCTTGATTTGATGATCGTGAAACATTCACACAGAATGGCCGCACTTCCTCGGTATTTCTAGAAGGACAACAAAAGAGATGGCTGGGTGCTGTATGAAGGTGCAGGGAAATAAGTCCCCGGGTACTATGTTCACCGAGGGGCTTCATTCCCACTTAAAGGGAACTTAGTCCACTAAAGAGAATTGGACTTATTTCCCATGGAAGGTGGGAACTAAGTACACACTTCGAAACATGAACTAACTTCCAACAACAATAATTAAGAATTTTATAAACTGAACGGTGCCATGACATAAGGCCATAATGTCATGAGGCCATATATTTCGAAATATGGCCTTATGACGCATTCCAAAGTGTCATAAGACCGTATTCGAAGTGATGGCCTTACGTCGCTTTACCAAAGTGTCATAACGTCATTATGGCTTTATGACACCATTTTATAGGGGACTGTTATGGAAAAAATATTTTCTTACACGGTATTTATATCGCCCACAATAGCAACTGCTATTCAGATGTAGGGGATAGGTTCCAATAGAAATTATTTATTAGATGGAACTTTTAATATTGTGCCATGACGCTTTCGCAAAGTGACATAAGGCCATAACTTAAATAATGGTCTTATGACACTTTGGAATGCGTAATAAATCCATATTTCGAAATATGGCTTCATGACACTATTGCCTTGTATCACGGCACCAAACTGAATTGCTGCTTAACTGAACTAATGGCTTTTAAGATTCTGAAAGTGATCAAAGTGAAGTGGGTAAGTTGTTAGTTTTAAATTCTAAAAAACCTTGTAAATGGATTTCTAAAACTGTAAATAAATGAATTAATGACTGACTTCGCCGCGAATTTGTTGCTATTACTTTAACTTATGCTCAAAACTAAAAGATTAGTAAGTAAGTAAGTAAGTAAGTCAGTAATTAATTCATTCAATCACTGGAATTTCCCATTTCGATATTACCAGGTACACAATTGAGAAGAAGAATGTTAATGAGCGCATCATGTCAAACGCTATAGATAGTGATACCATTTCTAACGGCAAAAATAGTGGTTTTTTTTGCAAACAACACATTGCACAGTTGGCCTTATGTCCCAAAAAAATTTGGCCTTATGACGCTTTGCAAAGGTGACATAGGGCTAACTCCTAAAATTTTGCCTTATGTCACTTGGCCTAAAGTCACGGCACCGAATCTATACAAATGTTAAAATGATAAAAAAAATTCTAGCTGTATACCTACTGTATTTAGCAAGTTATACCCTAATGACAAAATCTACTACAATAATGCTTCAAATTATTATGCCAGCACAAAACGTAAGGCAGACATTTAAAAAAATAAACTGTTATTTTTTACTTGCTCTATAGGGCAAGTATTGGTTTCGTACAGAAAAAAAAAATCGAGGTTTTAATCAAACATGACATTACGATGATAGAGAAGCCCAAAAAAGTGGTTTTCGCCATACCGTCCGTCGGTCTGTCTGTGCGTCTGTGCGTCTGTGCGGATGTGCGGATGTGCGGATGTGCGCTTTTTCACGTCATGCTACAGCCTAAACGGCTTGACGGATTTTCTTCAAACTTGGTATATAGCAGTTTGAAGAAAAACGGTTGCTGAGGTTTTTTTTATTTTGTTTTAGCCCGGCTCAAACTGGTACCTTTCAAGTAACGGTTTTTTTTCAATTTGGATTTTCTCGAAAACGGCTCTAACGATTTTGATTAAATTTATAATTTAGCTTACTTTAAGCATTTCTAACAAAACTGCGTTTTTTGTTTTTGCCTCAAATGGTCGTAACGAAAATCAGGTTTTAACGGCTTTTTTTCAAATAGCCATAAGTTCACAACGGCTTGATTGAATTGATTCAAATTTCGTTTGACATAGTTTTTCATAGTGTTCTATAGGATGGTTTAGTAAATTTTTCACTGAAGCCTTTCTAAACGGTGGCTTCCATACAACGAGCCGTTGAGTTTTAGCCAACTTTTTTTGGTTTTTTCTAATTTTCTCGAAAATGGCTCTAACGATTTTGATTAAACTTTGTGTGTTATATTCTTTTAGTGTTTTTAAGAGAACTGCGTTTTTAGTTTTTGGCTAAAAATGCAAATAACGGAGATCTGCTCTTAACGGCTTTTTTTCAATTGGCCATAAGTTTTCAACGGTTGCATCGAATTCACTCAAACTTTGTTTAGTATAGTTCCTTACAGCTTCCTATCAGATGGCATTGATTTTTTTTCAGTTTCTCTTTTTTAAATGGTGGCTCCTATACAAAGAGCCACTAGATTTTGGCCAATTTTTTAATTTTTTCTAATTTACTCAAAAAAGGCTCCCCCGATTTTTATGAAACTTTGTATGTAACATACATAGAATACTTCAAACGAAACTGCATTTTTAGTTTTTGGCTATACATGATAATAGTGGAAATTGCTTTTAACAGTGTTATTAACTTGGCCATAAGTGGACATTTGTATCATTTATATCACCCAAAAGATAACGTCTTAATTTTAAATATTAAAGGTTTCTTAACGTTAGCTCCTGTATATCGGTTTTTCTAGTTTCAGTCAAATTTTTTTAGGTTTTACCAAATTTTTCAAAAATGAGTTGTTCTCATTGATCGAAAAGTTTGTTTACATCCTACTATTGCACCCACAGAGCAAGTACGTGCGACCCAGTCGTGCATTTTATTGTTTTTGTGCGAATGAAAGTGTGTGTGCCAAAATGTATGATTCACATTTGAAAACATTAATTTTAATTTAAATAAATAATAGTTGAATTAATTTTATACTTCGTTTTCATTAAGGCAAATATTGTAATTTCGTAGAAAATCTCAAATTCGACTCCATTTTCCATGCAAAATCAAATTTTGATTACATATATGGACGAGATTGAGGTTGCAAATTATGCGAAAACAAATTAAACGCAACATAATTGAAAACAATTGAATAGATATTTTCTTAAATGTCAATTTGAAATAAAATCCAAAGCAACGGCAAAAGTAAACAAAACAAGAAGAAAGAATGAAAAGGTTGTAAAAAAGAAAAAGAAGTACATAAGTAAGTAGTCAAACCATGATACAACTAATAAAGATTGGCATTGCGCATGATGCCATACACAACGCCAAACTATTTTCAAACTCCATGATGTGTTCTTATGACGTAGAGCACACAAATATATACACACAGAAAAATATTGCGATGTAAAATCAACGTGACGAATTGTTGATTTCAATAAAAAACATGAATTTTTAAATCATTGGATTTCATTTCGATTTAACATGTTTTAGTTCTTTTTTAATATTTCAAAACATTAATTTGAGTCTAAGTCCTGTTGATTTAAGATTAAAATCAAGTATTTAGATTTTCATTTCAAATTAAAACGTTTGCGCATAGTTTTAACTTTGAAAAATGTTGAAATAAAATGATTCATGTTTAAAATTCAATCTAAAAATATTTAATGCAAAAACACATGTAAACAACAGGATATTCACTCGATACGTTAATTCAATTTTAATTCAACGTGCAAATTTTCCCGAAGGAAATATTTTTAAATCATCAATGTTTCGTTTAAAAAAATTTCACAAATATGATCATGACGAAATAACACGATTGAAGTAATTTCAACATTAAAATAGTGTTGAAATAAAATGATTCTCATATTAATTCCAAGTAAAACGAACATAACATTGAAACAAACATTTTTCATGTAAAACTAACAGGTTATACACCTAAACAACTACTTTCGTTTTGAATCAACATGGTATTTTTCCCACAGGAAATATTTTTAAATCATCAATGTTTCAATTAAAAAAATTTCACAACTATGATCATGACGAAATGACACGATTGAAGTAATTTCAACATTAAAATAGTGTTGAAATAAAATGATTCTGATATTAATTCCAAGTAAAACGAACATAACATTGAAACAAACATTTTTCATGTAAAATTAACAGGTTATACACCTAAACAACTACTTTCGTTTTGAATCAACATGGTATTTTTCCCACAGGAAATATTTTTAAAACATCAATGTTTCATTTAAAAAAATTTCACAACTATGATCATGACGAAATAACACGATTGAAGTAATTTCAACATTAAAATAGTGTTGAAATAAAATGATTCTCATATTAATTCCAAGTAAAACGAACATAACATTGAAACAATCATTTTTCATGTAAAAATAACAGGTTATTTTCGGTTGTTTCTTTCTTCTTCTTTTGGAAAGACAGCTCCATACAACAAAATCAAAAATTTAAAAGGTCAATGAAAAAGGAGTGATTTCAAAAATAACTTTTGGAAAAAAGTATGTCTGCTATTACACGATGAGTCCAGGTGCATTAAACTTCTTCAAATAAAGAAAATGTCAAATAGCTAGATTCCAGGAAATTCTTAGCCACGGAAATAACTTTCATTTAATACTAAATTGTATTAAATTTTAGTATTTTGCAGATAGAAAATATACATTCGGCACAAACACAAAACAAAAGGAAGCATTGTTATTTTTAAATGAAATAATTTAGATATAATCCTACATACTTTTGATTTCTACAAAATTTTCAATAAGTGCCGTTATTAAAAAAAAGAAAAAACTAAACTAAACGAAATATTTTTATTTTTAAATGAAATCGTTTAATTATAATCCTACATACTTTTGATTTCTACAAAATTTTCAATAAGCTCCGTTATTTTACGTCGCGACCTTAAGGAATCTCTAAGTAACTACTATTAAACTACAGGGTAATACCTACAAATACAAATTACCTTGTTTTTTCCTAGTCCTAGTTCACATGCAAACTAATAATTTATGAGTATTGTCAATGTGTGGCGGGACATTTGCTAGATAAAGCGAAGAAGTAACAATAAATTTTAAATTGGTAAAAAGAAAATGAAGCTTTGATTAATTTAATAAGCAATTAGAAATATTAAGGGTATTCATGGACGTTTCATGAACGCCCTTTTCTGTAAATGTTATTAACTTCGCCTTAACTCAAACAGCAGTTTGTTAAACGTCATTAAAGTAATTTAACAAATTTGTTGAGTTGAGAGAGAAAATGATATTTGATGTTGGAAATATTGGGAGCAAAAAATAAATTGTATATTTCTCAATTCGAATTCCTAACCTTAATTCAAATTAATTGTACGATTGGTAAGCTCTTACTTGCTTTTATTTCCAGTCACAGTTTTGAATAAAATTTGAAAAACATTAAGATAACTTCAAAGTTTTTTTCGATTTAGGTAAATTTACATTGTTCAAAAAAACACTTTAATACTTTTCAGTGCAATAATTTAAATTAAATTAATTAATAAGGTAAAAATAATCAAAAATAAAATTTAAAAATACAAAAAATAGTTTTCGAAAACATTTTAATTTGAAATTATTTTGGCTACTTAAATTTTCTTGAATATCAAATTTGATTGATATCGGTTGATCTGTTGAGTAAAACTGGTCCTTTGGAGATACAATTTTCAGTACCTACATCATCTTTATATATTTTTTCGCCAAAATATAATACTTACATAATAACAATACACAGTTATTTTTTCATAAAATTTTTTGGAGACGTCTTCGAGAAAAATCAACTTTTAAAAAACAGTTAGGTATTATGAAAGGTACTGCGAATTTTTGAGCTAAAGAAAAATTAAAAAAAGTTTTCATGTTTCAAACTTAAGGAAGTTTGGCCCAACCGACAGACTGACAGAAACCGGCCATTAATTCAAATATGTTTCTCTATCACCGTAATAAAATGTTTGATTATTATCTCAAGTTTCTTAATATGCACGAACATGCATAATTTGCATTATAGTACCTATAATCTCAATTAAAAACTGAGGAACGTGAACAAAGTAGATGGGATTATAGAAGACTTTGTTCATTATTATGACGTTAGCTGAGGGTTCTCGATTTACTGAACTGATACATTTTTCCATAATTGGGTTCAGCAGCACCGAAATTTTGTTTTTGTAAACATATACGCCAAGACGTAGTTGCGCAGAACGAAATAAAAATGAATACGGGAAGGAGCTATCTTAATAGTTGTAGCATGAAACAGCTATATTTCACTCCCTTTGTACGTTTTATTACAAATACATAGTATGTATTACATCGACACACAACGTCAAACAGAAACCAAAAAGAATATCATCTGTTTAATTTTTGTAATCAAAACAAAAACGATGACGACAAACAACTTATCAATTACAAACAAAAATAATAATACATTCGGCCCAAGATAGGCGCACCCTGTATCATGGTTTTTGTATCAATATTGAATCGCGTTGAATCAATCAACGGAAGTCCACACGAATCAAAATGAATTCTCTTTGATTCATGGCGAATTCGTATAAGAATATCATTGTTTGTAGTTGATTTCTACAAAAATTGAAGGATCCCGTTATTTCTTCCAAGCCAAGCCAAAAAATATTTCAGAAATTTCCATCAGTTACCTTTTAGTCGCTGTGCATGAGACATGTGTCATATCGTTTTAAGTTTCGGGAAGTGATAAATATACTTAAAAATATGGATTCAAATAAAAGTTTTAATTTTCATGCGCAAATTGTGAATATTAGTGAAGTGCAACCTATTGACTGACAGATGACGAGGGGTGTTGAGCAGGATATCGAAGCGGAAAATTGTATGCATTTTTACAAAAAAAAAAAAAACAACATTAATAAAGCAAAAAAAAATACCTAATTGGTGAGTTTTAAAAATTACACATATATTTTAATTAGGTATCTTTGATAATTTTAATAAAAATGTTTTAAACAAAAACTTCATATATTTTTGTGTTAGGTTGAAATAGTTTTGAAGAACGCTTAGTGGGCTTTTTTACGCATTCAAAACCATCCAATTATCCCTACAGGACAAGTAGTTTAGAAATTACAGCGCATTGTGTCTAACAAATTCAAGAATTTTTACACACAAAAATCGAATTGGTAGACAAACCGTGCTGTTATTGCTTAACTACTTGTTGTGTCGGGGTGATTGGAACAGTTTTGAATCCTTAAAAAAGCTATGAAACTACTTTTGCGTGACCCTATACAATTATCAAAATCGATCGTTCAAAAGATGACAGGCAACAGTCATTTAAAACACACTATTCCACCGCAAAAATAACAATTTATCTAATTTCTTTTTTAGGAGCTGAAATAGGTTATGAAAGCTTAAGATTTCTGTCGAAGGAGGATATACAAGAAGCAATAAAACCAATTGGCTTGCGGGAGCGTTTTTGGGAGATGCTTTTTTATGGAAAAGAGCTGAAGTATGTTTGCGTTTTTTAATTAACTTTAGTGGTTATTAACAGATTATTTTTGTTTTGTTTTAAGGTTCCGAGATGATGACGATACTTTGTCCCAATCAATTGCCAGCAAGGTAGTTTCTTGGTTAGGTAGCGAATCCAGTATAGTTTCTACAACATCAACGCTTAAATCAATTCCAAAAGTCTTGAGCTCGCAGCTCTCTAAAAAAAGCAAGTAGGTAAGCTATTCTAATATTTTAACTTTACACAAAGTCTAACCACACATTTCTATTTAGATTCACTGGACTTTACTGACAAGGCAAACAAGCTAACGAAAAAATCAGCGTTCCCGATGCCAATGAAAGTTTCATCGTTCATCTAACAACGATCAACGATTATGAATGAACCATAAATCAGCTGGGAAATAAATACTTCACCCAAGGTTTGACCATCCAACTATTTTTAATTGTTGTAGGTTTGATTCTTTATGAATTAAAAGGGTTATACGTTTATTTTGTTAAGACTCTTTTAAAATTTAACAATATTTTAACTAGCCTTGATGTTTGTTTTAAATTGATATAATTATTTTTTATCACTGGAATATTCAAAATGTTATAGAGGTCCGTGGTTCTTTATTCAAGAACAGCAAAAAAAAAAGCAAATTACTACGTATTTATTCATCTCCAAATAATTGTAATGTTTTATTTAATTGAATATTATTTCAATAAATTATTAAACTTCTAAATGATTTCTATAAACATATGTTATTTTTTTTAATTTGGCCAATGGAATAAGTTTTCTTACAGGTTTTGGCTCAATAAAAGTGTTGTAAGTATGTTTCAATGGGACTTAAGTTATTTAATTTACAAAACATATATTTGTTTCAACAGGATTTTAATCTTATTACAATATGATGATCATGCTGATTCATCTTGTAATTTAAATCCGAATGCAATTTCATTTTGCAGGATTAATCATATAATCATATAATTATTCTACATGATGATCATGGTAATTTAATACAATTATCACGGTGATTCAATATGATGATAATGAAGATTTAATATGATGACCATGGTGATTCAAAGCGATGATCATCATGATTCTATATGATGATCATTGTAATTTAATATGATTATCATGGTGTTTCAACACGATTATCATCATGATTTTGCATGATGATCATGGTAATTTAATATGATTATCATGGTGATTCAATATGATGATAACGAAGATTTTATATGATGACCATGTTGATTCAAAGCGATGATCATCATGATTCTATATGATGATCATTGTAATTTAATATGATTATCATGGTGTTTCAACACGATTATCATCATGATTTTGCATGAAGATCCTTGTAATTTAATATGATTGTCAAGTTGATTCAATATGATGATAATTAAGATTTAATATGATCATCATGGTAATACAACATGTTGATCGTGGTTATTTAAAATGAAATCCATGCTGATTCAACACTATGATCATCATGATTCTAAATGACGATAATTGTTATTTATCATGATGTTAATCGTGAATCAACATGATAATCGCGGTGTTTTAACATGACCAAGCCTTGGTTTTTATGAAGAAGAAATCATTTCAAAATGACACGAATGCTCTATGAAGCAAAAACATTGGTAAAACATGTTGAATCATTATCATTTTTATTGATTTTACCTTGTTTTTTTTCTGTGTGTAGACATACTACATAATATGTAAATGTAAATTATGTCAATGTGTAGAATGTATAGAGAGTATAACGAAACAAAAGTTAAACAGGAAGGCGAAAAAGAGAAGGCACAAACTTTGCAGGTGTTCTTATGACGTAGATGCGCAGACCAAATCAAAAATGAAAATTGGAAGGCGTTATCTCTAGTAATTGTATCATGGTGTCAAACCAAATGCGCAAATCTGGATGAAAACACTTTTTTAGCCAATTTCCAAATAACCTTGTTTGGGCCCTATTTAAAAAATTAGTATTAGATGAGCATGAGATGAGCAGAGAAACAATAAACGAAAGAGACAAGAAAACTGGTAGCACCCAGAAAAAGAACCTCTACGGGAGCTGATAAGAAGACACATCAAAATTATAATTGATTCAAAAACGACATCAAAATGAAGTGAGAAATCGGAGCACTATCAGAACTTTAAGGCTTCCTAAAATTTTAGGTACCTATAAGTAAACGCAATAGCTTTATTTCTTCCGAAACTATTCAAACGCAAATAAATTATTTCAAAGCGCCAAACAAGATCAAGCACTATTAAAAGCAGAAAAAAAATCACTTTTACACCTTGCTTGAACTTCGCTAGCGTCTTCCAGATTAATCTGCTATGGGTACCAATGCAGAGTGGCTTTCATCAGGGAAATGAACGAGCAGAGTTGTCATTTGCCGAAGTTGTCATCATTCCGTTGGGGGCTTTGAGGGACATTGTTTTATCTCACTTTTACTTTACATCCGTATCTAATCACAGTTTGTCTAAATTCATCATAGGAAGTTGTGGCCTGCCTATAACAAAACTCGAACAAACGAATTACTTTACAAAAACTGGTCAGATATGGCCAGGGTGGTGGCCACTGGCCAGTACATTGCACATGTACATACGGCAAGGCTACGTATTCCTTTTACCGACTACTGCCAATTTTATAAAGATGAGGTAAAGAGGAGACTGTACTTCATTTACTGTGTCAATGCTCAGTTTTATCTAGCATAAGGTTGC
Source organism: Platycheirus albimanus (assembly GCA_916050605.2). Taxonomy (NCBI): domain Eukaryota; kingdom Metazoa; phylum Arthropoda; class Insecta; order Diptera; family Syrphidae; genus Platycheirus; species Platycheirus albimanus. The sequence continues at coordinate 59,746,883 of OU696696.1, forward strand.
GATCCCTAAGCGAAGATTTTTATGAAGACCTGGAAGTACTATCCAATAAAATGATCAAACAAGAAGAAGAACATTTGACCTCAACAATCAGAGAATTGACAGACGATCCGTCTGAGAACCATAAATCTAGCCTAGGTGATGGGGAATGATTCTTGGATTATCCCTAAGCTGAACCCGCTAACCTGGCCGACCCCTTTGACGGATTCAATGTTACCACCAACCAGCAACCTACTTACGTGACATAAAGCCTGGTCACACTGTTTTCATCTGGGAGATCGTCTGGCAGATTTAATCGCTGTAATCTGACCTATTATAATCATTTTATTTCGTCATTTTAATCCTTCGATAAGTTTTGGTAACAAAAAGGTGCAAACCAGCGCTAATTGGGTTTTTCTTAAAAATCTTTCCAGGTCAATGAAAACCGCCATCTTATCTTCCTACCTAAAGGTAGTTCCACACTATCCCACAGTGTAGTACGACATGTCAAAAAAAAGTGTGAAGGAATGTGTGAATGTTTTACATTCAATTTTAAAAAAATATTTCAGATCTAAACAAATGTCAAATCGTATATGAGATCTGCGCTGTCATATTCTGTTTCCACACTATTATACACCTGTTTCATCACACATTTTTGACATGTCGTATTACACTGTGGGATAGTGTGGAACTACCTTTAGTGAGACAGTTAAAGGAAAGAGCCTTGAGCCAGGTTCCAGATCTTATTTTATTCCAGATCCATCCTAACACAGAAAACTTAAATAGGCTTTTCACACTGGATCAAAAACTCGGTTTTTGTCTAAGACCCCAAAACCTACAACAAAACCACAAGGTTTCCCATACATTTTTCTCTTTCATAAACAAGTAGTTTTTGATAAAACTCCTCAAAACCTACTTTCAACCATCATTTAGTTTTTCCAGTCCTCAAGAAATCCACTAAAACTTCTATTCTTCAGCTTACGATGAATTTTAAAATATCCAACGGATGTGATTTATTGCACTGCACATATCCACTTTTTTTTTTTTGTGCTAAGATATAGTTAGTGGAGTATGTGTATTAATAAGTTTCCAATGTTCCAGAATCCTGCTATCATAATCAAAACTTATGGACTCCACTTATACATTCTAATCAGCCATCTCTGTTGGTAACTCTTCTTATGAATTTCATTTGATAGATATATCCCAGATGCTGACAGCTTGTCCCAACACACAAACCCTAAAAACATGAAAGTCAAATCAATAGCAAAATGTCGTCCCTCATGGGTGACAAATCTCTTTTAAAAACCATTAGCATGTCCACAGGAACACAACTGGATGAAACCACAAACAACACCAATGCACCATATGGTATAGTTTGTTGTAGTAGCATGGTCTGGTCACTTTTCGTCTATCTGTGTAAAGTTTTACAAATTACATGCATGGTATCAACCCTTAGTTCTCGATGGACGATGGCGATGGCGATGGTTGTGTTACAGAATCACTTGGGCATTAAGGCTATGCACTTGCAGTATTTGTATGCGGTCAAGAGCAAAAAAGTCCCATCCTGATCCGCATCGAATTGACCACAAACGAGTAAAATTACCGCACCAATTCCATATAAGACATCCTTTATCCTCTTATATGCATGTATCTACCTATCCGCCCATCCTCCCCCATCTCATCCACTTGGTCTATTTATAGTGGGGTACCTACAATCCTACATACGAGTACTTACTTGCATTCCCCAGAGGATGTTATGAAAAGTACAAAAGGGACTACTGAATGCATCGCATAATGTAATTTAGAACCACCGGTAATACCATTGCGGCTGAAGTACGCTCCCCCTCTCGGCAACATTGATGAGGACACCGAACATCATTTTAAGTGAACTTCCGCTTCAGATGGGGAACTCTCAGATCCCCTTTTCTCTTATATCTGATGCAATCGGACTACTGACTCTACACGCTGAAGTTTGGTTCTTAAATAATTTTCAATTTGAATAATGTATGCATTAACGTCAAAATGACAGATGATAGCCCCGAGAAGATGCATGCACTGCACATGCACAATCATCCTGGTGCTGGTCACATACCTGTGTTTGCTCCCACCAAATGGTGGTTTTGGGGTGGTGCATCGGTGTTAGCACCGTATACACTGACATGGTCGGAAGTAAATTTCGTTGTAATAATAAATCCACATTCTGAGCGGTTGAACGAAACCACAGTTATTGTGTGTGCCTTCACAGTTTGGCCTCCTCTCATATAATCCTAGAAGGTTCATCAGCCTTCATGAGAATTGCTACAGCAGGAACACAAGGATGTGGGAATTAGCTTCAGAAAAGCGCACTTAACTCCATCGGATATTAATAATGGAGAAGCAGAGCATGAAGCCATGCTGCAGTGATATTCATATCCGGTTCAGGTGCATCCATCGCAGGGAGGTACATCGTGAAAGACTATTAACACAGTTTCCTATGTAGTCTTATTAGATGCCAGAATAGTAGTTGTGCGATATCTCTCTAAAGGCATAACGGAAGAGGAACAAAATTAGATTTTTCAGGAAAGCTGGTTTTTGTAAATTGCTTACCAGCGAAAAAGCAGTCTGATCAAAGTCCTACAAAAAATTTCATGAATATAGGCCACATTATAATATCGATTATTTCTTTAATAGAAAACGCTTTTGAAATTCAAATAAATTCAACGGACTTTCAAGATATGGCACTGTTTTACCGACTGACACTTAATTCATTTAGCAGATATCAGAACCTTTGTTAGTGACATCTACTAGACTGAATTAAAATCAAAAGAAAACTGAAACATATTTTTCAACAACCATATTTTTTTTTTTTGTTATTTTATATTTCAACCACATTAAACAACAGTGGGACAATTTGTGCTCTGATAACAATAAAAAGATTCGAAAATATTTGCCAATGTAAGCAATATCTTTGAATAGATACAATTAATGTACAATTTAATTATTAAATGGCTATATAATTAAGCCAGTGTTCATGTCTCATGCCGAAAAACAGATGTGGGCTGAACGCATCGATGGGCGAATATCTGCATCTAAAACAAAACAGAACAGAACAGCTTACCTTCACTTCGAAATTCGATGCATACTGTCAAAAAGAAAATGAGAACTACAGCTTTTGTACTAATGAACAAACAAGAGCTATAAATTAATTAATTGAAAGTAATTACACCTTTTTGAACGCAAAAATCGAAATAAAAAGACTCACAAAAATTTTAAATAAATTTAAAAAAAAATTGTTGAGTCTTTTTATTTCGATTTTTGCGGTCAAAAAGGTGTGATTACTTTCAATTAATTAATTAATCCGACCACAAACTTGGCTATACCATTCACGATTAAATTGTGAATAAAATTAAGAGCTATTAATGTTTTTATAAGAATAGCTTTTCTTGTTAATTTCATTTCTGTTTTCTTCGATTCACTCGTTAATTCTTTTACTATTATAAAACTCAAGCACGAGTTTAAAAAGTGGCTCACAAATATGGATGGGAACTTTGTCAGAATAATGACAAGCTCCTTTGTCATAGTCAGTCACTAATTCAACTCTTTCTCACTTCGAAAAATCATCAGTGTCGAGGTCGACTCTAACAAAACTTTTAACTGTCGACACTGGTTCGTTCGATAGACGCTGCCTTTGTTTGAAAAAAAAAACACAGGTATTGTAAAAATAATAAAACCAGTTATTTGCTTTTTGTTTACTATGGCGTATATATTAAAGGGTGGTTAAATTTTAAGGGCCGATATTGATTTTGAATAAAACACAAATTATTTAGAGAATTACTGTCGTTTCTTTTTATTATGATAATATTGGTATGGTTCAATTATGTATGGAACAAAATATCGGCAAAATGGCCGCCGCAAACTCGGCGGCACACCTCCATCCGATGGTCCAAATTTTCGATGACGCTGAGGCATAATTGAGGTTCTGTGCCGTTAATGTGCCGAATTATCTCATCCTTTAGCTCTTGAATTGTTGCTGGCTTATCGACGTATACCTTTTCTTTCAAATAACCCCAAAGAAAGATGTCCAACGGTGTCAAATCACATGGTCTTGGCGGCCATGGACATCGCCACCACGTGAGATAACACGGCCATTGAATTTGTCGCGCAAAAGAGCCATTGTTTTGTTAGCTGTGAATTAGTCTGAAATTGAGAAATGTCAAATAAAATGCAGAAAAAAAAACTTGACTTGACTTGGTGTGGTTCACATTTAACATCGGCCCTTAATATTAACCACCCTTTATACGCACCGAAAACGGAAATAGAGAAATCATGCAGCCGCTGCAACGCCTGAAGGTCTTGGGTTTGCCTGCTCTATAAAAAAGAAACTGCACATTCGTTTTGAACATTACACGCAGTCAAAGGGCTATAATACCCTCAATGAATTAACACAGTGCGAGCGTCTCCTTCACGGAATGTTGGATAGGAGTAGGAGATAAAAAGATATACCGACGCACATATTAGTTTTGAAGGTTTGTAAGTCACAATTAGAGAGACAAATCAAGCCAGGTTCTTGTAGTGCGGCCAAAAAATTAGTCTCTTTACTTTACAATACAACAGAAGACAGAAGTAAGGCTCGAGTATAAATTTAGAGGCACTCCTAGCAATGCGATTAGATAAGGTATTACGGGAAAATTGTTTAAGAAGAGCAATGTGTCTGGTTATTTCGCTGGAGCACTGTTTATAGAAGTTGCGATAGAAAAAGAGAATTAACGTCTGTGTGTTCAAGTTAGCAAATGTTTCAGTACCTTATGCTTCTTTCACCCATCAATTTTAGTGCTATTTTTTTAATCGCATCCTGGGACTTTGGAAATAAATTGGAAAGATGCTTGTGCTTGATAAAGGATTGCTTGGCCTACACTCAAACAATGAAATGAATTGTAGGTATTCCTCTGCAATGTACCCATTTAACCTTCAAACAGAATCTCGTTAGTAAACTATTCTGCAGAAATTCATTCGGTATCACGTATCAGCCAATTGTTTTTAATTTATAAGCCAATATGTATTATAATGGGTGATTTTTTAAGAGGTTTAGAACTTTAAAAAAAAAAAAACACAAAAAATTCGAAAAAATGAATGAAATATTTATTTGAATCGATAGTTTGAACCTTGCAATTTAATGTTTAAAGATAATTTCATGCAAATGTTGACCGCGGCTGCGTCTCAGGTAGCCCATCCGCTGAGTCCAATTTTGGCATACTCTTTCACACATATCGGCCGGTATCTCACGAATGAATGAATGGATGTTGGCTTCCAGTGCGTCAATCGTAGCGTGCTTGTCCCTATAGACATTAGCCTTGACATACCCCCACAAAAAATAGTCTAATGGTGTCAAATCGCACGATCTAGGAGGCCAATTGACCGGCCCGAAACGTGAAATTAACTGTTCGCCAAACTCGCCTCGCAATTGCGCCATTGTTTCGCGTGCTGTGTGGCATGTGGCACCGTCTTGTTAAAACCACATATCATGCAAGTCAAGAACTTCCATTTCGGGCAAAAAAAGTTTGTTATCATCGCTCGGTAGCGTTCACCATTGACAGTAACGCTGCGATTCGCATCATCTTTGAAGAAATATGGCCCATAAACCGCACCAAACAGTGGCTTTTTCGGGATGCATTGGTAGCTGTTGCAATGCTTCTGGCTGATCTTCACTCCAAATGCGGCAATTTTGCTTATTTACGTACCCATTCAACCAAAAATGAGCCTCATCGCTGAACACAATTTGAACAATTTGAACATTTCGAACCGAGCACGAATTTTGATAGTAAAATTCAATAATTTGCAAGCGTTGTTCATTTGTAAGACGATCCATGGTTAAATTGCAAACCAAACTGAAGCTGTTTGACAGTGACACAAGGTACTAAACACACGTCAGCTGTCAAAACCAGTGTTGCCAAAACCAAACCAGTTAAAAAATCACCCGTTATATGTATGTATATAAATATAATTTAACTAGATTCATCCTTCGGTTGTGTCACTCACTAGGCTGCTAGAGCAATTAATTCTTTACTTGAATTTCTATTTTCTCGGAATTTTTCTTTGGAATTCGACTCCCTAAAAAAAGATTACAAGTCATTTTTTAATTTAAAATTTATATCTTTGAAGTTTTTTGAAACTTTGCCAGATTCTTGTCTGCTAGACAGTAGACACAAGTCAACAAGAAGCTAGCATATGTTTTCCTTGCGAATCATCCTTTTGAACAAAAAACGAATGTTTAACTACCAATTAAGAGGCTGTCGTCGAGTAGTAGAAAATGCTTTCGCTATTTTGGTTTCACGATTCGGAGTGCGATAGCTTTAACAATGAATGGCAAAACAAATTCACAAATGAGTAAATCTGTATTTTGTATTCCTGAATTGGAAAAAAAACATAATATCAATAAAAATAAAAAATAGATGGCACTTCTGAATCATTTTCCACAAGCATGGACAAGGTTTCTCCATATCGCACATGAAATCCATTGATTCGAAATTAAACAGTGTCGTCTCATTTCCTTCGCTAATTCCTGATCCTGATCCAGTTTAGTTCCCTTCGGTAGTTCTTCCGCAGCATATTAATTTTTTGTGTGTGCTATTTTTTTGGTCGCTTCTGGATACTTTCACTTGTGTTTTTGATAAGGAGCGTTTCGTATTGCTCATTTTTTTAAATAGCGGTTGCTTGTGTTCCACAATGCTGGGAAAGAACGATACGATTTCATGAATACCAATACGAAATTCTTATCCTCCAGCTTTGACAAACGAATACCGCAACATTAAAAAAAAATCCTGCTGACTCGTCACTAACAAAGCAAAAATAAAATGCTACAACAGAACAAAGTTCTCAAAGTCATTCGAAGAACTTGGTGAAGAAGTGAATGGAGGAACAAGGACAAGAAGATCAACAAGAAAGGTTTTGTCACCTGAGCAAGAAATTGAGTGTCCATGACGATAACAAAAACCGCATGCATCTGGGGAAGATTATTGCTGATTGGCAGATTATGATAACCGCAAAAATAAATATAATCCTCACCTCAAGTATCAAGGAATATAAAGGCAAACGGCTGGTATCTGTGGCAAAGGATGGTTTGGAATTCGCCTTTTTCGGAATTCGGAGAAGGAAAAGAAACTCAAAGAAGGCAACCAATTTCGAAAATTATTTTATTTGAATAAATAATTACTATACCTTCATTTTAACAAATTGTTTTTTTTTTTATTGGTGTCCTTGTCTGCATCATTCTTTCTCGTCAACATGATCAATTTTGGGCTCGATAGTCTCCATTTCTTTTGTATCTTTCTCCTGCTTTTTACCTTCATCATCACTGACTTCTTGGTTACGTCCTTTCTTGACGAGCAGCTTGCGATTAGGTACCCTTCATTGAACAAAACTATCTTTGTACCTAGAGGCTCAGAACTATCCTGGTGAACGCAAGCTTCCAGCATCATCGTTATTGTGCTTCGAGGTGACAGTCACTTTGTCGGCGACCAAGTAGGCAGAATAGAAAAAACACCAAATTGTCCCATGATACTGATGTCAGCATCGGCCTCCATGAATGCATTTATTCCAAACTTCTTCTTATGCATCATCTGATCATCATCAATTTTAATTGGTTGGTATTCAAATCATTTGGGGCTCATTTCACTAATTAAAAAAAATTAATTTTCAACTTCAAACAATTTAATAGCCTATTCACACCAAACCAAACGAGCATTTACTCGTTTTCCGCAAAACGACTCGTTTTCTCATACATTTTTGATACACAACTCGTTTTTGCTTAAACGACTTGAAAACGAGTTGCGGTTTCAAGATCAACTACACGAACAGATTTTTTTGTGAAGTTATTGTGAATAAACACTAAAAAAAAAAAAAAAAACAGCTGACGGCCTTATGTCAAAATAAATTCAATATTTCTGCGATTTGGAATTTGATAAGAAATATTTCTTAGAAAATGTTTATATACCACTGTTTTTATTTATAATCAGGAACCAACGAATGGAAGGACTATTTGGTTGTAAAGCACTTTTCTGTGAAGGGTCATCTGGCATTTCGTGCCGTGAACTTTATACCACAACGAAGTACCTCTTTCTCGATCTCTTTTCTCTTTGAGAATCAGAGGAAGCGTAACATCATCAATCACAGGTGTTGTTCATTCCGAAAGTCTCCCATTGAACATCTCCCATACTCCCATGAACAACAGAAGAAAGATCTCAGTCGGCTCCCGGAAATTACGCCAGAAGAAATTACGCCAGAATTTTTTTTTTGAAAAAACGCCACAAAATTCTTCATACAAAATGCTGGCCTTTTTCATAGGAAAAAAAGCCAAAGTTTTCTGATATTCTTTCCAAGATTTCAGGCATATTTTCCAAAATATTTTGGAAACAAAGCCAGATAAAAATTCTGCCGTTTTTCCCATTTCTTATTTTGGAAAAAGAGCCAAAAAACTGTATTTTATATGAATTGCTGTACTTTATTTACAGTTATGGTAGGCAGTGGCAGATGCACAGGCAAATTATAAATGCCCATGCTGTCGGGAAATCGTAGCAGACACGTTGCAAGTTTACATTTAATAACAAAATTTAGTTTTGTTTTTTTAATGTTGTGTTACCTTTTGTTTAATTTTTTTATTGGTTACAAGTAAAAGCACCTTAAAATGTTGACATCTTTTCAATTTAAAGTTTAAACTGTTTCAGAGACATATCAAATGACCGTGCGGCGGGCGCGATTGCGTCGCCCTTCCCCCCTCCGTGCGGTGATTTGATATGTCTCTGAAACAGTTACGGGGCAGGATGTGTGCGCAACACACCCACTTCGTCTAGTTTAAAAATTAAAAAAATACATTTCTGTAATTTTTTCCAAATCGTTATTTGGAAATTAGGCCAGAAAATATTAATTTTCTGACTTAACTTCCACTTCCCTTTCTTGCTCTTTTTCCACATCTATCTGGCTTAATTTCCACCATTTCTGGCTTATTTGCCAATCAAAGTTCTGGTCTTTTTTCCATTTTTGAGTCAGAAAAGAATTCTGGCGTTTTTTTCAAAAAAAAAATTCTGGCGTAATTTCCGGGACCCATCTCAGTCATTCCAAGAACTTGGTGAAAAAGTGAATGGAACTGGACAAGGACAAGAAGATTCAAGAAACGTTAAGTCAGTTGAATATGGACCTTAAATTGGGTGCCAAAATTACCAACTTGCTTTGATTCCATACATCTGTATCTGGCAAAAACTGTTGCTAATTGGCAGCCACATGAATATTCCATCCAGCAACTTAAGGAATATAAAGGCAAGTAAGGATTGAAATCGTCTGAAGACGGGGGAAACAAAAAGAAGCGCAAAGAAGACAAAGCAAAGTTCAAAAATCATTTGATATAAACAAATACAAATATATAACTTTATTTGGACATCATTTTTCTTGTCGGCGTCCATGTTTGGTAACAATATCCTCAATTTTAGGATCTTGATTCTTTATTTCCTTGTAATCTTTTTCCTCCTTTTCAGCTTCATCGTCAATAACTCCTTGATCACGTCCTTTTTTGACGAGCAACTTGCTTGGGTAGCCAATGAATTATAAAAGTGCAAGTCCTACTTGATGTACAAAACTATCCTTGTACCACGTCCCAGAGGCTCAGAATTGTCCTGCTGGACATTTAACGAGCCTTCAGCAGCAGATTGCCACACGAATTGTTCATCATCGTTATGCTTCCGCTTCGGGCTGACACTCAGCTTTTCAGTGGCATAGTAGGCAAAATAAAACCAACACTAAACTACTGTAAACTCTTCACTTTTTCCAATGCTGCATTATTTCACTGATTTTTCTATTTTTTTTTTTTTTTCAATTTCCACCAATTAAAATGTCAAACAAAAACGAGTAAATGTTTGGTGTAAACATGAACGTCAACTTAGCACTTTTTGAAAATCAAAAATCTTAATATGCCCGAATTAGTTGCTAATTAGTTGCGCAAGAATTAATTTAGTTGCTCACTTTTTCGCCGACTTTTTTTCAACTCAGCGAAAAAAAATTCGAACTTTGAAAATCTTAATATTGCAGAATTAGTCGCTTATTAATTGCTCAGGAATTGTGAAAAAATAAAGTTAGTTGCTCTTTTATTTCCTAAAGAAATCGATTGATTCGCTAAGTTGATAATATCAACTCCGATTGAAAGATCCGAATTCCTCTAAGGACTCGCGGGAAACGTTTGCGTTTATTTTCTGGACATCTATCATTTCGGAATGTTTGTTCACTGATGCAAAGATTTCTTTATCCATACTTATGTTCTCTTCGTATTTACTGTATGGCACCAATTCATGTTCTTTTTGGGATACGTTTGCAAATGATTGCCTTTTTGATTCTTTTACATTCATTACCTCTTGCTTTTGTTTAGTTGAACAATCGATCAACTTTAGTTTTCCATCATAGTATTTTACCAGGGTTTCAACTGCAACGGCGATTCTTATTTCTTGTGGCACAACCAAGTGTTTGAGGATATTGAATTCATTTTCAACTGGGGCACTGCTTGAGTTGAAAAAAAGTCAGCGAAAAAGTGAGCAACTAAATTAATTCTTGCGCAACTAATTAGCAAATAAATAGCAACTAATTCTGGAATATTTGGAATTTCGATTTTCGGAAGTTGATTCGCTAAGTTGATATTATCAACATAGCGAATCAATCGATTTCCTTAGGAAATAAAAGAGCAACTAATTTTATTTTTTCACAGTTCGTGAGCAATTAATTAGCAACTAATTCTGCAATAGTAAGATTTTCAAATTTCGAATTTTTTTTCGCTGAGTTAAAAAAAAGTCAGCGGAAAAGTGAGCAACTAAATTAATTTTTGCGCAACTAATTAGCAACTAAATAGCAACTAATTTTGGCATATTTAGATTTTTGATTTTCAAAAAGTGCTTCGCTAAGTTGACGTTAATGGTGTAAACGCTCTACTCTATGTACTCGTTTTGGTTAACGAATAACTAAAATGAGTGCGGTGTGAATAGGCCATGAGACAAATTAAAACTAAAAAAATATGCACAGCAACACTATGACAACGAACCAAATCTTAAATATTTATGGATTTTGCTCAAATTGCTATACTTTTTACAAGAATCATGTACACAAACCACCCAAACTGAGCTAAATTCGGTTCGGGAAATAGCTAAACTGCGCTAGTTTCGTTAGCAACATTTTATTGTAATTACCACACTGCAAGCCGACATCATGTTGAATAAACAGCACCACGACCGCACTCTATCAACAAAATCACAAACAAAAATGTGTGAGTGTGTATCTATGAGAATTGAGAATACATCGTTCGGTTTCTTCAACAACTTTCGAGATTCGAGTAAAACTAAACGTTCGTTGAGAGCCACAGCCATCCAGTGGATTTATTAGTTCATGATTAGCGAGCAAGTTAAGAAGCGGAATAGGTTCGTTCGTCCGTTGATCGTTGATGTTGAGTTCCCTTTTTTTTTGTTTCATAAATTAATTTTGTTGTTGTTGTTGTTGCTCCCAAGAGTCATCATCAAGTGAATGGATTAAAAAATTGTGGTGAATAGCACAATTATGTTCGTCGTTGTCGTCGTCTTCGCCGTCGTCAACCCCACCGTTTGCGTCGCCGCGCGGGATTAAAATTTAACAAATTAATTAAACTAAAACAATACCTATACCTACCACCATTTTTTTGGTCAACAACTTTTTTTGGATTACAATCAATCATCAACTACACAAGAAAGAAGCTGCAGAATCGAATCACCAAAATTCATCTTCTCTTCGTCGTCTGTCTCGTCATCGCATCATCGTCAGCATAAGAAATGTAATATTTAATTTTAAACTTAAATTTTTAAAAAGTGTACCTACTTTAAATTAAAATATGTAATTATAAGATTGCAATGCAACTTCTAGTAGATACAAGATACAAAATTTAAAAAAAGAAAAAAAAATAGTTGTATACTTAACTAGATTGGAATTTCAAGTGAAAATTATTGTGTCACACCAACACTCGAATGATGGGTGTTTTACTATATATCTGTGTGCATTGAAAAAAAAAGTGTGTGAGTGTGTGTGTGTGTTTTTTCAACTTTGTGTGTAAATTGAGTAGAAAATTAAAATTTTATTTATCTGGTGAAACAAATTTATAATAAACAAAAAGAATTTCGCTTCACAAAATTGGATTACTCTTGGATCGTGAATTGTGATCGTATCGTGCGTCGGTCTTTTGATCGACATAACACACGATCGATCGATCACTTGCAACATTTTTTAAGGAACATTTTTCATTTTTGATGCAACAGTTTTTTTTTTTTAATTTTAAATTTATCTTTTTTTATTATTGTGATCTCTTTGCGTCTTTGCTATTTGCTGGAGGAGATAAATTGCTTGCAACAAATTAACAAAAACATAGATACATCTGCGCGTATCTATCTCGTGTCGCTGTCGGTTCTCCTCGGTGTGGTGTATAGATACAATAAAAATATCTCTGACAAACCAGAAAAAAAATTATAGAATAGATAGATGTAGAGATACTGATACTTTTGATTAGAAAGAGAGGGGTGGCAGGGCAAAAGGAGTAGAAAATCGTAGCGCTGAACCAACAGAGCCAGAGCCAGCCGTAGCCATTGCCGACACAACGATCGTTCTTCTTTTTTTTTTGTGTTAAGTTTTGTTGTTGTAGAATGGAATTTCCTTGCGCGGCATAATATACAAGCGAACATACATTCTGTTGCTGTTGCTTCTCTCATTTTGACGACATACGTACGTTTGGAATGCGCGCACACACATTTACATAGTTATACACATAATTCTATATACAAATGCAGAATAAGATAAAGTAGTGAGAAATCTGTGTGTGCACATGGTTGCGGGTATGTGTGCAATGTGGTCGATCCACTCCACCGATCACGCATCTGAGAACTGAGGAGAGTTCGGTCTCGGTGGACGTGGGGTACTGCCAGATCTTAAATATTAAAAAAAAAATGTTTTGTTTTTATTATTTGAGAAATATGTAGAGACTTTGTTTTGATAATCCAAAACGACAATAATTAATTTTGAGTTTATGACTCGGACAAAAATTTTATTTTATTTTAAGAATTTCCGTTCTTAAGAAACACCGCATATAGTGTCACACTTCCTTAGTTTGATTAGAGCTTAAAATCTACTAGAATTGTGAGAGGGGTTTCCTAAATTGATGTCAATTACTTTGTGAATTGATTAAAGGGCATGTTTAAAATAAATGTTCTAAAGTAAAGGTCATTTTGACATCACTTCGCTACTTTGACGTAAGCAGACCCAACATAACGCCAATAGCTCGCTCTAATTATTAATGAAATTACTAGGGTTTAATTTTTAGTAGAAACATGCACAAGCCTTTGTAATTTCCACCATGTTCTGAGTCCTCAAATTTTTTGTTTCTAATTTAGATACGCTTTTCTTGCCCAAGGAAATAGCTCATTTAACATTGACAATGAAATTCTGTTATATTCCCGACATGGAACACCATGTCGTGTTATCCCTGAGCAGTGAATTGTGTTACCTTAACAAACAAAATAAATTGTCAAACTGTCAGAGTTGTCAAGCATTCGTTGTGAGTTTAAATAAAACAAATCACATTTATTTTAATAAAAGTATACAGAAAAATAATAGTTTATTGTAACTTTTTAGGATAGGGAAAAAAGTCAGTTTTTTTGTTTGACAACTCTTGGAACTGTCAAAATATTCTCCTTAAATATGTATTTTATTTTATTCAGTTTTTAGTATTTGTAGTTATAGCGGCAATAGAAATACATCATCTGTCAAAGTGTCAACTCTCTAACTATCACGGTTCATGAGATACAGCCTGGTGACGGACGGACAGAAGGACACCGAAGTCTAAGTAATAGGGTTCCGTTTTCACCCTTTGAGTACGGAACCCTAAAAAAGAGCTTTTATATAAATAACCACATGTCGTCTAGGCTAGGTGCACATGGTTTCATTTGGCCCATAAAAGAATGGTTGAACGCCTCACCAACAACATACCCGCCAATGACGCCTCCAGCCCCAAAAAACACACCAAACTTTTTGAAAATGCATTGTCACCTAGTTTGGGTTGGGTTGTCTCATAAACGACAATTTTGCTTCTATGCACGAATGGGCCTCGTCGCTAAAGATCATTTTTTGACCAAAATTTGGTCTTCTTCCAAACTCACCGAAGTCTGGTCACTTTATTACTAAGCGTGCTGTTTAAATTGTTTTAATTTGCCATGGCATCGGTACCTGAATAATAAATAACAGATTTGACAGATGTCACCCGTGCAACATGGCCGCGGTACAGGTCGCCAAAATCTACCAGCACCAATTGAAAAACTAAGCAGACGCTACATGCTGAATGAAATATACCTACATCATTAACGCTTTAAAAAGCATTTTCCATTGGTTTTACTCGAGGAACCACTCATTCTGAACACCAATGGAACAAAGGAAATGGTTTTTGCTCAATTTTGGCACAATGTAGTACTTGCACGCATTAGTTCCACAAGTTTTGCCAATGCTATAGCTCGATTCAGGGTATTAAGGGATTTTGAGTGGTACCTCGTATTAAACACCACTCACTCAACTTCGTTGCTGACCTTCACATTTGTCACATTTGTCAACATTACCAAAACTTTCGGCATTTCTGCATACGAAGAGACCTTCCACAATGAATATTCTATGGGTGACATCTGAGTTATATTTGTATGTGTGCTTCTTGAGTTGATTCTGACTTCAAACCCAGAAGCAAAATTCTCTTCTCAGAATTGTCAGAAGTGTCATTTGCTTACCAATGGAATGGTTTCAAAAGACTTCCGGATGCTTCTGGACGCAACTTTTTCTCCAATTTAAAGTGCTATCAGTCTGCTTATATTAGGTTTGTTCGAAGCCACACTGGGTCTCCCTGGCTTGCCTTCAAAATGAACTGAAATATAAATCATTTGAAAAGTTTTCCGAGGAAAATTAAACTTTGTTTATAAAGACACACAAAATGGAAAATATGAAAAGTTTAAAAAAATGTATTACTTGGCTCTGATGGTTTTTTTGACGTTTCATAGAAAAGCACTAACATTTATCAGTGCGAAATAGGACTAGTACATTAAACAAACCTATTAGCGATAAGAGACAAAGAGTGTGGCGTAACGATGGCAAAAAATCGAAGCATAACTGCATGTTTTGCATATTAAGTGCATTGAAATTTTCAATTTTGTTGTAAGTTAATTTCTTCTCAGTTTATCAGTTTACACATTTGACGTTGTCTACAATGAGCCGTTATATCTATCATTGAAATGCATGCGTGAATATATTGATAATTGGTGAGATAAGACTATTGAGTAATTTTATTGGTATCAAAATAAAGATTAGTAATTCTTGAATTTTCGTAGGTAATCCAAGAAGTAGGTACTTTAAACAGATTAATACTTTTTTTAAAACCTTACTTTTATAATTTAACTGACAGAAGTCTTTTCAAGCTGATTTTAGTTTCTGCTATTTGGAACTCACTGGTTTCACTAGATGCGTTATCGATTCTCTATTCTCTTTCTGTTCGCATGTCAGTTTTTATTTCTATGGTCAACTTAACCTCAAAATTAAGTTTTTGTGTTAATTAATTTAATGATGAACTTTTCAATGATTGCTCTAACCATCTTGTCAGTAAAAATATAAAACGTACTTCTGTTTTGTGTTTCAATGATGCATTTCAATGACAGGTATAGGTAACTAGCTCCTATACTAAGAAACTATTAGATGTCTCAAGAAATTTCCCCAGCTCATTTTCCAGCTCTTATTAAGCTCTACAACCTTAGCGATTATAGGTATTTAATTCGTATCAAAACAAATAAAGTCATACTTATCTATCGTGTTGGGTTTTGTCTTTAACTATTAAAACTTCTTCTGTCAAAATGTCATTTTCTAAAAATTGATAATTTTGATTAATGTTTTAAACTGACATTTAGTCATGCCAAAAACTTTTCTATGGAGTCAGTATCCTGATAAGGTTATTAGCTACAAGTATCACAACGTATTTAGGCACAACCTTTTCTATCTGTCAGGTTTAGAATAATTGATACTATTGAGTTAAAGATCATCTTAAGAAAATCCTGACCACTTAAATGCTTTTATTTTTATATAATTAAAAGTCGCTTACAGCTGTGTATTCCCCACACAATATTTACATTTTTTTTTATTCTCATTTTACGTTTAAATTTGTTTCCATTGCCATCGTTGACGTTCTTTCATTCGTTTCGTAGTAATATCACTCAGTGTTGTTCATTTAAATTTTTATCTTTTTCTTTCTCATTAAGTTAAGATACTCGCGTATCCACTATCTCTTTCTGTTTCTTGTGTATACAATGTTGGCGGGTTATTTTGTTAGTGTAGATCGGAATGTTTTGCGCGTATACAACGTACAAGAACGGGACATTCGTCATTCATTTGAACTTAAAAGAGTGAATGAGATGCGGCACGCCACCGTCAATGGCTACGGCAGCATACCAACAACCCCATGAAGGTTGATGAATTTCCTTTAATTTTGTTGTTATTTATTGAACAACAACAACAATAACAATATATCTAGGTACCTAGCCGAAAACACGATTTCATACCAATCAAATATTGAAGGTATGTACCTAGGTTAGGTACATTTTTGTGCATTTTTTTGTTTGTATCTAGATACTTTTTATAAGTTCCCCCATTCAAGAAACTACTTCAATTAGTTTAGTATTACAGAGAGAGAGAGAGAGGGAGGGAGAGTGCTATAGTGTAGGACGATGTTGCGTTGAGTATTTGTTTTCCTCTAAGGAATTTCCCACATGGAATTCATAAATTACATCTTCTCAAGAGTTGCGATTGAAACAAATTAAAAATTATTATAGGTTACCTACCATAAAGATACGCGCAGTGATATCTACCTATATTTAATCAAATAAACTACAAATATTTATTTATATGTACCCTAATAATAATTGTTTATTTCTCTCTGTTTCTAGATACATATTCGTAAAAAAAAAAAAAAAAAATAAGGCAATTCGTGCCTGCAACTTTTCTACAGAAACAACAAAAACCGAATATGAAACTCATGGATACAAATTCAAATCCATCGAGTGTAGTACGCGTGTACGCCGTTACGATCGTGTGAATAAATACAAAATAAAAAAAAAAAAAACAGTGAATTCGAGTAGTACAAAAAAAATTTAAAAAATAATAAATAAAACCAATCCGCCAACCAACGCACGGACGAGAAAAATTCGTAGAAATTTCTTAATTTTTTTGCCGTTCGAATTCCGATTGCGATTGAAATTATGCCAAAAATACACAATCATGGTGAATTTCCACTGCCAGATGGTTGGGATGTTGCTAAGGATTATGATGGAAAAATTTACTATATTGACCACAATACGAAAAAGACAACATGGCTGGATCCACGCGATCGGTATGTATACATTTTGTTTTTGTTTTTTGTTTTACGCAAAATATAAATCTAACTGTTTGACGGATTAGGTACCCATTTCTGTTTTGATTTTTGTTTTTATTCGTGACCATCTTCGTACAGGTACCTACCTACCTAAGTAGTGACAGTTTTGATCTTGACTTGACGTTTAGATTAATAACTCACCATAAATACTCACCTCTACACACTTCACCACACATCGTTCAGGTCTCCATATCTTCTATATATAAGCTATAACTATATCTATAACCCACCTAATAAAATTAATTTATTTCTCTCTCTCTCCCTCCTCCCAACGAGACATGAATAATTGATAACTGAATTTATGATAAACGAATAAAATAAAACAACAACAACAACAAAAAAAGAGAAACAAAAATGAAATGATAATTTGTCCGTCCAGTCGTTCACAAAAAGGAAAATAATAAAAATTGATGTGCACTCTGTTTGTTATCAACATGTTTATGAGAAGAAATCAGTGAAATGTTTATAAATTGAATAAGAGAGACCGAAATGGGTAGACGGTGCTTGGATTATGGCATGATACAGAATGAGATGGAAGTAAACAATTTACGACATAACCTATGGGGGCTACGAACCGCATTCCAGCAGGGCACTGCCAGATTGAAATAATTGCTTTGCTTTAAATTTACCCGAATTAAATTGGTTGTTAGTTGAGAGAGGGGTTACCTTGAAAGTTAATTGAAGTCTGTGTTCTGTGTTCTTTGTAAATGTGTATATGTCTGGTGGTGGATGGGATTGAATAAAAGCCAGGCATTCCGCATCTGTCGTGTTTTTTTTTTTTATTTTCAAAGGAATTTGAAGGGATTGATTGAGTTTATGTTTTTTTTTTTCATTTCTGTGTTCGCTTCATTTATTTTGGTTCTTTTAAACAGCGCACTGTGGGGAATTTTTTTTTCTTCGCCATTGTTGGTTGCATTTTTTTGTTATAATGTTTGGAATGTTATTGTAGAGTTTGAACTTTAAACTCTGGCTTTTATTTTGGTTAGTTTTGAGAGGGGACTTTTTTTTTTGTTGCGATGGGCGTAAGTATAGGCATTTTAATAGTCTTTCAGATAAAGATTTGATATAAGAAGAAAAGGTAGGCAAATGGAATGTGCCGGAAACTTCAAAATAGGAATTTTTGGTTGTCCAAAATTATGGGACAGATTGACAGAACTTAGCTAGGTTTGTGTAGCTGAGTGATAAATTTCAATTGATATTTTGACACTCCACGATTTATTTGGACAGTATAGTTCTGTTGTTGGAGTTGTGTAAAGGATACAGCATTTTGCCGAAGCAATTTGTACCTATTTAAGTCTAAAATTGACTGTACTTAACATTTGATATGTCAATGGTAAGGTAGTTCGACCAAGAATCGTTGATTTTTGTCACTGCTGAAAGGAAAGGCCGATCATTAATCAATACCGAAGCTTTATTTCTTCGTTAAAAAAAACTAATGAAATAGCTGAAACAAATAAATTATGAGGTTCAATGATAGTTACCCACAACCTTTTGTAATTCTTAGTGATTCGAACAAGAATTGAAGCCAATAAGTTCCTCATTCTGAGTTTGTGGTACTTATTATAACAACTGCAATTTATGCATTCGTTAAAAATCGAGCTCGACGTATTAATCAAAAATAACATATCGATGATTCGTGCCTGGAAGCTTGGAAATTACCTACATTGCGGAGGAAATCTACTTATACAGGGTGATTCACCAGCGTTGTGCCAAAAAGCTTGAGCGTGTAGGTTGAGTTGAGACAAGTAAAAAATCGTATGGGAGGGGGGGGGGGGTCTATTTCCCTCCGTTTAGCCGGGAGGGGCAATTTTCTGAAAAATTGACTTATTTTGTAAAAAAATTATTAAAAATCAACGGCTTCGTTTGCAACACCGTGTTATACCTTTCTGGAAAGCCAAAGACTTCTTCTTTCATTTCGTTTTTGAATTAAATTGTTTTAACGAATAGTTTAAAAAAATTAATTTTCAAACTCAAAATTTTGAAAAAAAAATTTGAAAAAATAATTTTAAAACTAATTTTTTTCAAAATTTTACGTAATTAAGTGTAATTTTTGTTCTCAGAATTCATTGCTCCGATTAATCTTTAATCCAACACTGAAAACCGTATGGCTCTACGACTTTTTGTTGCCAAGGTATTCAAAAATAACCGAACCTACTTCTTCACAAAAACAAGATAACCTAGCCTTACGGGATGGCACAAGTGACCATTTAGCCAATTTTTTCGTGTTTTTGTGAAGAAGTAGGTTCGGTTATTTTTGAATACCTTGGCAACAAAAAGTCGTAAAGCCATACGGTTTTCAGTGTTGGATTAAAGATTAATCGGAGCAATGAATTCTGAGAACAAAAATTACACTTAATTACGTAAAATTTTGAAAAAAATTAGTTTTAAAATTATTTTTTCAAATTTTTTTTCAAAATTTTGAGTTTGAAAATTAATTTTGCTTAAACTATTCGTTAAAACAATTTAATTCAAAAACGAAATGAAAGAAGAAGTCTTTGGCTTTCCAGAAAGGTATAACACGGTGTTGCAAACGAAGCCGTTGATTTTTAATAATTTTTTTTACAAAATAAGTCAATTTTTCAGAAAATTGCCCCTCCCGGCTAAACGGAGGGAAATAGACCCCCCCCCTCCCATACGATTTTTTACTTGTCTCAACTCAACCTACACGCTCAAGCTTTTTGGCACAACGCTGGTGAATCACCCTGTATACATATGTAAATACGCAGTTACAAAGTGGTTTCCTCCCTTTTCGACTTTTGACTTGTTTAATGTCAACTTATTCGGATGAAACGTAAACTGTATGAAAGAGGAAGACTCGACGACTAGCAGAATATAAGTTTCATTCGGATAAGTCAACAATAAGACAACTAAAATGGCTCCATTCCATATAGAGGTTCTATTTATCTTTCCTTAGAGATTCATAAAAATTAAATGTGTTTAAAACATGCTTTCGTTAAATATCTGTTTGCTCAAAAGTTTTAAGAGTTTCACAAGTTATTTTTATAACATCATACCTATTAAGTTCTTTCATGAACTTTTATTTTTGACGAAGCTGAAGATTTTTGACAGTGAGGGTTTTGTGAACAAGTCCTTGGGGGCCATATTTGTTAATCTAGAATTGTGATAAAATGGTATAACTAAGACTTAGGCAAAAAATTTGACTTGGAATATAATGCTAAAGGTAGTTCCACACTATCCCACAGTGTAATACGACATGTCAAAAATGTGTGATGAAACATTTGTATAATAGTGTGGAAACAGAATATGACAGCACAGACCTCATACGATTTGACATGTGTTTAGATCTGAAATATTTTTTAGGATTGAATGTAAAACCATCACACATTCCCTCACACTTTTTTTTGACATGTCGTACTACACTGTGGGATAGTGTGGAACTACCTTAAGCAAAGTTCCAATCATAATGATGCATATAGAACTGAATGCGCAAATTCTCAAAGTGACGTTAAATAGGGTTCGGCTCAGCTTTAACTTTCGTAAACTTTCTGTAACACGACTCAGATTCGTTTTATTTTTTTCAACGTCTATTTGCACGCAGCCGTGTCATCTGCTTTGAAACTAGTAACTTCTTTTTAAATCAAGACATTTGGATTCTGCAAAACAACTGGTGCAACGAAATCTAGTGAGCAGGACTGACTGCAAAGAAGGTTTTAAATATATTATTTTCCCGCCCACCTTCCTCAGTGTTACACTGTCGAAATTGTTGCTTACGAAAAGACATACTTTGCAAAAAAAAAAAAAGGTTAAATTGTCATAAAGCTATCTGACTGATAAATACGAATGAAAAGCCCAGCACATACCCAAACATTTTCTTGAATTTTGACAAAGGCTTAAGTCCAATATGTTTGTATGATGCCTATCATCTGAACGAGGTAAACGTCCGTTTCTCAATTTAAAAAGAAATATAGAACAAAAACAAACCAACAACAAATTCCAAAACAACCAAATTCTCAAACGAATCCAACCTGGTAATACTTTTAACTGAATGGTCGATTACAAGTGGAAACATTCACAATACCACACCAATAAAATCACAACAAAAATCAGAAAAAAAAAATCCCAAGCAATAGCAACAACCAACTGAAAGAGTAGCAGCACCAACTCGCTCGCCGCACACAGCCCACTGTACAGAGTGTTTATTATCTCTATACTTGGATTGTTAATCATCGCATTGGAATTTAAACGTTCGCTTAAGTATATACAACCGTAAACGCGCTCATTAGATATCTCTATCTGGCCCCGTCCGACTTCTACCCGTCTAAGTGATCCCAAGTCTATAAGGCCCCAACCAGCAACGAACCGCGAGCAGCTAGCAGTTAGCAGCGGCAGCAGCAGCCAGCCCGCCTTGTCAGACATCTATCCTTTCACGGTTCGTCACTCCACCTTCACCCTATACCTCAACCTCACCCTGTGCGCTATGTTGGATTTTTTTTTTCGTTTTTGAAAACACCACTACTGGGGGCATGTTAGGTAGGTACATAGAATGGAGAAGCCATGCGTTGAAGCTTCGAAGTAAACACTGCGCAGCTCGTGCTGTACTTAGCGTTGGCACATTGGGTGGGTTGATTCGTTGGTTGGCTCGTTGTGGTGGCAAAATGGATGCTTTTAAATTTTTATTTAAAGCTTTTCAATGTATTGCACCTACATACCTCTGGATTATTAAATAATAATAATAATTATCATTAAGTGTTGGGTGTGTAAGGAATTTGCCGCATTCTACCTCTTTCCCCTGACATTCCTCCTGGAGAGATATTCGAACATTATTTGTCAACATTTTAAAGTTTTTCAGTTGAAGTTGAAGGCAAGTTTTTGTTCCTAAAATGGCAAGCATCAGAGGAGTACAATGGGCATTGTGAACTATGTTTATTTGGTGTACGTGAATCCATTGTGATTGGTTTTTGATCTCTATTGTGAATCATGAAAGTGAAAGAACTGTGATTACAAGGCAGGAAGTGGAAATGTATGACTTGTCACTGCTCCATGATAAAACTAACGTCTCCATAGCATCAAATAATACCCGATATCTTTAAATAGGTTATGTTTCGTTAAGTTTCGTTCACATTAGCAAAACACTGTTCGGAAAAGTTTGATATTATTTGTGATTTTGTAACCTTGGCTGTGTCAGTTTAACTGGGTTGACTGAATACGGAAATGGAATCAAGCAAACTTTACTTTGTGTTTTGAACTGGATTAACAAAAATATCTTATACCTATAGGTATTAAGTTTGGGATGAAATGTCAAAATCTCAAATGATGAAACGTCATGATCTCAATTTCATGTTGCAAACAACGGACATTTTGACAGCTTTTACAATTCGAAACTAATATGATCAATAGATCTGATAACGCCGTATAACCTCTCTATAGAACAGTTCCCCGTATTGACAGTTTAAAAAAAATTAAAATGTCAAATGGTAATCAGAACGTCAAAGATGAAACCGCTAAAGGTTTTCAAAATCATTTCGATTTAATGTTTCTTAATGTCAAACGTAGAATTTCTACAAATCAGGAGCATTAAAAATATCATTGAAATGCTATAAAGAGGAATTGACCACTTGTAACTCCCCGCATTTTCAAAATCGAAAAATAGTGATTCTACGCGTGTAATACATTTGGCTTATTCTTTTGCTTTACTTTGTTAATCAAGAAGCTTTTGAATCAAAATGTATCGCGTCAATAATTTGTGTATCACCTCGTAACTTCGTAACTATACGAAACGAGTACGGCGTAGTTAACTGATTTGCTTCAGATGGTTGTGACGCATTTTGCCGTTCAAAATTCTGACTTCTGACGCAAGCTCTTGTCTTCTTAGAACTTAACCGAAGTTTTTTGGATGTTCCGCCAATTTTTTGCATGCATAATAAAAATATGTGGCTTTCAGTCATAAATAGGAAGCTTTTAAGGTGCAAGTACAATAGGCTCATGTTTTAAGCTTTACGATAACAGTATAAAGACGCATATGACGGTTTTCTTTGTCATACGAATATCTTATTCGCATTAAACTTTCGCTTATTATGAGCATTACGATTCACTTTTAATTATTTCAATGTTAAATAACCTCACTTTTTAAATTCCTGCTGAATCTCACACATAGAACATGAAGATCAAAAGATGAACACATTCAGATAAAAAGAGCATTCCTCGCGTTTTTTTCTTTTTTAATATAATTTTGTCTTAAACATATGTATCTGATATTTGAAAGGATCGCTATGAAGTCTAATTATAGAATTTTGCTTCCATGGAAAATGAAATTCCAGTATACAGCAGGCACACACAAAAATTCTTTTGACGCACGCTTTTATTTTTTTGATGGTACCCATTAAGCTATAAGAAATTGCTATACAAGCATGTACAAATAATGCGGATTTTTGACGCATTTCGAAAGAAAAGAAAAACTATAAATGATGCGTGCAGTGCAGAATGGATATTTGCTTTTAATAACGAGTTATGTGATCCGCACAGAAAAGTATTTATTTTTGTAAAAATTGTATTTGAATCAAATTCTTAAAACACAAGTTTTATTTATAAATCAAAGAGTTGGTTATTTTTAGCAAATTATTCTATTTCTTTGGTTTTTTTTACTTCGAAGTCTTAGGTACTTGCTGTAGGGGGGGGGGGGGGGTGAAGAACAGTTTAAGGCTTATGTTGATTGATTTAGAATTTTTAAACATTTTATTTTGTTATCTTTAAGTTTTTTTTAGAAAAAAAAATATTTAACATCAGCAACTCAACTTGAATATTCTTAAAATGTATGAATAACTGACGCAATCACTGAACGCATTCATTTTTAATGAGTTATTTAAGGCTAAGCTTACACTTATTGTTTTTGTGTTTACATTTAAAAAATGTTTCTTGGTTAAAAATGTCTGCCACAGAAAAAAATGGAACGTTTTAAACTACCTTATCGACTTTTAACTGTTTTGTTTTTATTAACTTCTCTAAAGAAAATTCAAGAAATTGAAATTCTTGGCTTCCCTTATGAAACAAGATTTAAAACAGCAAAATGTGTTGAAGTTCCACGTCATCACGCACCAGTTGCCCACCTCCGCAATGGAATTCAATATGAAACCTTGACTTCTCGTACAACTAGCCAAGCCAATCATCTTGTCTTGTTATATACCTTCTAAAGAATATATCTATCTACCTTCCTATCTACATTAAACCACTTTTTTTTTTGTTCTTCTTAACTTTAGTTCCAGCACCAGATTAGCGCCCACACTATCCATCTCAATCTACCTGTCGTAGGCAATTACCATTCCATTCCCACACCTCATATGAGCCAGAATATAAATCTTTTTGTCTTCTCTCCCACTCTCTTAGTGACTTTTAATTAATTCTAGTTTATAATGAAAATACAAAAAAAAAAACATAATTATGTTAAACAAATTACTGTAGCGTAACGATGTGAACATTTTAATGCATCAGAAGAAATGCATGGAGTCGTGTAATGCGCTGTCGGTGCTACAGTTTATTATAAATTTTCGAAAAATCCATTTCATCAAAAATGATGGCATCTTGTTTGACAGTTAACAATAATTAAACTTAACTATCTTACCTTTAAAAAAAAAAAACTTAATGAAGTATTAATCCGAGTAAACACATATAAATATTTTGAAAAGGAAGTGTGTCGTTGCATAAAAACGGCAAACGTCTCTTGAAATGCATTCCGTTGCAAATTGACAGCTTATGGTGGTGACACTTCTTGTGACTTATGTCACTTCTTTAAACTTAACAACACAATTCCACATCACCCACCTGTTTGCGCACGTATAACCTCTTTCGAAATAAAATCAAAACGAAAAAGGTGCAATGGTTCAACTTGTAGAGTAGGTATGCATTGTATAGTTATTTTAAGTATTTAAAATATTTAGCACACGCCTGTCACTTTAATTGATTTGTACTTGGGACAAGTAATTATGTATATACAAGCCAAATGTGAGACAAATATTTGTATTATTGAAGGCTAGGGCCGGACTAGACAAGTGTACATAGGTACATATAGGTAGGAATGTTTTTTTTTTTTTTTTACAAAATAAAGAAAACAAAGTGTCAACGAAACTGAGCTGTGATTGATGGCCATATAAATATATCAATTATCTGACAGGAAATTTTCGAAAATGTTATTACCTAAGGTTGTATATTCGAATACCGGTTGCTTAACTTCCTACGCTTCTCTTTGTTATTTGACATAGGGAGCAAGATCCGATCTGAAGTTAGTCATCATGAAATAATGCTGTTTCAACTTATATGGGAGGAATTTTACAATTTAATTTGCAATTCTTGATTACAAAACTACTTTATTGTTAATCTGAAAGTTGTTGTTATACAGGGTGGTGCAGAATTTTGTCTACCTTTTAATTTTTGTGTGGTAGTTGACTTTTGTTAATGTTGTAAAATGATTTAAATTTTCATGCTTCTTCTTGTGCGAGAAAGCCTTAAACCATATGTGATTGTGAATGAAAAAAACTGATTTCTATGCACAACTGATCTACAAAATGTCACATTGACATTTGCAAAGCAAAAAGGTATAAAATAAAAACCATTTCAATGCAAATTCGAACGATAAAATTGAATCTGCAACATTTCAAATACCTATCTTGTTTTCAAAAATATTTAACAATAAAGCATAAGTAAACCGACTGGCATTCCAATTTCGTCTACAAAAAGTGCCTTTTTGGGAAAAGGGAATTCCAATGCCTTTTTCGAAGTCAGTTTGAACACGCAACTTCGTCATACCGCTAAGAATATCCGCAGGCTAGCTCGGAGGACAATATAATGAAAATTGTCTTGTCCTGGAAACAGTGGTTCACATTTAACAATGATTGTCTTGTATCATTGTCTTGGCCTCTGCATTGCCCCATGTGAACCCTGCTTTAGAATCAGAACTGTCAAACATATTTGCGTAAAGAGTTCTGTTTCCTGTTTGCAAAAGTGAACGAAACTTAACAAATTGGTTTTCATTAAGGGCGAAATTTACTGTGTGGTTGGAAACGGAAGCTAGAGTCAGAACCGATCGCGATGTTCCCTCCTGTTCTGTCAAAACAACACGATACCCATAGTGGACGATAAAATGAAGTATCTGTCAAAACAAAGCATTTATTCTGCGTGTTTACAGTCATGATACACAGAAATACCAGATATGATAAGATGAAACATCCAAACTTCATATTTTGTGATATCACATTATGTTTAATGTCGTTGTGACTTCACAGACAAACTGATCCTTAAATGTCTGTGTATTGTGATTTATAGTCAGCTGTCAAATTTTCATCCGTAAAAAGCGGACAGTAATGCACTTTACGTTACGTCCGTCAGCAAAACTTATGGCAAACTTAACGAAACAAAGCAATCTGCTGTAAAAAGCACAAGATATGAATTTCCTTTTCTCGTTCAGTTCAAAAAGATTATTTTTCGATATCTTAAAATTGACAACAAAAGTCCAGAAGACTTTCCCACTTTATTTTCTTTAAAAAACGAACTACCTGGCTAGACTTTAAAATATTTAATCAAAACTTTCGAAAATTTTTATTCAAAACGACCAGTTTATCCTCCTACAAAGAGCTGCATTCTTCCACATGAAAATTCCATAAATTCCCCACAAATCTCCCCCGACAGACTATGGCTTTTTAAAGAAGAAATAAACCACTTAGTTCCAAATTCAGGCACAGAACCTTTCTCTCTACCTATAATAATAAATCCACTCCCACCATTGATAGTCTTCCCATATACTAATTCTTTAGAATCTGCTTAAACATCAAATTCCTTTGGATGCATTAATTTAATTCTCAAATCATAAATTTTCCAAATCCACAGAGGAATTCGTTTCTGATTGTGTAAAGCCTGAAGCAGCATATGGCGCATTGTTATTAGTGCGCGGCCATTTACACCGCACCGCCGCCGCCGCCCCGCCGCACCGCGAGCCAGAGCAATAAATTTATTGCTATAGGTTGCCTGCTTGACCTAAAGGTACAAATCAACAGCAATAACAATCCCATCCATTGAACACGAGGAATGTTTAAAGAAACTTTAAAAAAAAAAGATTGAGCTACCGAATAACAATAAAAAAAAAATTCGATGAAATTCAATTTTAATCTCCAGACAGGCATATCGAAAGAAAAAAAAAACAGAAAAAGTATCTTCCTTGCGTCAGAGATGAGGTGAATCTGTGTTTCTTTAATCAATACAGCCAGATCACAACATGGTATGGAATTTCGGGAATCCGACAGATAAACAGGCTTCCACTTAAAATTGATCGACCAAACAGGCGATCCCCAACAAGAGAAACAAAAGATTGTTTTGTATCTATACACATGTATATAGATACCTCTAAACACGCTTTTGTTTGCGTCTTTGCTATAAGACACGTATAGATACTACAGGTACTACCTACTCCTCTGCGGGTGCTACTTTCCATCTGGAGCTGATCGAATAAGAAAATACCAATCAATTAAAAAAAAAATCTCAATTTGTATCTTTTCCACAAAAAAAAAAAAACACTGTATTCGTTTTAATAACTGAAATTCCATTGAAATCAATAAATTGTTTCTGCCAATGAAATGGTCATCAACTATTAGCAACAAAATGAAAAAAAAAAACTTTATCTTTTTATCTTTAGATATAATTCACGGGAAAGATACATAGTATCTTAACGTACTATCATTTTATATTTCCTTTCATTTCAAAGAAAGAGAGAGAGAAGGCAAGGAACTCCAATACTACAATAACAACAACAAAAAAGACTTAAATTACATCAGTAGTCAGAATGCATAGATACAAATGCATATAATTACAAACAAAATGCCTATGTTGCTAGATACGAGGAATAGATAGAGAAAGAGAGAAGCCAGATATTATATTAGATGGTCGAACGGATTGGGGCAAAAAAGGTGTCTAGAGGGAACGAGAAAAAATAGAATGGAATGCGGTCTTGACGGGTTCTTCGACATCAACCGTGAGTCGACTCGACTCGACTGAGTCGTCGTCGTGTTCGTTGTTGTTGTTGTATTTTTTTTCGTCTCTTGACCACATTGTTTAAGGGGTGATTCGGGGGGGGGGGGGGGGGGGCTTTTGACTATGCGAAGAGGTGCAGAGAAGACGGCTTTTTAGACTGGTGCTGCTGCACCAAATTTGTGCCTGTCTAACTGCCTTTAACAATAAGCTTTTTACCTTACCTATAGGAATATTTTTTTCATTTTCTTCGAAAAAAAAATATTTCAAAATTGCAGATTGACTTTACTATTTTATTCAACAGTCGTCGACGATCATTTTGATCGTGTTCTTCGACAGTGGAAGAGACATCAAATGATTTTATAGGGTAAACTCGTATTTGTTTGTTTAATTTCTTTGAAGAAAAATTGTCAGTTGTTTTCTAAAGCAAGTTTGATCTTCAAAAACAAACCTTTAATTTTGAAAGAGCATTAAGTTCAGTATTCGTCGAAAACCCGAATCACTCATATTTAAGAACTCTGATCTCTGATAGCAAGTCCCAATGGTCTCACTCGGGGAACTTTGCTTCTGCTTGATTTTGAAGCAGTGTCTATACGCAAGCACCAGTTTCGACAATGTCACAATTAAGTTTCCAACCCTGTTCGCAGGATTTTAACTTGATATTCGAATTTAATATTCAACTTTGCTGATTTTCTCAGAATACTGTTAAAAATAGTTGTTTTGACAAAGCAATGGTTTGGGAGGACTTGCGAATGGTTTTGAATGCTTTTTATATACCTAGTCTGATAGTCAACTGTCAAAAAAGACTTCAAAGGGCCTTTGACAGCTGGATTTGAACCGCCATATTGAGGCCTGACAGATCACATATTATTGTTGGTCTTATTTATTTTCAGGTTACTTATTTAGTTGTATCTGACTCATTTGAACTTAGATATCTGACAGCTTATTAGGGAATTTATTCGTTTAAAAATGATTAAATGATAACTGTGTTCGTTTGGCTGAAAAAAAACAATCTTCCGTTGGTTGTAGAAGACTTTTGACATATACTTAATGTAGGCAGATTTCTTGCTTGTAGTGCTATTGAACTTTTTCGTAAGTTTTAAATTGTTAGAGAGATTTTCATAAAAACTCCTCAAAAAAAAATATACTCTCTGTCTAACAGAGCTACTTAAATGTTCGCTTCGTGGCAGCCCGCATAAGAACAGTGTCATGTAATAATACACATAATTTAATGCATGTTCTGCAATTTGGTATCACTTTATCAAATCAGCTGTCAGTTCAGAGCAATTTGATAGACGATTGTCATGATACAATTAAACCAGATAGCACCGTTCTGTTTTCATTTTTGATTCGTTAACGTCACTTTTACGTCACTGACGCCATCGCCTTTACATTTTTTGTTTTCGTTTTGTTCTGCTCTACGTGGCTTAACGTCACGGACGCTCGTGGAAAACGGAACAGCGCTACCTTGTTAAGTCATGATACAACTAATAAAGATATGGCATTGCGCATGGTGCCAAAAAAAACGTCAAACTATTGTCAAAGTCCCGGGTGTTCTTATGACGTAGGCGCATAGGGTAGAGCGAAACAAAAAAGTTAAACGGGAAGGCGAAAACGAGAAGGCAGGTGTTCTTAAGGTGTTCTTATGACGAGATGCGCAGAACAAATCAAAAATGAAAATTGGAATGCGTTATCTCTAGTAGTTGTATAATGTTGTTAAGTTGTATATAAATCATAGACGATTGTGAATTAAGTTTAAAAAAAGTGCTGCCAAGTTTGTTGAAGATAATTTTTTGTGAACAAAAATTAATCTCCCATTTGTTCATAGACTCTTTTCTACATATTATATTCTATAGAGCTCTGATGAAACAGTAAATTTTGTCGCAAACGCTGTTTGCATGTATGTTTAGTGGCCGCTTTGCTATCTTCACAGTCTAGTTATATTAGCACTTCAAAACGTAGTTCGAGGCACCAGAGGGCTCCACAGTCAATCGTCATCGATTATCAAATCCTTTTTTGAATGAATTTTCTATCATTTTCATTTTCACCAAAGTAAAGCAGCTGTTCAATATTAACTATTCACACTATGAAATTGCACACTTTAAATGAATGCCAGCTATGCCAGTCAACTTAAGGCAAGTTTCAGCAATATCAACGTGATTAGCCGGTTTCATAGATTTTTCTCCAACTTCATCAACATTTTACCTTCTCTTCTATATGCAACCGGCGGCGGCGGCGCAGCGCGGCAGCAGAAGCACCAGCTCTATAGCTTAGCTTGCTGTAGCATGAATTCTACTATTTTATTGTTGTTGCATTCATATCAGACATTAGAGCAGGACTTTTTGAGGCAGAGGCAGAGAAGTACTCAATAGAGCGGTGTGCAGTGCAGTGCTGCATGTGCATGAAGTAAGGAATATATTGCAGATATGAGATTGTTGCTCTCCCATGCTGTCAATGTTATTGCGCTGATCCATGCCTGGATGTAGTATTTTTTTTTACAATTTTTCTTTTTTTTTTTATTTTTGTAAGAGTCGCCCCACGAGTTAATGCAACCATTCAACTTTGCTGCTGCTGCTGCTGCTGCCACGCTGTTGTTAGTTTCTTAGCTTACATTATTGCTATTTGATGATAGTCGCACAGCTCGATGCATTTTATGCCCACCATTCCAGTTATGTGTAAGTATACGATGAAGGTATATCTATGCGGACCGGGCTTAAGAGGAAGGCTAGAAGGCGAGGGGCTTGAAACTATTCAAGTATGTGGCAAGGCACATAGTGCAGTTGATTAGATATACAACTTTTTGTATCCGCAAGGTATGAAATCAAACATTCCATTCCAATGCTCTCTTCGTCGCGTTCCTCTTTCGTTCTCTAGAGACTTGACGACGGACGGACGACGGACGTATACTCTAAAACGACATCATGGTGAATTCAGAAACGTCGACAACGACGACGACAACGACAACGACGTCAAGTTGTGCACCTCGTTTGGGGGCTCGTATACACCCATTTGACAGGTATGCGCTCGTTGTTTGTTGTTGGAACTGTTTGACTCCGTACTTAGATAGAAAATTGCACATATACGGCAATGTTGAGTATTTTGCAACAGAAGTTAGTTACCCTACTACAACAACAAAAATTAAATAAAACGCAATGCAGAAAAAAAAATTGAATAGGAATACCTACGAACGTATACCCACACTTGGTATTGGTGCTACGCGAATTGCGAACCCGTCGTCGCGCCTTTGAGTTCTTGTTTTTTATAGCATAAAAATCAAGAAATGAAAAGGGGGATTAAAGTTGCATTGATTGCAAAGGAAAATTCAACAACGCAGCAATAAGTTTTTTCTTATAAGGTTTTTTTTCGTTGTATTTGCAAAAGAATTCAAACGTGGAATGTGAAAATTGGGCGGAAATGTTTTTTTTTTTTTTTTTTTGTATACTTAAATGAGGTTGGCAATTGGTTTTATTTCTTATTTCGAATCAAAATTGTCTTTAGTTTTCAATTATTCTATAAGTCGGTAAAGAAGACGATTTTTATAAAAAAAAAATTGATTATAGGTACATAGATTGTTAATACAATAAAATTTTGATGTTTTTAACTCTCTGTTTTATGAAGTGTCAAACCTTACATCGAATTCACCACAGGAAGCGAGATCTAAGGAAGCTGTTTTTAAGGGTTTTCCGTCCCTTTTGAAAAATATGTTTGCAGTAATGCAGGCTCAAAAATACAATTGTTGTTTAGCGTGTCATAGTAAAATTCTGTCGATATTTAAGATTTTTCAAAGTGTTTGCTTTATGAAATGTCAAATCTTACATCGAATTCACCACAAAAGGTGGGACGGTTGGTCCTTGAGTTTCCCTCAAGGTTTGGAAAAGCGGTTTCAGCAACAGAAACGTTCGACTACAAAGACACGCCAAGCTAAATCTTAAAAAATGTTTCCCTAAAACCAGTTTTGCTCAATGGATTGATCTGTCAGTCTAGTTGACTTCTGCTTTTGGGAATTCGCAAAAGTGATTTGCATGGTTATTAAAAGAAAAATTTCAAACAATTCTGTTTTCCGTGAGTTGCGATCATTGGCTAGCAACAACGTCATTTGACGTCACAGTTTGGTCCACTAACTTTAAAACTGTCAGTGCGTGCCTTTTCCCGGAACAATTTCTGGTTTTGAAAGATGTTCTTTTCTAATTTTTTGTTTAGTATGTACTTGCATGGTTATTAAAGCAATAAATATTTTATTCACCACACCTCTTTGACGTTTTGAACGTCAATTACAAAATATCTGCGTTCTATTCTAATTTTTAAAATTTTATCATCGTTCGTTACGTCTAATAGATTTCTCGCATTTTTATTTATCTTGCTCCGTGACACTTGAATATTATTCGCTTAAGTATTCACCACCCCTATCTCAAAAAACCATACCTCAAACGGTTTACTTCAAACAAGAACATTAAAACTCATCGTAACAATTTCTACTTAATTTAATTAATTTCTCATAAAGAACAACGTGTCGTTCAATAAAAAAAAAATATGACGACAGAAACATTAGCATGATATAGATTCAAAAAAGGTAATAAAAAAGTAATTAAAGTTAAGCGTGTTGAATAAAATTATAATAAATACCTAACTACGTAAATTCCCAAACATTCCAAAGGTAAATTTATGTTCCATTATAAAGCAGTTATTAAACACGTTCAACTGTCCAGAACAATCAAAAAATACCCATTCTTACACATAAACCACTCTGTTAGAGCTCAAAATGAGGATTAAATATATGAAACAAATTAATTTAAATAGTAAAAATTTCATACAATATTCAACGCGCGATCTAAAATAGCCGCACCATTATGACCGAATGACGTATGAGCCTAAGGAATTTATTTTTCGCATATTTTTTGTTTGCTTCTTCTTCTGTGTATTTGCGTCTGTGGCACATTTCGGTGCAGTATTTTTACTCTTTTTTGAATTTTCAGCAATTTTTTTTTGTATGTTATTTTTCAATTTATTTTTATAATATTTCTTTTTGCAAGAGGAGACCCAGAGGCGTATAGCAAAAATGTACGCTACTTGGCTGCTGGCTGGTGCTTTGGCATTTTACTCTGTGGGGACTAATATATCTGCCACTTAAGCGTTTGTAGAAGCATTCCAATTGTAGAAGCACAAGGGGGGACAATGGACAAATAATAATAATAATAATACGAAAAAGTACATCAATGCTTTTTTTACAATTTAATTAAATAAAGTGAAGAAGGGAAAGATGGAGGGAGACAAAACAAAAACAAATTAAATTTTATTGGATACAATTAAACAATTATAAGAGTTTGATGTTGTCTATGGTGATCTTGTTTTTGTTTTGGTTTGAGTATTTTTTAATATTTTTACGATTATTTAACTTTTGTCTCATTTTGAGGTGATCATTCAACACATGATTGTATACTTCCCACAAAAATAATTTGACAGAAGTGTGGTGAATAGTTTTTCTTTAAACTATCAAGAATAATCATATTTTTTTAGTTTTACAGTGCTTATAAGAGCTTACTTAAAACTTAATCAGGTTTTTTTTGTACATCAAACTACCTATTTGGTCGTTAGAGTTGGTGAGAGGACAAAATATTTCGAGTATCACATGGTGAATACCAAAGGCTTTTACAAGAATTGGTCGCTTACATAAGGCTTTTTTACACATTTTTAAAGCGAGCGGCGTATTCACAAAATAAGTTCATCTTTTGACACAAGTGTGGTGAATATCTTTTCTCAAAACAATAATATCTAATTTATTAGAACTTGTTGGAGAGGCACCCTATTTTCACAGAAATATGGTGAATCGCAAATAATTACTAATCAGGTTTATTAAGAGTCCACGTTTTACAAATAAAAAACAACTCTGTTTATTTGGGTCGAAATGTATGATTCAGTATGTTTTGATAATAATAAAATGCTTGATTTTGACATTGGCGTGGTGAAAATCTATTTCCAGAACGAATTCACAACCCTAATTCGGATTTCAACCTTAATTTTGGAGTTCTTTTCATTCTATTGACACCACCAGACAATGGCTGTTGTTTTTACGTGGTGTGGTGAATTTCTTTGACTTGACTTTGCATTTAAAAGTTCCTTTGCTGTTAACAAAAAAAAAATAATTAAACATGTTATTCTTTACTCTGTCACTTCAATAATAATGTTTATCAACAATTCCACAAAAACCAAATTTACCCTATAAAGAATAGAAAAGTATACAATGAATACCAATACACATACACAAACAACCAAACTGTACTAAGTATGAATATTTGACATAAGTCAATTTGCATATCACCGTCTAAATGAAGGTATATCTATTTTTGTTAATGTTATTGATTTTTTTTTGTGTTTTTTTTTTAATATTCAACAAAACAAAAAGGTGAATTCCAAAAATTCTGCGGATATTATTGTGTTAGTTAGTCAGAAATATTTAATTTTTGTTTGGAGTGAAAACAATGTTTGAAATCAAGCAAATTTATGCTGCAAACACATTGTTTTTCGTTGGGAAGGGATTAAGTCTTTTCTTTAACTACGAAAATAAATAACTACGATGGCGCTCAAGATTGTGTAAAGGTATAGAAAAAGCTGATGATGAATAGCGATTTTTTGAATCTATTAAATTTACACATTCTCGTAGCTAGAGACACATTTAAACGCCATGTCAGTTAGCGGATTTTTTTTTTGAGAATCCCGAGTAGAACGAGTTTTTATTTAAAATTCTATCGTGAATTGAAAATGGTATCCAATTTAAGATTATTTTGGATAGTTGTTATGAAAAGAATTCGGTGATAGTTGATTAGGTTAGGAATTTTAATGCAAATGGTTTGATAAGGCCACACCTTACAGATTTAAAAATATATGGTAAATAAAACATACAAAAATCACCATTGGCATTGAAACAAATAAATGTTTCTTATACAATTAAAATTGTTCGCTGATTTAAAGGTGCCAGTAACAGTGAATAATGGTTTAGAAAATAAACTAAATTTTCGCTGCAAACTAGCCATGTGTGAATTAGAAGAAAAGATGACGGTGACAGTTCAACCTAAAATCTTGTCACTAGCGGGCGCAAGGGGCGTTGGTAACCAACTTTTAAGTAACTTGTGCATTTTACCAAATGTCTGCTCAGATTATTCTTGTAGTTTAATTTTCACATTCGCGAAAAATGTCAATTGCACCGGTTGTATCGCATGTTTTTTAAATCACGATCTCTGATCTCAAGAGACGTCAAAAAATTTGACATATGTCATGTGAGAAATCGACTTCGACACTATTGTATGGAAATTTCGCTTGCACATTAAACTAGTATTTAAAGATAAGAACGGAAATATAAAGTCACTTCTGGATAGTGGAAAGACAGACTACAGAAATTCGAAAAAAAGCCGTATCCACAGTAGCATATGACTAGCTGTCAGAAATATCTAGATTCTTCGGAGGAGAAAGTATTGTGGATGTCTCCTGAGTATAGGTACTATCTAAATAAACCATAAACTTTTCAATGCACCGAGTTGGAAGCTAGACAGTCAAGAACTGTTTTTAAAAGGAAGAGTGGTTTGTGCAGGCCTAATTCACACCACAATTAAGAACTTATCAAAAACTTGACGAAACACAGCGTTCCGATTTTATTTTTACAAGATAGGAATTTTTTGTTTTAGCTATACCTATAAAAATATTTTACTTAACTGAAATGTGTCACTTGAAAATAATAAAAAACAAGCAAGCAACCCGTTTTTGGTCTCCGTATTCCTCAGAAATGGCATCACTTTTTATGACGTAAGAAGTGACTCAATATAGCTGAGTTATTAGTAATTTAAGTCACATATTAGTTCGGTTCGAGTTATTTTATGTGTCAAAGGACCTCAAAACTGCAAATCGTGAAGAGTATGTCGGTTCAGTGTCAGAACTATCACTTTTTTAAAGATATTCGATGATGACAGCGCAAGCGAACTCCCTCTTCTATTTGGACTATCATTCGTTTCTCCCCTTGTGACCGACCTGCCAAAAAGTTGAATGCCCTGCATATTTGAATTGAAATAATAAAATCCTTATTATTCCGAATCAAAACACGATTTTCATTAAAGAAATTTAACAAATCAAACCATATCATACCAATTAGTAAAACAAAATGCCTTTAAACGATTTATGTACATATACATATGTGTACATTCCGTCCCACAAAAAAAAATATACTTAAAAACTTTTATTACTTCAAAACTGCATTAAATGTAAATTTATTTGAAAACAAAATAATATGTGAGGTATAATAAAAATTATTACAATGTACGCTTGTGTAGCTAAAATATTTAACATTTTCTTTTAAAATATTCCATCCTTAATTACACAACAATTACAAAAAAATAAAAAAGGAACAAAGTCTTCAAAGAAGAAAAATAATTGTAAAACAACTTGATCAATCTAATTAAATCCGAGCAGAAAATGTTTAACTGCATGTTTAATTTTCCGGTGAAAACCCCCTCTCTTAGTGAAAAAGAAGAATAAAAATATCATTTTGCTGCTTTAGTGCGGCTGTATAAGCAAATTCTAGGCGATAATTATGTGCGAGGGGAGAACTAAAAAGGAAAATCTGAGCAAAAAAGTAAATAAAGTTTTTGAATTATAATTTTTCCCGACTCATACGCATTGCGCCCCACGCCGCACCGCGTCAATCTTGTTGAATCATTCCTGGAAATTTTAATATCAATTTTATGTCTGCATTCCTTTACCTCGAATAATTCTCCAAAATGCTGACTGCTGTTTCCTAGCAATCAACACTTTGGCTATATAAATATGCATGGTTTGGTGTGGTGAAGTGTGTTGGTGTGAGTGAATCTATTAAACAATGCCGCATGAAACAAATAAATTCCTCACATTCCAATCGACAGTATTCACATGCGTTGAAGGTTAAAAATCAATTGATTTTTTTATTGATACACGATCTAAGTTTCTGTGAGGTTTTGTATTGAATTCGATAAGATTAGCATCAGTTCTTGAAGGATCATTGTCATGTTTGATCATTAAATTGTATTCAGATTTATCCCTTTTTATAGTTCGATCACTTGTTTTTTTTTTTTTTTATTTTGAAGTTTCGTATGACATTTTTGACATTTGGAACAGCTTTGATTTGAAAGTTAAGTTGAAAACAAATAGAACCAGGATTGGAAAGTTTAAAATTGGTAGTGGAATAATTGTTAAATCCTGACGGCTGCCAAAGCAATCATCGATAACTTTTGCAGATAACTTTTTCTTGAGCGTAGTACTCATGACCAAACATGATAAATGAAATGCACCCTATATCAGTCTTGTTTGACGAGTTGAAATGTGGTTTGATTGTTGTCAGACGTGCTATCAATCATTTTCCGATGCCATCTAGTGAGAAGTCTCAAAAGCACTTTATTTCTACTATTTGGAGATATTGAACTACTAGCACAACGAACGGGAAGTCTCACAAATACACAATTCTGTTCCATGAGAATACGGTCAAAACTTTATAAAACTTTCATGCATTGATGCGCAAACTATACAGATAAACAAGTATCAAGAATATTGGAGATTTCATTTCTGGAAGGCTTATTTTTGATTCTGACGTGTGACGTAACTCCTAAATTAAAGCTCCATTGTGACATTTAAATTGTCAAAAGACGATACTTTCAAAATCACATGTGAAAATTAGCGGAAACACAAATGCGCCTTAATGGACACATGAGTCTTTCGTTAATTTTCGTTAAGCATGAGCTTTATAATTTTGAATCGTTCTAACAAGTGTAAATTTGACAGATGTTTCCGTTGACAGCCTAATTTAAAAAATTGAAATGGCACTGAATTAAAAACGACTATTGAATATTGTTGGAGTAATTTTTAACAATTACTTTAAACTTTAAAAAATTGATTCCGAAAGACAGCGTTTAAAAAATATGATGAAACTGTCGTTTAGTTTTGACAGTAATCGCATTCTTGGTCGTACTAATGACAGTTGAACCTTTACAATTCATTATTTAAAGGTTCTAACGCAATTAATCAATATTATGAACTGACAAATTATTTTCGCAATAAATATGTACATACATATATGTATGTATGTATATTTTTTCAGATGAATTATTTTCTCACAGTCTTCAAAATTTATTGTGAATTATTGTTATTAAAGCAAATTCAATAAATACAAAATCCACGATCAAAGAATTTTTAACAAAATGAAAAATAAAAGAAAAATATCGCGATCGCGATGGCCGATGGTTGGTGTTACTTTTTAATAAATTGATTTGTTGTTGTGTTGTTGTTGGCTTATGTATACTATATATAAAACTCTCTGTTATAAGAGGGGGCTGTCATAAAATAACACAACAAAACAACAACTGTTACGACCTTCGCATTCCAGAGCATACGAGGTTTTTTAATGGTTGAATGGCGACGAAGCGGGCGCGAACCGGGCGGCCGGTGTGCGGCGGCGGACATCTGAATTTAATACACAAAATAGCAAGTGTATTTGCTTTTTTATGTTTATTTTTTTTTTCTATGTATGCATGTGTTTGTAAGAAAAATGTATAAAAAAAAAAATAATAATAATGAAGTATGTTCAGTTCTGACAGAGTGTGTAATATGGCATAGCAAGGGGAAATGCGGGCGGGCTGTGGAAAAAAAATACGACAGAATGAAAAAGAGATCAACATTCAACAAGCTAATGAAATATGTATGGATGAGGACAAAAATAGCACTAGTAAGCATAAAAATGTTTGCTCATGTGGAATATATGAGGAATTTTTATGTTTTTTTTTGTTGTCTTTTTTATTTGTAATTTATATTTTCGAATTGCTTAACTTATACATTATACAATCATATTAATATTGGATGGATGGAATGATATTATTTATCAATGAGAAATAGCACGTGGGAAATTTTATATAAGTACCTATATATTTTTTTAAAATATGATCAAAGAAAAAAAATCAATAAACATTTTGTTAAGGTTGTTAAAAGTGAATTGGAAAGGATTCTGTTTTTTAGATATACTTTGGTTCTTGTTTTTGATTGTGAATTCAATAACTTATTGAGCTTTGAAAAAGTGATGAACTTTTAAAATATAACCCCCTCCTCATAAAATACAAATCTGGCAATGCTTCCCTGCATGTATACAAGTTTTTGATCTGTGTGTCAAAAAATTAGAATCCTCCTTAAAGCTCTGTTTGATTACTTTCAAGCACTGCAAGTGTCAACAAATCTTGATTTCAATTAGACCCTAGTGGCAAACATTTGAATTAAATAAAATTCGTAGAACCTTACAGGAAATGATTTAAGTCATCGATTTCTTGGATATTCCAAAGCTTTGAGGACATTATAATTATTGAAGTTGAAAGCAAAACATCTGGCCATCGTCACTTACTTGAAGTTGTAGGTCTCACATTGATATTGTTTCAAAACATCGGCCAATTAGTAATTTCTATAAATTTGCTGTAAGTGTCGAACAACTATAAAAAAAATTGCAAGCATGTAGAATAATTCGTTCTTTTTCTTAAAAAGAAATTATATTTGTCTAACTGTCAATCAACGTTGACAAACCAAATGTCAAAATTTGTCGGAATGATTCATGTTCTAGCAAAGTTTTTTAAGCTTAAATCAAATTCGCTTTCAATTGTTTGATTCGTCATTGAAACTATCTTATCTCTTAAAACGTCATCCATCATGTTTGCTTGTTTTTGATTTTGATTTTTTACAAAAATATAAGGTTGTCAAAGCAAAGTTATGAATATAATAATCATACAAATGTATTCTGTAAAGCGTTCACAAGCACAATTATTATTTTCATGTCAAAATTTTTAAAATCATCCACAAATCATCTTCCCAATAAAGTAAAGAAGCCATTTTAAATACAAAGCAGTATAGTTTAATATAGATGGCGTTGATGTTGTAAAAAAAAAAATTATCAAATCCATAATGATTGACAGTTCGCAAGATCTTAAAAATTAAAGTAAGTCGCATGTACTTTCATATTTGTTTGCTATATCTTATAGTCATAAAAGCTGTTATCACGAAATTCCTCACATATTTGCCTAACTTAAGTAAATATGACTTGCAGATAAAATAAATTCTTCGAATTCCACAAAATAATAAAAATAAAACAACACTCATATATACTCCACTCATACTCACTAAATACAACGTAATCTTAACACGCATACACACCTTGGGTAAAAAGAAAATCGCCTTGTAAACAAAAACATCAAAAATAGAACTTTCAAAGGTCAATGGCATATTGTGTGAGTCTGTTTCACTGCGTTTAATCTTTGGTATTCAAAATCAAATAGATATTATGTAATTTAAAAAACGAAAAAAAAAAACTATAAATGTCAATTCTAAACTTTAAAAAGAAACGTACTTCGCCGGATTATTTCCGGTGTAGACCACCACCAAAGCAAGAATTTTGTTTGTCGCAGACACAGGAAATTCCACAAAATTTATTCACTATGGGTTTTTTTTTCCTATTTATCATTTTAAAGCTTTGCACCTACTTTTTGTTTATCACATTCTGTTAAAAATCTCGTTTAAAAAATAAATTTGGAATACGAAATTCTCAACACTCTCATTCTTAATTTATGTTTTGTTTTTTAAAACAATTTACTTGTATGTTTATTGTGTGTTTTAAATTTTTAAGTCAAGCTATGTCAAGGTGACGGTATTGAAATGAGCAGTCATATCATACATCACATCACATCACGCATCGTACTTCCTTTCGTAATCATTTTTTTCTTGTTTCCTTACACATTTTTGAATGTGTACTTGAGAAATTCAATTACAAAATGATGAATGTACGATTGAAGTTATTTTTTTTTTTTATTTTTTTTTTGACTTCATCTACCAATTTCCTCTGTTTCTGTCGAAAATTATAAAATACGTGCCATGTTAACCGGATAAAGGTAAGGAACATTAACTCCATGTGATATGAACAAAAAATCAAATACAAACCAATGACTGAGAGATGAGAGAGGAGTCGGATGTAATTGCTCACATTTTGGACTAAATATGACTCGAAGTCGATAAGTTTTTGACATCAAATGTCGCGTGCAACGTTTTTTATTTAAAGCTTGATTAGTGGCCATTCGCGTGTTAATCACACAGAATATATTCGTTCGCGTTGGCTTAAATGGAAAGTTTTTCGTTAAGTTTCCTTAAGCATGAGGTATTTCAATCTGACTTTGACAGCTATTCAAATTGACAGTCTAAAATGAAATAAAAGAAAAACATATTCATTGACAGGTAGGTAGCACTTTTTAATATGGATATTTATTGCGTTCTCTTTCGTTTAGTTTTGACAGAAGCATACCTAAGCTAGGTCATTATAGGTTGGCTTTTACGTTTCCTCAAACGATCCCGAAAAACGTTCGTTTATTGTGCTATTGTTTCGTTGTGTTTTCGTTCATTTATTTGCAAAACTTCATCGGGTAAAAACTAGTCAACGGGTAGTTTGACATTTGCAATATTTACGAAAACGAAACTTTAAAGGTATTTGATGTTTTTTTTTTTTTGCAAACAATATGATGTCCTTTGAAATACAAGATTGAATAAAGAATCATCTCAAACAATTTCCGGTTTAATCAGGTGATTCGGTGGTTTTTGTTGTTCTGAGCAAAATTAAGTGTAGGTACATATTTATTTCCATTTTTGGATTTAAAACTGATTTTAAAAACTATTGATACATAAGGCTAACACACTGTTTCATAACTTTTTTAAGAATTTGAACACACACACACAAAAAACAAGGAATTTCCTGTAATTTGCATGTTCCTAAAAATTTTTAACTTGATATAAATTTGTATTGAAAGATACTTTATCTTATTCGTAAACATGTTGTTCTTTCGATTGCTTATTTGCATAAAATTAAGATACACGTGGGGTTAAGTTTTAGAAGAAAACAATCAACTTTATCTACTTAAGTGGCTTTTTTTATAATTTATTAATTGAATTGTTTGGATATTTAATTTAAGCAGCCAAAAAAAACTTCGCAATAAATTATATAAGTTTCATTTTTGATTGTTTGTTCGACCATAAAAGGACAATTTTTGTTTTCTTTTTGCTAAAGCGG
The DNA here is from genome assembly GCA_916050605.2 of Platycheirus albimanus. Classification (NCBI taxonomy): domain Eukaryota; kingdom Metazoa; phylum Arthropoda; class Insecta; order Diptera; family Syrphidae; genus Platycheirus; species Platycheirus albimanus. The sequence goes on from OU696696.1 coordinate 59,789,392, forward strand.
GAATATAATTTATTAGAAAAGATCAGACCCGACGAATAACTTCTTGAGATTTCACTTAAGCTTGTTTAAAATTTCTTTTTCATTCTTTTATCGGGGGTTTACATATTTACATATAGGTACATACCTATGCTAGAATTTACTGGCGCCAGTGACTGTTATCGCGAAAGTTAAAGACACGTTGTTTTTGCTTCTAAAATTATGTACGCGTTGAAAATCTGAAATCACCTGATCTTAGGTTTGAGAAATTTAACGAACATTTTGAGGAATCTGGGACATCTTTATACATTTTGTTTGAGTTCGACGGACAGCAATAACAAGCGGAAACTAGTGCCCGTCCGTTTCACCAAACTTCATCATTTTAAATTGTATTTGTCGAAACAACATCTGTTTTGCACTTTTAAAGTCGACTGTCAAATTTTCGTCCAATTACTGGCATTTTGCAGAAATTATCGATAACTTGACGAAAAAGAGCGGTCCGCTTTGCATTCACAAGAGACTAAAGGCTGAACTATAAAAGTCGCCGAAAACAAACGGAAACGAAACGGAGCAATCCGCTATTTCAGGTGTGAGATACGAATTGCTTGTTCTCGCATATTTACGGACGGGCCCGTCCGCGCCGTTCCAACTATTATAGTTCAGCCTTAACTTCTTGCGTTTTCGCTCAGTTACGTCAAGCTCCGTACTCACCGTTCCTCCATTTAAGTTCTGCTTTCAGCACTCGCTGTGAAATTGTGTTAGCAAACTGAACCAACAACCGATTAAATTGGAACTGATCAGAAAGAAGTAAGCAACCAGTTTGTTATTTTCGAGCAATTAGATGTTGACAGCTAAAGCAACAATCATGAAAGGGATTGGTAGGTTTGCGATATTTGACATTTCCAGCACCGGTCGCCATTATACCTTTCACAAAGTCAGGGCTGTCTTTCAAGGGCTTGAAGGCATATTTAATGAAATCCTAAAGTTAGGTGCCTTTCAATAATATTTTTAAGTAGGTATGTCTGACTAATAAAATACGAAAAGGAATTGACGCAGTGCATCAGATGATTCGTACAACACCCCACATGTCATTGAGTATTTCCATCGTCAAGGTGTTTATTTTATTCTCTTTTTCAATTTCAGTGGCGATTAAAATAACTAAGGAGCATAAACACTCGAACTTCGTTAAGATAACAATTATTCCTGTCCAGCTGATTGTATAGTCTGCCTCCACTTGACTTTTCTTATCAATACAAAAAAAAACGTTTTAATTTTTCTTTTGACCGTCCTCGGTTGGAATGCCCGATGGTTGATTGCTTGTCGTCAACATTCCATTAACCAAAGTCTCCTTAAAATAAAACTTCGATTATACAATCACTTGAAGTCTTACTAACTTATAGATAACAAAACAATGAAACAAAAGACACGAAATGTCAAAATGGCAGCCATGTCTTCTAGCACGTTCAGCTGATTGATATCAAACAACAATGGCCATCATCGGCCTATCTGTCATTATTTGTATATTCTTAATAAAAAAAAAAATTAAAATTCCTGTAATTCCTTTGGCTAAAATTTTCTTATAAGTTATTAATATTTCATCAGCAGTGGCGGTAGTTTTTTCCCACATCGTAGCTGGATTATAAAAAAAAATTAAAAAAAAAAAACAAACACAATAGCAATAAGAACAGGCAACAGGGATAGGGAAAAAAAGTGCACAAGTCGCGCTCTCAAAATGGCAAAAGTTGCTGACTTCTGCTAGGTTAGAACAGACAACAGAATAATAATTAAATTCTTTGGAATTATTTTACATATCGTCCGTCAGCATGGTATTATTATAGTAAGTTTGTAGATGTATATGTATGACCCATTGATTCCGGGCCAATGATCTGCGGTGTTGGGAGGGAGAAGGTGTTGAATGTGCAGCACCCTTGCAATACAAATTGGATTCACCAAAGAAGGCCCCGACCATATTGGCGGAACGGCTGACCGGCAAGTGCGGTAAAGGCAGTGGCAGTGGGTGGTTGTGGTGGTCATTACAGGGCTGCACTCAACCACAACGAAGCTTATCATAAATATTCACACACAAACAACCATTCTTACAAACAAAAAAAAACTGGACATGTATCAGAATACTGAGGCGAATTAAAAAGTCACAAAGAGTTGGTTTTTTGAAATTCTATCGGGGCACGGAATGGCTTTCCGATTCTTTTGTGGCTTCTTATGGCATAGAAATTTTTATGCTACACCAATGAGAATATAAATTTTCCCTTTTCATCAAATTTTATATCTTTTGCTACCATGTTTAGATATACATACATACAATGATATATAATGCGTGCTTTTGCATTCGGTAGCAGGGTATTATCATGCAGAAGTCTCTAATCTTGCCGTTCGCATTCGATGTGGGATAGGTTTGCCATGTAATCCTTTACGACAGGCCGTCAATAAATTTTGATGAGTGCGTTTTTTTTGCTGCTGCTGTTTGTAGGTTGCTTTGACAGCTACTTTGCGTAACTAAAGTTTAAGGTTGAATAATAATTAGAGTGGGAGATGACATGGAAACATCAAAAGACATTATTTCAGCTCTCATTCTCTTTTTGTTTAATCTAATCCACACTAAATGCAGTAATCAACTTTAAAACGTAAGTCTTGATATAAACATGTAGTAACTTGCCAATAGTATACACATTTTTATTAAAATTTGACTTATTTTTGAGCATTTGCAGTGTTTTTGTCAATTTTTAAATGGCGCCCAACGCGAGATTCATAGCAAGCTTCTTTTTTTCAATTCTTTTACAATTTATTGATTTGATAAATAGATGAATGTTCTTGGAAATGACTTGCAACCATACAGCGGTTTATCACTTCGTAGTTTGTTCGTAGTCTTCGTAGTTCTATGTTTCGCTTTATATTGAAAATAAAATTGCCACGAATTGAACTGGCTGGATGTTTTAAAACCTTCAGACCTACTTCTTTGCTCTCAAACAACTAGAAACAAACATTAAATCTGATATAGCCGTCTATCTTTAAGAAACATGAGGTGGGTTTTAAAGCTGAAGTGATTTAAGGAATCAAAAACAGGTTAGCTTGGATTTATTTCTTCCTCTTTGACCCTGAATTGCATAAGTCATTGTCATATTTTATTGCCGTTACGCAACAACTGACAACTTTCATATTCCAACAACATATACATATGTATATGAATGAAAGGAACTCAAGTTATCCGAAAATTTAGTTTGAATGCAAATGCTGTGGGTTGGTTTTTTTTATCACTGCCGAATCTAATATATGCAAGCCCAAGAGGAAATCGTAAATTTAAAAGAAATAAATGAATTCCAATAAAACCATGAAATCTAAATCATTATAATATTCTATTTAAGGAATGATGTAATATATTTATTTATTTAATTTTTTCTCGATATTGAGTATAATTTTAATTTCCTTTTTTATTTATTTTGTTTTAGATACACAAAGCCACAATCTTTTGAGGATTGTATTGGCGATGAATTACCCATTGGCTGGGAAGAAGCTTATGACACAAATATCGGTCGTTATTATATTAATCACATTAGTCAAACCACACAATTGGAAGATCCAAGACAAGAATGGAAGAGTGTCCAAGAGGCGATGCTTCGAGATTATCTCAACGCCGCACAGGACGTTTTGGAGAAGAAGAGAGAAATGTATGATGTTAAACAACAGCGTTTGCTAATTGCCCAAGATGAATTCAATCATTTGAATACACTGGCCGCTAGTCGCAGTAGTTGTAAGTATAAACATAACGATTACTTAACCTTGTTTTCCTACTAAAAATTGTTTCTTGATCAAATTTTGTTTGGTCCCACATTGGGCGCCACCCAAGAAAAAAATATTAAATATGACAAAGTTGGAAAGTTTGGTTAACCTCATTTTATTCTGATCTCAAACAAAAAACATTATACTAATGCCCTTTTTTTTTTAATTAATTTTAGTATGCTCATCATCAAGTTCTATCAATACCCGCCATGATCCGGACCTTCTGCGCGCCGATCTAGTCCTCGCCAAGGAGCGCGTTCGTCGTCTGAAACAAGAACTTCATCACATCAATACCGACATATCGTACACTCAGCGTGGCGTTAACACCCTCTATTCTGTGGGTGAGAAGATTAACGCTCGCCAAAATGGTTGCTACGACATTGCCGAAGTTCAAGCCATCCGCGAAGAAATGCTCAAGGTGCAAAAGTCACTCGTGTCTGGTGAAAAGGTACGCGAAGAACTTATGCAAAGTCTGGTACAAATTAAAAATGAGCTCAGCCGGCAACAGTATAGTGAGGAAGCTGCCGCTGATCTACTCAATGCAACGTCACCATTTGATCGTGTGTGCGTAGCGTCACAAACAGACCTTTGTGGAGCAGCTAATGATAACATGAACAGCGGAGCCAGATTCGCTGAAATGTTCAAAACCAAATTGCAATACAGTGAATGGCGCAAAAGAATCAAACAGCTGCAACAACAGTTGGCTGATCATGTGGAGCGCATCGAGCCAGGTCAATTGGAGTCAGACAAAGATCGTTTGTTGTTGATTCAGGAGAAGGAAAAATTGCTCAACGAATTGAAGAGTATTTCGATGAAATCAAAGTCCCAACAGGAAATCCTTGTGATTGCACAAACGAGGCGAAAACTGGAAGAGGATCTGAACGATGCATATGAGGCTACCAATCAATGTATTGCCAACCGTTTGCGGTTGCACGAAGAGAAACAAACTCTACTTGATAAACTTCAAGAGGCACTCAAATCAACAAAAATGCTGGAGGAACGACTTAAGTCATTCTCATCTGAGAGCACCTTCTCCATCAGCAGTGGATCTAGTTTGGGATCGTTATCAACTGCAAGCAGTAAGAGTGCCCTCAGCTTCACAGACATCTACCTAGATCCATTGTCAGTGGATCCACAGATCGACGTAGTGGACCTTCATCGAAGGTCACAAGGTCTCTTCCAGATGCAGTCAGCGATGTCACTGTCTCCACGTAGCAGTCTATCAATGGAAACACCACCAGCGTCCCCAATGAAATATACTGATACCCCCAAAGAAGAACCAACATACGCGAATGCATCAAATTATAATTTGCCACAGCAAATACAGAAACAGAAAACACCAAATTACGACTTAGATTCGGCGGTCTTTGACGTAATGATGCTGGAAGAAAAACTCCATGATTTGAAAACGGTGCCAATAAATCTAGCCGCACCACTTTCACCCATCTACGAGAAGCCATCGCTACTGGATTTGCCGCAAGATATGCTCAGCCGATCCTCATCCACATCGAATACCCGTTCAGTTTCAGCTGCCGTCAGTAATGAATCTGTGGCTGGTGATTCTGGAGTATTTGAAGCATCCCGAGCTCATCTGCCCCGAAAGGAACTGGCTCAAGTTCAAATTGGATTGAAATACTTCAAGAACGAGGCTATTTTCGTTGTTTCCCTTGAGAGAGCAAATAATTTAGCTGCTTTGCTGACTACCGCGACGGACAATTCTCAGGTGTAAGTAAATAAAACAAACATACAATTATATTCAAAAGGCCCCTCTCGGGCGCCATTTTTGTTGAAATCAATTTGTTATTAATTTGGTTTTGTGTTTTACTTAGGTACCTTCGTGCTGCTCTCCTGCCAAATTCCCTGCAATCGATACGAACAAAGAATGTATCCGACTTCCACAAGCCAATGTTTGGTGATAATTTCGCTGTGCCAATTTCGTTAAGTAAATTACTTACGAAGAATCTTCATGTTACCGTTATCAGTGTCACCGGACAAAAGGAGGAGATCATTGTAAGTATCCTAGAATACAAAATTCTATCCATAGAAAAACATTCTAAAACTACTCTTATTTTAGGGAACTGTTCATATAAGTTTGGCTGAATTCAATGCTGATGACTCAACGCTCAAGTGGTACAATGTTCTCAGCTCAAGATTCATGCCTAGCTTTGAAGGCAAAGAGGAATCTTCGGATGAATCGACAATAACCTCATCTCAAACATCGACACTGACGAGAAACCAAGCTCCTCCATTTGAAATGCAAGCACAGATTGCCGAAGAACTCAAAGAATATCTAAACTTGAACGATGATGCCGAAGAAGAAGACGAAGAAGATGAGCCCGAAGAAGAGGAAGAAGATGGCACAGGTGGCAATTATGGTAAAAAAGAACTTTTTCCTTTTGCTAAAAATATTTTTGTTAAAAAAACTTTTGTCTACTTTCCAGACGAATTAACGAGAAAAATGCTAGACGCCTACATGAATAATGTAAAACAAGAGTACGCCGACAAAGAAACGAATACCGAGTGTGCCTTCCCCCCAGAAAAATGCCGAGCAAGGCTAAGTGATCCCACCTCCCAACAGCAGCAGCAGCAACAATCCACAGCTGACGATAGACCAGTCAAGCGATCACAAACCTTCACGCCAAGCGCTGCTGTTGGCAAAAGTCGTTATATCTGCCGATTGAATCGTAGTGATTCGGACTCTGCTATGCACTTTGGTGTTACACCTCATCCATTCCATAGAGGAGCCGTAGAAAGGAGATCATTGCGTTTCCATACAAAGACTTCAAAACCAGTCACAAGTAAGATTCCACACAACAAAAACTCAAAACGTCTTCATGACTTACATGTGATCTTTCCTTTACTTTAGAACTCCATCATACTCATATCCCAAGAACAAGTTTGGATCTAGAATTGGATCTACAAGCGCAACATAGCAAATTAGATTTTCTAAATGATGAAATTATTAAATTGCAGAATTTGAAACAAACGTAAGTTGATTTTTATAATTTCAAAGATTTTGAAGCGAGAATACTCAACCACTTTTTTTTTGCTTTACAGTCTTGAACAAGCCCGAGATAATCGAGACACAAGAATCGCCACATGGGCAATGGAAAATGAAGAATTCCAACGATTAGTTGAGCGAGCTGATCCTGCTAAATGCCCTGAAGAGAAACAACTTCAAAGATTGCTGCACAAAACATCAAAGGAGATCTATAAGCTGCGCAAGACCAAAGTCGCTAAGGGATCTGTAGATTTGGTTTCTTTCAAGTAAGTACTTTGCTAAGTTTTGGCACTGTTAATTTTGAAAAATTAACAGGCGGTTTCCATTCAAATAGTTTCTGAGTTTTTGAGACACAATTTCTGTTTGCACGCACCAGTTTCACAAGTTCTGCCAATATCAAATTTGTGTGCACAGTCCAATTCGTAGTACAGAAAGATTTTTACTACTTCCTCGTAATTAATACAGCTCAGAATTGGATACAAAAATATGTCACATGTGCCGGGCGACACTACCAAAACATTAGGCAACGCTGCATGCGAATAAACACTCCCTAATGAACATTTTGTGTAAGACATTTGAGTTATATAAAAAAAAACCGAGAATTTCATCGTGAGAGCGAGGTGACGTGTAAAAAATGATTTGAATCGACCTCAAGGTGAGGTACTGTAAATGTTTTAGAGATGCTCTGTTACGCCATATATTTCTAGTAAACTTGTACTCTTGTGACCGGGGATGAGATGAGCTGAATTTGTCATTCTCCCCAAAACATTAGCCTGCTCTCTGCGTTGCATCAACACTCAAACTCCTTCTCAGGCCTAGGCTGGCTATCCATCTCTTTTAGTTCATAGGTCTGATACTCAGGACCCGAACATAGTAGACACCACCGTGTGCTCGCTCGATTTGTAATATTTGCGATAATAAACCACCCTTTTAAATAAGCTTTAATAGCTTCGTTCGCGTGCCAAAATCAAACAGTTTGCAGTCGATTTCATACGTTTACATTAACACAAAAAGCGTTCGTGTACTGAGAGATGAACGAAAGAAAATGACGGTGTTCTAATCTTTCGTTCAATTATTTTCAAGTTTTGACCCAGTGAAATTTCATCTGGTAAAAACTTGAACTCTGTCAAAATCGAATCACGTAAACATTTGTTGTTGCAGATGACCCTTACAGCTAGCTCTTTGCTGTAACCAATCAAAAAATTCGAATTTGACGTTTCTCAAGAATTTACACAAAAATGTTCGCTTACTTTTCGGTAAATGAGAGAGTTTTCTCTCATTTGATAAGTTTTGACAGTTTTCCGAACAAAGCTAATACCTCTGTTCGCGTACCCAAATGAAACTGTTTGCATTCGATTTCATACGTTTACATTAACACAAAAAGCGTTCGCGTACTGAGAGATGAACGAAAGATGAACGAAAGAAAATAACAGCTGTTTTATTCTTTCGTTCATTTATTTGCAAGTTTTTACCCACTGAAATTTCATCTGGTAAAAACTTGAACTCTGTCAAAAGCGAATGACGTAAACAATTGTTGTTGTAGATGACCCTTACCGTGAAGAGCTAACCAATAAAAAAATTCGAATTTGACGTTTTTCAAGTTTTTACACAAAAAGTGTTCGTGTAATTTTCGGTAAGTGAGAGTGATTTTCTCTCATTTGAGAAATTTTAACAGTTTTCATTTTTTGGCACAAAAAGTACGCGAACAAACATAATGATTCAGCGCCGTTTCGTTAAGTTTCGTTCGCTTTTTTCAATTGTAATTTTTGTTCCTAGGGAGTGTTTGTCGGCTTGCACTCGTACGGAAAGATAGAATGGCGCCCGAGACAGGACTTTTGAATATATATGCGGTACTCGTGATATTTTTTTTCTAATACAGAACTTTTGAACCTAAAGCATGGTGCTCCTAGCCCTGTGTCCCTCAAGCCGGTTCGATCTATACCCTGCCATCTCTAATCTCGCACTCCAATTAAGGAGATCTCCCCCTATCTTTTCGCTCCATCGAAAATGAGGTCTACCTTGACTTCTGATTGTCCCTGGTTTGGCGTTGAAGACTTTCCATTCGCTCTGCATGGCCCAGCCACCTTAGTCATTGAATTCAAAAGTCGCTTATGTCGCTGAAAACACAGCACGTATGGTTCGTGGTAGTATCTTCTCCGACAAATGTTGTTTTCATAAAGTGACCATAAATCGTAACCTGAACTTTGTGTTTTCGAAAATTCCAAGTGCCTTCAACCGATTGGGAGAGATTCCATGCTTCTGCACCATTGTCAGACAACTGGGAATACTCAAAGCCATCGTCTATTTTGACAAATTTGTCATTTTGTTATGTCATTATCAATTGTTTGCATACTGCCTTTTATGTTTGAGCCTTCATGCTTTTAGGTTTATATTCGAAGCACTACTCCGCTATGTTGTTATCTGCTTTCCTCATAAGTGTTTCGGCAATACAATACAATACCCTTTTTAATTCATGACTCCTGAGAAATTGCATTGTTAGAGCCTAGGTGGAATGATAGTTAACCAGTAAAAACCCTTAGGTGTAAAAAAAAATGTAGGTTAACCCCAAAACCCTACTTTGTATAGGTTTGACGAAAAGTGTGCCTCAAAATTGTCAGTTTTCGGACAGTTAGTGCCATTTGTGTCTTTTTTGAATAACTTTTCATGAATCTTACTGACATATTTTTGTTGTTGTAATTTACAGAGAAAAAATTGCCTTCTTCACCCGCAAAGGCCTATCCGTGCCTGAATTGCCCCTCGAATTCATTGTAACCGAAGAAGATGTCATCGAAGAGGATGAAGCTGAGTACGAAAATGATGGCTGCAGTGACAGCAACCAACCACCCGCAATCGCTATAAATACAGCGCTTGTAGAAGCCGCCAGCACCAAAAGTCAACAACAACCAATAATTAAGAATCTCATAGCTGCATCACCATTGCCAACAATTTTATCACCAGCATCATCAACATCATCCACACCACCCACAATAGCACCATCTGCCAATTGTATGCCAAGGGAGCTACCATCCTACGCGGCAGCTACAGCTGCATCGAAATCAAGAGCGGCAGCAGCAGCAGCGGCTGCAGCAGCGAATGCGTGTCAACCTTCAACATCAGCAGCTGCACTAGCTGCAGCTGCATCAGCAACAGTCACAACAACAACGTCCAGCAGCAATACAGAAGCTTCAACCGAGAACAGTCGGTTTGACTATGTAGTAGATCGAACCTATGGCGTTGAGGTTTAAGAAGTTTGGAATTTGTTGTATATAGATTTTTTTTTTATATTATATTAGAAAAACAAAGTTGTTAATTATAAATTAAATTTAAAAAAAAAATGTTTACAAAGAAAATGAAACGCAAAAAACTGATAATCTACTGTGCCTTAAAGAGGATTAGTTTTTTTTTTGTTCATATGATGTCATTTTAAGGATACAAAAATATCCCAGGACATTTGAATATAAAAATTAAAAATTAAAAAAAAAAAAAACATTTGTAACTTTAAGTTTATTTAAATTAAATTATAAACAAAACAAAAAATAAAATATTATTATGATATGCATATATCTATATTTTTATACAATACCTATATATAATTATTCAAACATATGTAAATAAGTAAACAAAATTTTATATTATATAAAAAAAAAGAAAAAATTAAAATTAAGGCTTGCGTTTTTGTTGAGCTGTTTATTATTTTAATCTAAAATATTTAGCAAACCATTTAAATTTATTATATTATATATTTGCTATAAATGTAGTTAGCGAAGATATTACTATGTAGTATAGCTGCCTATTCATTGTTATTTTGTAGTTATGTAGTTTGTAAAAAAAATTAAAAATTAAATAATTAAAAAAAATTTAAAACAAATCTGACCAATTTGAATATATATTTTTTTTATTTTCTCTTTCATTTAATAATATTTTTATATTAAAAATAAACAAACCCTCCCCGACCCTTTATAACCAACCCCCCAACAACATGAATGATAAATTAATATTTTATTTTTAAAAAATAAATAAATAAAAAAAGGCCATTCAAGCCTTCATCTTGTATTATATAAGTCTTCTACCCTGTCTTTTGCCTTTTTTTAAATAAAATCTATTTAGCAATCGTGCAATAAAACAATGGAAACATAAACTAAAAAATAATTTAAACAAAATACATTTATTTAACACTAATTTAATGCTAGTTTTTTTCTATATATTTACTTATGTATATGTAAAAATAAATATATAGACGACCTACTAAAGAGAACCATGTGTCTGTCTTAAATCAGAACAAATTAAATTAATTTTTATTAAATACATAACTCATTTATTTTTTTGTATGTTGTTTAGAATGATATGAAATGGATATATTATATACTAATTATTATGAAAAAATATATATATAAATAAACTTATATAATATACATGAGAGAGAACCAAACTGTTAAAAAACTAATAACTAATACAGTGGAAATTTTGTTTAACCTTATAATATATTTTTGACGAAGCTGCCTTTGATTTAGATGTGAAGAGCAGCTGGAAGGATAGGAACACAGAGCTTTTGAGAGCTTGTTCTTATTTTTGTTGTATTATACTATATATGAATGAATTTATTTGATGAAATGAAATGATTAGAAATTAATAAAAAAAAAATTAACATAATAATTAATATATAAACAATACATATACATATTATGCCAATTGATGAAAAATATACAAGAATGACATAAAACCAAAACAAAGTTTGTTTGATTTGAAGAAATGCAGAGTGGAGAATATAATGGCCCTATTCGTAGACGTTTACTATAGTTGTAACTTATTACATGTTAAGCTGATTTCTTTAGATAAACACAGCTGCTATTTTCTAATATCTAGCTGAGTTTAGCTAATCGTAGCCTAATGACAAAATCTACTACAAGTTTAGTTAGTTAGTTAGTTTAAATGACTCTTTATTTTCAAAGTAAATGATAACATGGTACTATATATAATAGTTATATCTTAAGTCTTGTTGGTTTGGCCGTTGGCCGTCTACCAGACTGACATTTTAAGTATAAATACATGATAATAGCAAAAAAATAAAAAAAAAAGAACAAATAGACTAATAAGGAAAATTTAGTTAGCATTTCAATATGATTTAAAAATTTTCATCAATTATGCATTGTCTATATCTCAGTGCTGTTACAACATAATTATAGATACTATCCCATCCTTCCTCTCCGTTGAGTATGTTGAGAAGTTCGATTTCATCTAGACTACGTTTATTGAAGCACCTTTCACGAAATTCTCTCAAAACTGGACATATCGCAATAAAGTGATAAATATCTTCCCTTGCTTCCATATTGCAAAGACTGCATATTATTCGTAAATCCGATCGATGTGGCATAAAGTTAAGTTTTAGTAATTCCCCTCTCGTCTTGAAAATAATGTTTATTTTATCAGCCGATGTGGCATTTAGCATGTACGCATTGCCTTCTAATTTGTAGTTCAGGCGACTATAATAGCTTCTAAACAGCGAAGAGCTGGCTTCAGACGCATATCTGTCATACAGCACATTGCCAAATTTTTCCAATAAAGAGTTGAACTTAATCCTCAAGGTGGCCGGTTCCTCGTTCACTGCTATTTCCAGGCTCGAACCGCATAACGATGTTATGCTTTCCCACTCCACTGACATAGTTCCTTTTAATTGTATGACTCTCTTCAGTACGATTTTTGGAATCCTTACATCCTCCATTTCCATAACCTTGACAATGTAGTTAAAGTGCGTCGCAAGAGTATCCATAATCAAAGGAGGAGTCCCTGTTTCCAGATACAGCATATAGTTTGGCGTATTCCTTGGTAAACGAAAAATTCTTTTAATAAAATAACGGAAGAATTTTTCTACTTCTTCGTACGTTCGATGGCCCCAAACCTGGGCTCCATACAGAAGAATCGACACTGCTGTGGAGCGGAATATCTTTTGTTTTGCGCTGTGCTCAATATACTTATTCTTAATGCAGCGCTCCCATATGGACGATATTGCTCGCTTAGCCTCTGCTAACTTTGCCTTCAGATGTTTGTTCATGCTTAAATTTGGCGTTATCAGAACTCCTAGGTATTTATATTCACGCACTATTTCTACTGCTTCATTATTAAACTTCCACTTCTCGCTTCGCGCATGTCTTCCACCCCCACACCTGAACACCATAAGTTTGGATTTTTGCAGGTTTACCTCCAGATTCCAGCGTTTGCAATATACCCCAAGTCGATTCATCATAAGCTGCATATTATCCACTGTGTCAGCTAAGAAAACTACGTCGTCTGCGTACATAAGAGCAGGTATTGTTATCCCTCCAAACTCAATTCCACCTCTTACTGCATCTGTTATGTCATTTATAAACATTATGAAAAGAAGCGCACTCAGGACACATCCTTGTTTGAGTCCCATTGAAGTTGTAAACTCGTCGGATATACCTTCGCCATCCCATACGTATGCTTTGTTATCGTCGTACATTGCTTTCAGCACACAAATAATTTTAGTTGAAAGACCCATCGTATATAGCTTGTAAAAAAGGGATTCACGCACAATTGAATCGAAAGCTGCCCGAAAATCTACAAAGAACGCATATAGTTTCTTCTTTTTCTTTTTGTAAGTATCGGCAATATTAAGGAGTGAAAAAATATGGTCAACTGTAGAATAGTTTCTTCTGAAACCGGCTTGAAACTCCGTTAAGATGTCTCTTTCTCTAACCCATTGTGACAGCCTGTTGTAAATGAGGCCGGCGAATAGTTTGACACAGGAGTTGAGAAATGATATTCCTCTATAATTAGATGGATCCTCGTAGTTCCCTTTTTTATGGAGTGGAAAAATTATTGCTTTTTTGAAACCTTCGGGAACTAATGCGCTTTCAAATATTCGATTGAATTCTAAGGTGAGTGCGGAAATAAAATCCTCAGTGGCATGCTTGTAGAATTCAGCAGCAATGCGATCATCTCCAGGGGCCTTGTTCGCTTTACAGCTTGCGATGACTTCTCTTACTTCTTCTAATGAAAATGGGGTGTCCAAAAATTCATCCAGAATTTGTGGAGCAGCGTATTGCACTAAAGGCGCATTAATTGCTGTATTGAGGAGACTGTGGAAGTGCTCTTTTAGGAACGGTGCTGGTAAACCTATGCTAATGGCATTTGATTTACCATTTATATATTTAACAGCTTTCCAAAACTCCGTCGAACATCGTGTGTTGTTGATTATAACTATGTTTTGTTGTTCGAAAGCAATCTTCTTTACATGACAAATTCGTTTAAACTTTCTATTCGCTTCTGTATAAAGTGTTTTAAATACTTGTATGTTAATTGATCTTAGAAGATTTAAGTATTTAAATGATAAGTCTCTAGCTTTTGAACAATCAACATCAAACCATTTTTGTTTGGAAACTATTTTATTTTTCGGTTGTCTGTTTTGTGGGGTGGCTTTTTTAATAATTTCTGTAAGTGCATGCATATCTGCAAAATTACCAGTTCTTGTGTGTTTTTCTAGTTCTTTGTTTAAGTTTATTTGGTAAGTGCTCCAATTTTTTTCACTGCAGTGTAATTTCGGCACCAGATTAAGTTGCTTTGTGTTTGCAGGGTTTTCTGATTGAGTTATTGTAAAGGAAACTTCAAGTGGCATATGATCAGAAAATGTCCTGGCTCCTATTCTGAAATCCTTTAAAACATTGTTCCATAGCCCAGCTACAAAGCAGTAGTCTATTACAGAACAGGCTGTACCCCTCATAAAAGTAAATTCACCCATCAGGTCACCTGAGCAACTACCATTTAAAATATGGAAATCATACTCATCGGAAAGCTCCAAGATTTTCGATCCCTTACTATCACAAATTTCATCTTTAGAACTTCGATTCAAGTTTAAGAACGGTACACCTGCACTACTATAGTTGTTTTGCGATAATCCAATTCGGCCATTAAAATCTCCTATAAGCATTATATTTGTAGAATCTATTTCTTGTAAAGTATTGCATAAGTTTTCAAAGTCCAATTGCCAATGATTACAATTAAGATATATGGGTACTATGTACAATAATATTTCAAATTATCATGACAGCACACAATGTCAGGCAGACATTTTTAACAAAAACTGTTATTTTCTGTTGTTGTACGAGTGAAAGTGTGTGCCAAAATGTAAGATTCACATTTGAAATATTAATTTTGATTTAAATAAGGAATTGTTCATTTAATTTTGGATGACTCAGGGAAACAATAAACGCGAGAGACAAGAAAACTAGTCGCACCCAGAAAAAGAACTTCTGCGGGAGGTATTCCCAATTCACCGCAACAAGATTCTTTTAAAACATAAGACTTAAGACATGTAAGTAGGAAGGTAGAAATGGTGGTTCTCATATGAACTGGGAAATTCAATTTAGAAGGATGTAATAGAATGTTTTACGGAAAAGCACCGGATGAAATAGCACTCTCTTGGAAGAAGACTCAATCTGCCAAGCCAACCCTAGGACAATTTTATGTAACCACTACAGACTTTATGCCACTTAGGCAGATTGCTGATTGATAAGTGTCTGTCAAAGAATTGGTTCAGTAACCGGGTTCGGCGAAGAAAACATCTAAGAATCACAGCCCGCCATCTAGACAAGGTGTATGGTTCTCAAACGGTTCCTCTGCCAAATCCTTATTGATTGTTTAAGTCGAAAATGGGGAGGGACGACAATTATAAGCTGGTAAGGCACCCCTAAGTCGATTTCATGCAACCAGCCTCCAGACTGTATGCCACCTAGGCAGGGTGCTGGTTAGTAAGGTAACATTGAATCTGTCAAAAGGGTCGGCTAGGTTGGCGGGTACAGGCTAGCGATCATCCAAGAATAATACCCTATCACCCAGCGAAATGTATGGTTTTGACTTGACTGAATGTTGTTGTAGACGTTGTTAGTCAGGATAAGCAATTTATTTATAGTCATTTTGAAAAATCAAGATAAAGCTGGGCAGACACAGTAAAGGAACAGCAGTCTCCTTCTCTGTCTGATTCCTACAAGATCGGCAGTAGTCGTTGAGAGGAACACCTAGCCTTGCAGCATGTACACTTGCACACCTACTGGCCAGTGGCCAGTGCTTATTGCCAACACCATGTAAAGTGAAATATGGGAGATAAGACAATGCCCTTTACAGCTCCTAATGGAATGTTGACAGCTTCGGCGAGTGAACTTTGAAAGACTGATCCTTGCCTGGTCAGCTCATCCGCTCTTTCGTTTCCCTGAAAGCCACTGTGTCCTGGAACCGAAAGCAGAGTGGCCGTCAGGTTGGAACCAAGAACCAAGGCCAACCAGTTCTTGCTGTCTTTGCCTGACTAATTTGGAGGAGGTGGACGTCCAATTTAAAACCTCGATAACGGCCTGACTATCAATTATTAATATAACGACATTTCGTTAGGATGCGATTACTGTTGTAGTAAGTTGCAAGCATCCCTGACTGCAAGAACTTCTGCCTGGAAGACGCTAGCGAAGTCAGGGAGTCAGAAAGACTTAGACATATTGAGCGTCTCTGGAAATATACCAGCGCCTACTCCACATTCCAATTGGAGCCATCTCTGAAGGTAGTTATATCAAAGTCTCTTGTCACCTCTTCGTTTCCCATTCTGTTCTAAAAAGCTAAATGTATTATGAAGCTCTTATAGAGGCTAAGAGATGGTTTGAAGTAGCCAGTGGAGTATGGAGTTAGATCGGCAGGTAGAAGATTTGAGATGTTGCTATGATTCTCCTTCTATTAATGGTATAGCAATGTATTTGGCTCTTGTTTTGGACAATTTGAAGCTTTGCTGGAAATTCAACATACAAAAAAGAGTTAGGAAAGCTGCAGTAGTTCTCTACTCTTGCAAAGAAAGAAGCTATTTTCAATAAATGGGGTCTAGAGCCCAGGAACTTGCCTGAAGGCGATCTCACATTGGAAGAAAAGTAAATACCACACGCCTTTACTACAGTTTGACAAAAACTTCCGAGCTAGCATTCCCTCTAGATCACTCCGTGAAAAAAAATACGTTCTTGGATGACGAACAAATCCAGTTTTATACTGATGATTCAAATACAAATCATGGGGTGAGGCGTGGTGTTTACTCTAACAGACCAAATCTTGGTCTCTCCTTTCGTCTTCCAAACCATTGTAGCATATTCCAAGCGGAATTAATGAGTTAATGGTTGAAGAAAATGTGATATTCTCAAAAGAAATCATCATTTCTCGGAAAGCCAGGCTGCGCTGAAATTCCTGGATCATCTCCATTTACTCAAAATCAACTCTTCCCTGTCAATTATCTCTCAGAGAGATGGCGCAACAGTTGAACATTCACCTTGGTTTTTTAATTTTTTGCTAAAACAAGAAAAATATGACACGTCTTAGATAGGAAGGCTCTAAGGCTTTAATTTTTTCTTTAGCGGGTGGCAATGGTAGAGTGGATGTAGTGCTTCGTTGCTAGAGTTGTGAGTTCAAACCCAGCCTGGGCAGTAATTTGTATTTATTTGCCCAGTTTCAACTGGGTGGGATTTTCGTGAGATAATTATTACCTAAAATCTCAATCCAGTGTACCAACTTTCTTTCCTATCTTCTTATTCCTTGTCTCTTCGGTTGCACACAATAAATCATTGTAAGGGTATTAATAACCCCTTGAGTGCTTGCTGTCTAATAAAAAATAAAATCTAAGTTGTCGTCAGGTTTCTCGTTGTATGAAGCGTACATCCAATTCGTCGTCCGATCCTATTTAACAGTTCAATGTTCGATATTTTTCGCGGCCACGGATCTTAAGTATGTTCCCCAGACAATGGTCAACGTGAGAGTTTTGTATGCTTTAAAAATATGGAATGATAGACCGTTGGGTTCGAAACGATTTAACTAGTTGCCTAGCTTTATTTTCACAAAGGGGAAAATGGAATTTCAAATCCCCTACGTTGTTTGTTTACTTTGTTATCATCCAGGTCCGTTAAACTTGGTAACATCCTCTATGGTTATCTGCCTTAGAATACCTTGTAGTGTGCTTTGGACCATGGTCATAATTTATTCTATTTGTGTCCAACCTTAAGCCAGCTACTTCTCTATTCTTTTACATTGAATGAGTTATTTGGTTTAAAGCAGTCGCGGAAGATGTTGGACACCCGTCGTTAATTGTCACAAGTTTTCGAACATACGATCCACATGCTCCTGCATTTGATACGTTGCGTCTTCACATTTGTGGTTTAAGTCGCTGTATAGATCGTATATTTCGACGTTGAATTGTTGTGTCTACACTCTGATACGTACACACCCAAATATTACCCAAGGATCCTTTTTCTCAAAGCATGTTACTATGTCTTAAGGCTAAATAAGTTAGCTTTTTATTATCAGGCGCCAAACAATTCAAAAGCAGGAGGATTCCTGGCGCAAGAAAATACCTAATGTGAGCCCTCAGATCACTTTTATATGGAGATATCTTTTGACCCTTGTCATAAGAAGTCGTGCAACAATGACAAAGCTCAAGATATCGATTTTTATCATTCATTTTTGTAGACCCTGACTTCAGAAGATGTTATGTAAGTTTCACTCTCAGGTATGTAAACTGGCTGTTCTCAATTGAGCTGAAAGCTCAAGAAGAACCCAATAAGAGCTGGTATGCGCCGTTTTGTTACCATACCTGAACAACTTAACGAAGGATTGGAAGGATGTAATAGGATGTTTTTTACGAAGAAGGACGGGATGAGCTAGTACTCTCTTGAAGGACGACTCAATCTGCAAAGCCAACCATATGACACCCAATGTAACCGTACTCCAGACTGGTTGGCACGGGTACATTGGTTCTGTCTAAGAGTTGGTTCAGTAAGCGGGTTCGGCGTAGAAATCCTCCTAGAATCAAAGCCCGCACTCCTAAGCGAGTTGTATGGTTCTCAAAACGGTTTCCCTGCCAACCCTTTGAATTGCTTGATTAGAAGGATTGAAAAGGTGTTTTTGCGATTAAGGATGGGATGAACTAGCATTCACTAGCATTTTAACAGGGCTCGAAGCTGTCGATATTACTTACGACATTATGATCACATGTGCAGCTTGCAATGATAAATAAATATGGTCCATAATTGAAATATATATCGTTATATTAATGCAGGCCCGAAGTTGGGAGTGAAGTAGAACTACTACATTTGGGTTTTAAACATTGTTTGGAGCATAATTAAAGTTATAAGTTTGAAAGAGTTTGTCTAGAAGTAAGTTAGCACAAACAATTAAGGGATAAAGCATCTGCTGAAACTCCAACGGCTGGAAAGGCATCTTTTCGCCCGACCAATATCGCTTCAAACATCAGCGTATTTTATCTGTGGAGACGACTATCACGTAGGCCGACCAATAGAATTCGGGAAGCATTGTATCAGCTAATGATGGTGCAAATCTGGACAGCAACACGTTGAACTAAGAAAATAACCCTTCTGGGGAATTAGGCGGCAACCATGTTCGCCCGCCTCTGTCTATTCCAAGCCCAACACCTCAGCTGTGCCAACGACTTCCAAACATTAGAAAGGATTTCGAATATACTACGAGCTTTTTTAACTCTGTTTTTATCTGTTCCACATTGAGTGCCAAATAACTTCTTAGATAGTTAAACTAAGTGACCTCCTCAATTGTATTCTGTCTCTAAATAATCTTCTGTGTTTGATTCTAGCTGTTCTGTATTATTTTTATCTTTGAGGCGTTTATCCTTTAACCAGTCGCTTCATATTTTCTTGAAGCGAATGCCACATTTCTTAAGACCTATGTAATTTGATTTTTCTATAGTTACTCCCAGCTTTTTCTGCTGAGTTAGTTTTAATAAATAGAATTTAAATGACTATTCAAAATGATTAAATTTTATTTATAGATACTTGACCAATATCGCTTCAAACATCAGCGCATTTTATCTGTGGAGACGACTATCACGCAGGTCGACCAATAGAATTTGGGAAGCATTGTATCAGCTAATGATGGTGCAAATCTGGACAGCAACACGTTGAACTAAGAAAATAACCCTTCTGGGGAATAGGGCGGCAACCATGTTCGCCCGCCTCTGTCTATTCCAAGCCCAACACCTCAGCTGTGCCAACGACTTCCAAACATTAGAAAGGATTTCGAATATACTACGAGCTTTTTTAACTCTGTTTTTATCTGTTCCACATTGAGTGCCAAATAACTTCTTAGATAGTTAAACTAAGTGACCTCCTCAATTGTATTCTGTCTCAAAATAATCTTCTGTGCTTGATTCTAGCTGTTCTGTATTATTTTTATCTTTGAGGCGTTTATCCTTTAACCAGTCGCTTCATATTTTCTTGAAGCGAATGCCACATTTCTTAAGACCTATACCTATGTAATTTGATTTTTCTATAGTTACTCCCAGCTTTTTCTGCTGAGTTAGTTTTAATAAATAGAATTTTAATGACTATTCAATATGATTAAATTTTATTTATAGATACTTGATTGTTTACGAGCTAATAAATGATTTAATTTGATTTAAACTTTGTATTAATTTTTTTCCTCATTATTTTTAAAAAGTAAGTTGGACTTATGTTCTTTGATTTATGTATAGGCATGGTCCATACGCTCCATGTCTCTGATTTCCATAAAATCAGTCTTTAAGCGTTGCTTAACGATTTCTCGCCAGATAGCCTCCCGGTCTCTATAGTTGGAGATGCCCATACGCAACAGTGAGTGGTCGGTGATTCGGAGCAAGGCCCGACCAGTTATTTCGTTTTTCGAGAAATTATCAATGTAGGAAAGATACTCACTGCAATGTCGCCGATACCAAATGAGGACATCCGATGCACTCCAGAGATACACAGGCTTAGGACGTGTAACCTTCACTCGATGTTTTGTATGAGTAAACATTTCGTTGATCATTTGGTCTTCTTTTGTTGACAAGATGTTTCAAAGAGCAAAATATTTAATATTTAACCTGTGGTACTTTTAAATTCAATCTAATAATGAACTAAATAGTTTCCTAAAAGTTAAAAGAATTCGATAAATAATAATTTTTACAGAATTAAACAAATATTTACGTCTTTGTTTTTAATTTGTTGCTCCTTGCCTTGACAATACAAACTTCAAGTTTTGTTCTTGCGAGTTCCGGGAACAGATGTCACACATAACGTAAGGTAATGCAACGCAACGGGCTATTTTCTTTAAATAATTATTTTTAAGTGCTGCCAAAACAACTCTTTTTCATAACGAATACATTTAAAACAAAACTGCTCAGTTATGAGACAATGGCGTCATTAGGAAAATGACATGATTTTAACATTTCCTGGAGACTCTCACATTATTATATCTCACAAGATATTTATTCAAAGAGATCGAGTATCTCGTGTTATTTAACCGGGTGTCACATCAGCTTTGAGTTGATGGTAAACAACAGGCAGCTTTTCTACATAAACTATAGTACCTACCTACAATGCATAGGAAGTATTTGATGTTGCAATCCGTATTTTTTTTTTTTTTTGTATGGAATGTCAAAAATACGCACGTATTTATTAAAAGTTGGCCAACTCGTCCGTCGCGGTTTGCAGCTGCGGTTGCGGATCCGTATCGTTGTGTTCACAACATTGAAATCGTGTGTATTCAATATTTTGACATGCGATACGGCTGCGGCTGCGGTTCCGGCTCCGGCTCCATTGTGTTCCAGTTCCAGCAGTAAAGGTGCCTTTATATGGAGCTGCAAGCCCTGATCTGCAAAATAAGAGAATGCAAAATCAATAAATCATACTTGTGTGATAGAGAGGGAAGGCCCAAATGCAGACGTCTTCATGGATGCAGATTATAGGAAAATTATCTGCATTTTTGCCTTCCCTCTCTATCACACAAGTACGATTTATAGATTTTGCATCCTCTTTTTTTGCAACTCAGGGCTTGCAGCTCCATGTAAAGGCACCTTCATCTTCATCGTCTGCGCTATGATTGTTGTTGTTGCTTTGTTGTCTGTACTATAATTTGTTGCAGCTCCATGTAAAGCCACTTTAAGGCTCGTGCAAACCAAAGCGGCTGCGATGGCGGTGGCGATCACCAAACAGATGATGCACATTGTGTTTAGATCTGAAATATTTGTTTAGGATTGAATGTAAAACCATCACACATTCCTTCACACTTTTTTTTGACATGTCGTACTACACAACTACACTGTGGTATAGTGTGGAACTACTTTAAGCGATATGTGGGTTGTGAATAGTATCCACTGCTGCGTTCAGCCACGCGATATTTGTGGAACGCTGCATGCACCATTTGCCCGCCGTATCGCAGCTGCCATTCGTGATATCTTTTTATTTATTTTTTGAAAGTATTGCAAATCATTTTGAATTTGTAAAAACTTAAAATGTTTTTGAAAATTATAATGAAAAATATGCAAGATACGCTTGTGAATTTTTTTTTACTCTTGTGTCGTCTAAAAGTAGTAAGGCTTCATCCATTTTTGTGGGAATAATTAGATATTAATTATTAAATGTTATTAAACGATTTTAATTCAACTAACAATGATATTTTTGACGGTTTGGCCGCGACTGAAAATATCGCGTTGGTTTGGGCAGATTTTTTCCCACCTCTTTATCGTGCGACCTGCTAGGTCACCACCACCATCGCTACAGCTTTGGTTTGCGCGAGCCTTTAAGTTTGTGTTATGTTTTCATTAGGTCCGAAATAAGTTAATTTGGAAATTTGCTAAAAAAGTGTTTTCATCAAGGTATTGTATTGTATTGTATTTTATTGAGTCTTAAACAATTTTACAGAGTGTAGATATACTTTTACAATTTGTCAATTATATTTAGAAAACGGCGGCTGTAATGTATGGCCTGCACTGGAATTATATTGTTTGCCTCATGGCTGTCAATTAATAGTGTTAGTCTGCTCTTGCTCATGGAGCTATATACTGTTGCGCGTAACGTGTTGTTACTTTTAAATATTTACATATATACAAATAAATACTTAATCTAACCTACAATAAACCTACAATAAAGAACCAGAAAATATAAACTATATAGACTATATAGATTTGTTTCGTTTAATGGGAAATGAAATCACAAATCACATTGAAAAAACATGAAATAAAAGAATTATTAAATGAACAAAGAGTATTTTTTAGAGCAGGAACACTCTATTGCGTTACGAAAATTGAATAAATCACATTTGTGCCATGAAATCACGAATTACGTTTACATAAAATCTTTTCTTTTAGACGATTACTTTACTATATAAATTAACAATCACTGGTTAGATTAAAAAGAAAATTTGCAAAGGATTTCTGTGAATAGAATATTTTATAAACCAAGTTGCTGCATAATGACGTTGCTGCTGTTTGCGGTTGTGGTGCTTGTTGCTCTCACACCAATGTTAAATGTAGTGCCTTTTTTTTCCAGTTGATGGGTTTTGGTTAAAACTCCAGACAATATGTTCCTTGTAGATTTCTGTAGCCGATTAAAGATGATTTACAGTTGCTACTACAGAATTCGTTGTTCGCATTCGCCTAGTTTGCGGTGGATGTTAAATCCGAAAGCTTATCGCTCAGCCTGTTACTTTAACTGTACACTCTCCCCAAAGTTACAGTTAATAACCGTGAAGTGACTTCTAGCGGTGCTGAAGGTTGCGGGACTTTCGGATGGCGAGTTTCTGGTCACTGTTTGAGTCCTGGTTGCCCCTCGGTAGACCGATGAATTTTGTAAAATCAAATCCACTCCGTTACTGTTTTATTCACGATAAAAAAAAGGTGATTTGCAGCTGCTGCTACAGAATACGTTGTTCGACCTCGCCACCAAGATTGCGGTGGATGTTAAATCCGAAAGCTTACCGCTCAAACTGTTACTTTAACTGTACACTCTCCCCAAAGCTACAGTTAATAACCGTGAAGTGACTTCTAGCGGTGCTGAAGGTTGCGGGACTTTCGGATGACGAGTTGCTGGGCACTATTTGTGCCCTGGTTGTTTTCGGTAGACCGAAGAATTTTTTAAATTAAATCCACTCTGTTACTTTTTTATTCACGATAAAAAATGAAAATAGTTGCCAATAAAACTTTTACTTTTTTTGCTTTAGATTAATGGACGGCAGTGATGCTTGTCACAGCACAACCGTCCTCTATCACGACCTCCACATCTCCTTTTCATCAAGGTTTGCGCATTTGGTTTGACACCAAGCTATCTCCTTTCTTTTTATTTTGTACAACCTTTTCTTTCTTCTTTTTTTGTTTTGTTTACTATTGCCGTTGCCTTGCTTTTTGTTTTGTTTACTTTTGCCGTTGCTTTGGATTTTGTTTCCAAATTGACATTTTAGAAAATATATTTTCAATTGTTTTCAATTTTGTTGTGTTTGATTTGTTTTCATATAAATATAAATTGCAACATCAATTTCGAATTTGGAAACTTGCTACGAAATCACATCTTTTGCCCTAATGAAAACGTAGTATTATATTATTATTACTTAATTGATGTCCTATCATCCTGTGACATTTTTGTACTAGATTTGTTCTTCCTCTATGTAGCCTTACTTCGATTTTCATAAGGCTGAACTATAATAGTTGGAAACAAACGGAAGCTAGTGTTAAAACCGAACGAAACATTGCCGTCCAACCTGTGAAATGAACACGCTACCCAAATGGAACGGATAGCCGCGGAAGCAAAACATGTATTTTCCTCTAAACAATAAGATGACTGTGAAGCAGAGAGGACATACATAAAAAATATTCATATATTCTCTTTGCTGTGAAGTCACACTACTTCACACACAAAGTCAGCATACCTCGCTCCTCACACCACTCACTCTCATATCCATTCACGGTCAGATGCAAATTTACGTCCGTAAAGTGCTAAAGCCAGCGCAGTTTACGTTACGTCCGTAAATTAAACTGATTGAAACTTGACGATACGGAGCAATCCGCTATTTCGGGAGTGACATACGAATTGCTTGTTCTCGGACGGGCCCGTCCGCGCCGTTCCGACTATTATAGTTCAGCCTTCTTCTGGTAAAAGTATAGAAAAATGTCGAGCTGGGACGAAGACTTTATTACACAGCAAGAACGTTTTTTTAATTTTTATCAACAACATCTTTTCGTTCGGTTTTGACACTTGCGCGCGGGTGGCGGATGTAGTGCTCGGTTGCTAACCTAAGAGTTGTGGGTTCGAGGTCCAGCCTGGGCAGCAACTTTTCAATATTCCCCCAGTTTCAACTGGACGCAACCCGTGGGATTTTCATGAGATTAATATCACCTTTTTCTCAATCCATTGTACCAACAAAAAATCTTTCCCATCTTTTCCATCTATTCCTTCTAACTATTGCCGTGCAGTTTGCATTCAAAAGACCTTCACCTTGGTCTTACAGACATATAGTTAAAATTATTATTAACATTATTATTATGGTTCTGCCTTAAGTGCTCGACCCCCAAAAAACTCCGTTGATTAGAGTCACTGATGCATTTCAATGTTAGTTTAACAAATAAAACAACTCATTTGATATAAAAATTTATTGTAAAATAAATATTATTCAGAACACAACAATTCACTGATAAATACTAATTAACTCCTAAATATTGAAAGAAATTCATATTTAAAACAAAAAATAGATTTTCGAAAAGCAACAATATACGAGTATGTACTTTTTTCAGATATGGACATAGGACAATTAACTTTAAAAACAGAAACTTAACAAATAGTTTAAATAACATTCATTCAATTAATTTCGTTTTGCTTATAAAATAAAACAATAGAAATATGTAACAATTTAAAAATTAATCCACAAAGCCGAAAAACAAAAAAAAAAAAAAACTAAACACCACCGACCTTTCGAAACTAAAAAAAAAAATAAAAATTGTAAAACATTCGAGCCAAAGAAATACCATAAATTTTTAAGTTTTTAAAATCAAAAAGGATACATGCATTTATGAAAGAGTGCAATTAGATGATGTTACAATCTACGTGCTCGGGAACCCCCTTAGAATCCAGCTTGCCCAGTCTGGTATATCAGATTTTGTTGTGCGTACGGATTTATACCATGATTGAGTGCTAAAACTTTACTAATTATATTAAGCTCAGGAGTATGATCAAAACGGATACCTGACTGCTGATATGCGTCTGCAACATTTTGCAGCTGATTGCTGTTCTGGGATGTCAGTTGTTGTCTGTAAAAGTTCTGATTCTGACTTGCGGTCAGTTGGTTTAGGCCAAAGTTTCCAGTTTCCGAATCTTGTCGAAAATGACGAGAATTATGTTGCTGATTCTGTAGCTGTTGGTTTTCCTGGTGTTGTTGCTGGAGGAAATTATTGGCACCGTTCAAAAATGGTAGATTTTGAAAAGCTTGATAGTTATTTTGGGGAAGATTTTGAAACGGAGAGAGCTCTGGAGGCTGTTGAACTAATGTTTCTGACAAGTTTGGCAAGAAAGCGAGTTGATTTGATGGCTGAATTTGAACTATGGACTGCCGTTGGGCGCCATTTGAAGCGAATACGTTTGGATTTCCATTTTGAGTGAATACTTGGTTGCCATTGCTGCTCGCTCCAAAAGCATTGTTATTATTGAAAAATTCATTGGAATTAAATTGATTCCTATTGGAGTCAACATTAAATTTTGGTGGGTCCTTTAAAGGTAGTTGTTGGCTTGATGAAAAGCCAAAATTGTCAGGGGAGTTGGTGACAGTAGGGATGAATTCAATTGAAGGTCGAATTGTGTATCCACTGTTTGAGACTTTTTGGTTGGTTGAAGGGGTTTGTGGTGACAAACTATTCTGGGGTTGAACTTGTTGTTGCTGTTGTTGTTGGTTTTGATGTTGTTGTTGTTGTTGTTGCCGTTGCTGTTCGAGTAGCTGAAGTTGCCTTGATATTTGTTCCTGCTGTTGCTTAGCTTGAAGTTGCAGTTGGTAGATCTGTTGTTCCAAGGCACGATGTCTTTCAATGAGATAGTTGTTCACCAAAGGGAAGTTGGAATTTTGTTGGAGATTCTAAAATGAAAAAGAAAAATTTAGTTTTATGTTTTGGGATGTTTCAAAAAAGAATTCTCAAACCGTATCCTGCGAAGGAATTCGGCTAGTAGCTGTTGTTGGAGGAGCAGCCTGTGGTTGCAAGATATCATTTCGCGAATATTGTGCGACATTTCCTGCAGTAGGCAATGGTGTTGGAAGTACTGCTCCAGCTGGTAGCACATTCAGCCTAGCTATAGTCGCTCCATGTCCAGAGTTCACCTCTGGCTTTTTAGTTGTAGTATACCGTTCAATGATAGGAATGACATTTTTTGCGGCTCCTTTTTCATCAAGATCCACTGTAAATGCTGTTACTAAAGGAGCTGCTTGAATTTTAATGTCATCCTTATCAACTAGCTCAATATTTTCACCATCTTCATTGTGAGTAGGTCGTGGAGTGGTTGTGGTGGTGGTTGTTGTAGTTGTGGTTGTTGGTGCTGGCTTCTTTTTTACTTTGGTGATTTGAAATTGAATTTCAGCCTTGCTCTCAGATGATATTTCGTTTGTTCGATCGGATGGAATACTTCGAGTTGCCTGAAGCTTATCCAAAAAAATTGAAGCAGTGTCATTTAAGGAATCTGGTGAACCCAGACTAACAGTGGTGATGATTTTCTTCTTCAATTGTTTTTCTTTGCTGATAAACGATAAAAGGGGCTGTTCTTTGGAGAGTTTTTCGTCAAAGGAAGCAGTGAAGAATTGAACTGTAGGTGCGACATCAGGTGTTGTACTTTCCTCGAGGATCTCGTCAGGTGAGCTAGTGGTTGTGGAAATTTCAACAACTCTGGCTGGAACTTCTGGCGATTCATCGTCATGATTTGGTGATTCCTCTTCAGATGAATATGTTTGTTCTGCTTGTTTCTCCAGTTTGTCTATGGCACGGAGGAGAGCTTGACGTACAGTATCGTCTATGTTTTTAATTGATTCCTTGGGAATTATTTCATTATTCTCAGTTGAAGTGTCATTGTCAGCAATGACAACGGATGAAAGGGCCAAGAGAAGAAACCAAGAAAATCGATTCTGAAAAAGAAAATTTTTTTGTGGTTTTTATAATTTTTTTATTTTCTGATGCATAAATGAGACAAGTTTTAAAGAAGAAATCTTTTACAGAAAAACCCTCAACCCTTATACAAATAATTATGAGTATTTACGCCTAAGATGTAAGAATTTGATTAAATTAACTACTGCCAAGGGCACCCACCAACTCTTGTATCAAAATTTTAAACCTCAAAGGAAAAAAGAACTTTTACGTATGTACATAATTCAGCATCGACTTTCTTATTTAATGGATGCTTTTATCAAGACGGGTTTGTGTGAAATTATTTACACCCCAGTAGCGGGTTGTCAAGGTGACAACCTACAATGCAGTAAAGGGCTTCACACCCTACTAAAATCGGCATGCCCAAGCAAGCCCTACTTAGACATCGCATGCGTAAGCGAAGAACAACAAACATTCATGTAACGTTGCCTATTATGAACACATTAGTCTTTCGTTAAGTTTTGTTAAGCTTAAGGTTTTCAATCTCAATTGCACTGACAGACTAGGTGCGCGTTTGACAGCTGGAGCTCAAATAAAAAATTCAGCTCGTTAAGATTTTACAGGAGCTAAGCATGATAATACCAATAATAAATGTGGATTAAAGTTTTTAATTAATGCCAACTGTTTTGTTCATTGAACCTTTCTTAATTGTTAAACTGACCCAGTTTTTTTTGTCAACCCAAAGATTTGCCAAAAAAAAAATTACATAGGTTTTTCACCACATGCAGATATTTTGTTTTGTTTTTACATGCTTGCAAAGTACAAAACAACAAATTTTTGCCAATTTCGACATTTTGACAAATTATTAGTTACCCCAACTTCCCCAGCAGAAAACAAAGATTCGGTTTGTTCTTTAGGCAGTTTAAGGCGGCCCAGTATTCAGTGTGAGTTCAGAGCTCAATTCGAAGCTTACGACTTAAAAAAAAAAAAAAAACACTTACAATGCAGAATTTCTTCTGCCCAGTAAATGGTCTCGCCTAGCAATAGATTCACTTGTTTTATTTACGAACAGTGATCCAGTGAAAAAGCGAGATGCATTCAAGCCTTTAACCGATTTCCCCATAACACTCGCATTGCTAGGATTGCCCATCAATTTTGCCTCGGGACTTACTTGGACGTACTATCAAGTATAGAGACTCATTTCTTAGCCGCACAACAAGAACTTGGAATGCTCCAATGAAAGCTAGATTTTTTCTTCGAATTATATGACTTGCAGACATTGGACAAATGTGCACTGGTATTTCCTGTTTTATCCCATTCAACTTTCTTTAACGCTCGCACTATGTTTCGTATTAATAACCCCTTGAGTGTTTTGCTTTCAGCGCCAGCGTATTCGTTTAAAATTATGGAAGAATGTTTAACTCCCACAAAAATTACTGTATTTTATTTACTTCTCAAAACCACATTTCCCCAAGTTGTTGATACTCCTCATCTAATGATTTAATTAAGCTTACTCAAAAAACAAAATATTGAAGAAATATTCAAATTTCTTTCAAATCAAAGGTCTATTAATTGAGCTCGTGTCATCAGAAGCATACATTTCTCAAAAATTGATTAACCAGGTATGAATAAATTAAAAGGTGTCAAAAGGCTAGACATTTATTAATTACTCTTTATTAGGCTACTGACTTGTTTACAAATGTTTACTGATCTTTCAAAAGATATGAACTCATCAACATTTTAAAAGACAGATAATCAACGATAAGACTCATTTTGACACATCATTAAGAGAAATCATCAACCAATAAGTGCTAGAGATCAACTTCATTGTTATTTCTATTGTAAAGCTAATGATGAAATGAAATTGAATGATGGAAGCTGTCAGATTGACATTGCTTCGATTTTGTATAAGGTGAATTCGATTGAAAGCTATTGATTGACAAGCAAGTGTTTATTGAAATTATATGTACATCTTATGTTATAGAAGGTTTTCTTTTGTTAAATTTTGAAGCTTTTAAGTAAAACCTGACACCTGTCAAAAGAAACATTTTGTGTATCTGCCAACAATTAAAATTTTAAGGATAGTACTAATTACATTTTGTTTAATAAGGAAGTATAAGCACTTGAAAAACCGACAATTATTGTAAGAATTATTCAAGTGCATGCAAAAACTGTATCCACGAGTGTACTTATCTATATATCACAACTTGCAAGTATTCATAGGCCAGTGTGCTTCTTCCCTAAGCCCGCCGCCTTCAGAATTATTTCAGCTAATCTTCATTGTTTATTTTGATAGTCAATTAAAGTATGAAGCAACATTGCTTTACTTATAATGACTTTGAAGAGAACCGAAGAAACACGATTGAAGGCCCAGTAAAATAAAAAACTCAAATTGACCCTATACAGATAGGTACATGTCGTCGTCAAAGACATACTTGTAGCAACAAAAGAAAATTAAAAAAAAATAACCGCCACATTGCATAACCCTGCGGTGACCCATTTAATTGAGTTTGAGTTCTGCCAGTGAATCGTTTTTAATGCTACACTACGCCACCGCGTCTCGGTTACTAAATTCCACCTATTAACTATCTGCAATTACTTGGTATTACAATCTTCTGGAGTTCACGCCAGAGGGCGAGACATCCAATAACCCAAACAACCCAAATAGCGTTGTGTGTCTACAAAGTAAGTTTTCATTCAAAAGAAATAAATGAAATACTCAAGCACCTGCTTCATGAAACTATGCAATGTATCTATTGGTAAGACCTTTGCCATCTCAATAAAGCGGGAAATTTATAATTTCTTCACAAAAAGAAAAATCATTTGTTGTTGAGGTGTTGTGTGGTGATTTGAGGCTGTTTGTAGAGTGAACAACCAAAATGTGTGTAAAATTAGCTTTGATGTTTTGAAATATGTATGTTCTTACATGTGATATGCCATAGGGGCTTAGGTACCAAAAGTTCACTTGAGGTGGAGATTTAATCATTGCACATGCAATGCTGCAGTTGTGCCAGATAAATTAATAACAAAGGAAAATAGGACCTGGGCCTGTAGTACATATAATATGTAGATTCAAAACGGTGAACTTATGGTAAGATTAAAAGTTAAAATTTTAATTTTATTCTTTCTGGCTTTTGGATTTCATGTCGGATGAACAAATTTTGAATGAGCTAATCAAAATCTGTGGTCGATTAAATCTGGACCCATTTTGGGAGGTAAATTAAATCGTGTGAGAGCAGCGTGAAGGGCAGGTGGTGTTGGTAACATAGCAAGAGGAAGCAAGACAGCCAAAGAAAAAAGCCAGCTAGTGGTGCTTTCGTTGTTGCTCATAAAATAAGTTTAAAAAAAAAGATTAACTTCTTTCATTTTCATTTCAAAGCATACATCAGAAAGTTCGAATCCCAAATAACTTGTGAAACATCAATTTAACAAAATGTACAAGAATCGAGGTTCTATTCGCAAAACCAGCTGTGTTCACGAATTGTAGCTCCAAGGCTCATTTTACTTCATACAAATTAACATCCATGTTTTCTTAGGTCTTCCAAATCGCCTGTCACCTTGAGGATTCTTTAAAGTGTATTGCCAATCTAGCGTTATGTTCTCTACTTGCAGTCATTATTCAATTCTTGTTGTCCAATCCTCAGTCAAAGTTTATTGTTTGAAGTGGTTTGTGGATATTTTCTTATGTTTATGCTTTATGTTTTTTATTTTTATGTTTTTAATGGGCTTTTTTAAATGGTTCTAGTTATAGTAATAAAGGGTATTTTTTAGAGGTATAGAACTTTGGAATGGAATAAAACAAAGATGTTTTTTTCAAATTGACATGTAATTTACTTTATGCGAAAGATAATATTCTGGCATTATAGTTTAAATATGACTTCTGGCATATGACCGCCACGGCTGTTTCGGACGTAGTCTAAACTGGAGGTCCAATTTTCGATGACTTTTTCCAACATATATCGACATAAACCTGACCAATGTTGTCCTCCAAGTGGTAAATCGTTTCGGGCGTATCGGCATAGACTAGCAACTTCACATATCACCACAGAAAATAGTCAAGCGGCGTTATATCGCACGATATTGGAGGCCAATTCACAGGACCAAATCGCGAAATTATGCGCTCACCGAACATTTCCTTCAACAAATCAATTGTGGCACGAGCTGTGTGACAAGTTGCACCGTCTTGTTGAAAGCACACCTCCTACACATCATTGTTGTTCAATTGAAAAAAGTCAGTCATCATGGCTCTATAGCAGTCACCATTGACTGTATTGTTCTGGCCAGGATGGTTTTTAGAGAAGTACGGACCAATTTTTCCACCAACCCATAAAGCATACCAAAAAGTCAGCGTTTGTGGGTGTAACGGTGCCTCAACATACACTTTAGGATTATCATCACTCGAAATACGAAAGTTTTGTTTATTGACGTATCCATTCAACCAAAAGTGAGCTTCATCGCTAAACACCGTAAAATGGACGTAGTGCGCGTTACGTATTTCGAACAGAACCATGATTTTCAAAATAAATTTGCACAATTTGGAAGCGTTGTTCAGACGGCAGGCTATTTATTTTGAAATGCAAAACCAAAGTAAAACTGAATCACTTGACAGCTGAAAAAAGGGCCGCCAGTTAAAATTGTGTTGCCAACTTGAAGTTCTATGCCTCTACAAAAACACCCGTTACAATTTGTTTGAATTCAATTCCTGGCCAGTCTTCACTGATAGGAATAGATCATGATACAACTAATAAAAATATGGCATTGCGCACGATGCTATACAAAACGCCAAACCAATGTCAAACTTCGTGTGTTCTTATGACGTAGAGCGCACAAATACATTGACATACTATATACATGTATATTATGTCAATGTGAAGAATGTATAGAGGGTAGAACGAAGCAAAAGTCAAACGGGAAGGTGAAAACGAGAAGGCGCAAACTTCAGGTGTTCTTATGACGAGATGCGCAGAACAAATCAAAAATGAAAATTGTAAGGCGTTATCTCTAGTAGTTGTATCATGGAAATAGATATTATAAAAATTAAAAATAGATTGAGACGTCACAAATACCTGATGGTGTTTTGCATGTATAGGAACTCGGCAAACTTGGTATTATGTATGATGACTGTTAATGCGCTAAAAAATATTTACATGTTTTGCTTCGCGCCAAAGCCAATCCGTCCAATATGGGTATCATGTTCATTTGACAGATCGAACGAAACATTTTCGTTTGGATTTGACACTACTATGTCTTAATTCTCAAATCAGCCAATTCTCCATTTAATGACTCCAGTGCCGTTTGCTAATAAATAGATGTCATCGTCATTGTATTGTATTTTATTTTTTCAAGAGTATCTTGTTGTACATGTCGCACTGGAATCTACCAAACATTTTGATTTGATGTCGCTATGACAATTCATTACCTAACTTAGTGCGAGTATAGGCTGATTCCAGGATTCAAAACACATAGAATTGCCTCGCCAGAGTAAATCGGGCTCGTTGAAAAAGCGCTTTATGCCGATTCTACAAAGGTTGACTTTAAAGCTCACTAAACAAATCCGCATTTGCAAACACAAAATACCAAGCTATTCTTGACCCTGCATTCCCATTTATGTATTTATTTAAAAAAAAAAACTCATAATTTAATGCACCTTATGTGTTTGTTCATTTTTCGTTTAGCATTTCCGCTGCGATCTCTTTGCAAATCGCAAACAGAAAGTGAAATCAATTTCCATGCTACACTGCACGAACAGCACTGCACGCTTCTTCCAATGAATACTATATTCACAATTCGATAAAGCCTTTTCCCAAGGCTCTTTCCAACAAATGAAGTGCTTGTGGGCGCATCTCTTTGAATTGATTCCCTCGGCGTCGGCACTTTCGATCCACCAACTCGGGGCACGCGGAAAATGCAAAACATACTCAATAATAATAATTTTCCAACACCACACTCATTACATGGCCAAACCACCCAACCAAGTCCGGCATCAATACCAGCAGCAGCAGGGGATTGACTTTTCAGAAACATCGCTCGCAGCGGACACGGACAGTTCGACGCTTCCAATCTTTTAAATCTTTCGCATCAATTTATGTGGAGATGATTATTTTAATCAAATCGATCTCTTCACTGAAATATTCCATTCAGAACTCTTGAACAAAAGATACATAATTCACCACAAACGTGTGGTATACGCGTGCGCCCACACGACAACATTAAGATTTCGTTTAGATTAGACTTAAGCTATTCATATGGATATCGATATCAAGTTTATAATCGGTTTATGAATGAGTTTGACATGATAATTAAATTAATTATAATATGATATTAACCAATTCTTATATGCCCATCCTTTCAGACAGACGCATTGACTCATCGTCGCGGTTTTTGTATAAGATCAATATTAAATTAGTCAATTAAACAAACATTTAAATTAGAAACTGTCAATAGATTATGTAGATTTCCTTGTGCATTATGATGTTGTACAATGCGTTGTTGTATATTGCAACAATTATTATTATTGTATTGTATATTTATAAGTTACGTGGTCGGTACAGTAGACTGCTGCCATCATTCAGGTCGATAAAATAGTAAGTTTATTATGTTTGCAACTTTATGTTTCTTGAATTAAATAATGGTTTTATTATGATTATGATTTGGGTAGAGCAGTTTATTGATAAGCAATAAATTGTATTTAAATTATCAAATAACTTGGTCAAATACCCTTGCCCTCGATTTCGGTGAAATTTGCAAAAATTGTTTTTTCTATAATGAAAGTGCTTAATTTCGATTGATTGTTTATGGTAAGACTTGTGTATTGGTTTGAATGTTTTAATTAATCTGATTTAATAAATGCACACGATCTTATTGAGCCTTTCCGTTCGTCGTAGTTTCAGACCTGCAAATACTACAGCTGACAAGTATAAAAGTCGGAACGGCGCGGACGGGCCCGTCCGTAATTGTGCGAGAACAAGTAATCCGTATCTCAATCCGCTAAATAGCTATCGCACTTTACGGACGATCAGATGACATCTGACAGTTAATGGTTATGAAGTTGAGATGTATGCTGACTTTGTGTGTGACATCACAGTCATCTTATTGTTCAGAGGAAAGTATATGTTTTGCTTCCGCGGCATTCCGTCCATTATGTGTAGAGTGTTCCTTTCATAGGTTGGAAGGCAAAGTTTCGTTCGGTTTTTACACTATCTTCCGTTCGTTTCCGTCCATTATAATAGCCTTTACCGAGTTGAACAGAACACTAATCATCCCGGTCCTGCTCTTTGGTGCAGAAGGATGCACCCTCTCGCAGATGGATGAAAATTAATTTGAGTTTTGCACACGATTTATGGCCCTGACCGTGTTAACGAAGAAGAAAGCATATGGCCAAAATTATAAAAATATACGTGCTGGTACCGCAAAATAAGCCTAAGCTGAAAAATTAGCAACCAACGGCATTGTATATAAATTTGTATAGTAATTTAATGGAACACGTTATTATAGTTCTGAACTTTGTCAATTGTGGTGCTAGTTGTCTTATCTACTTTACATCAAATGCCTTCTTATGTTGTTTTTGCTTCTCAAGGAAATCTAGACAAAAACCACTCCTAACTCACCAATCAAGTGCTTTTGAACTTCGTCCATAGACGGCGCACGAAACTTTCCTCTTATTGGGAGTACTATAGATTATAATTATTACAATGCCAACTGTTAGGATAGCTGGGCCATATAGAGCAAGTATACATCAACGCTCCAGCTCGTAAAGTCTTCAACGCCTCGCCGTCCAAGAGGGAGTCAGAAGCCAAGGTAGACCTCAACTTCGATGACAGGCTAGAGATCGATCTGGTTGGATCAGAAATCCTTACTTAATATGCCCTTCCATCCTTTGATTTTGATGAAGCTTATAATTTGTTAAGCCTGAAGCATTTTTGGCAGAACTGCTATTTTGTTTCAGGCTGGAATAGATAGATGTAATGAAAAACTGGTTGTGCGACGGTTCTTTCCCAAGCGACTCCTTTCAGTTTAAACCAAGATTAAACGATGCTCTGCGCAAATGTATTCATTAAACCACTATTGAACATCTCGTATTATGTCAGTTCAATGCCATGATGCAACTACTAAAGATAACGCCTTCCAATTCTTATTTTTGATTCGTTCTGCGCATCTACGTCACGTACTCACATG
Organism: Platycheirus albimanus; assembly: GCA_916050605.2. Taxonomy (NCBI): domain Eukaryota; kingdom Metazoa; phylum Arthropoda; class Insecta; order Diptera; family Syrphidae; genus Platycheirus; species Platycheirus albimanus. The sequence continues at coordinate 59,825,241 of OU696696.1, forward strand.
AAATTCTCGCCTTCTCGTTTTGGCCCTTCCCGTTTTAATTTTTGTTTCGTTCTACGCTCTATACGTTCTGCACATTGACATGATAATAGCATGTATATTGTATATAGTTTGTTAATGTGTCACGAACACACAATGGATTCTGACGTTTTTCATTGTATCATGCGCAATGCCATATCTTGGTTCAATGCTGTGTTAAAACTGATAAGAGGAAAAAATGGACAAACTTGCAGACTTGCAGCCATATTGTCGGACAAGTTAGTACTAACTAGACTTGAACAGCAAATGCCAGTCTTCTCTGAGTGCTGACACCCGCCCCATGACAAGTTACTAGGTTAAGACACGTCTAAAGGCCCCGACCCATAGAATCCGTTGCGTCCGTGCGTCCGGCAAATCAACTGACTGCTCGATTAAATACACGCGTTCTTACGAGAAGTGGTCCATAGACAACGCATGCGGCAACGTAACGGACAGAAGTAGCCGAACTTTTAACTTTTTCTTCTCCGGCAATCCGTTGACAGATGGTTGACAGCAATTTTTTTCGATTTGAAGTGGTTTCGTTTTGGCATTGAAGAAGAGAAATATATTTCTTCTTCTAAGGGTTTTGGTTACAGTTGTTATTATGTAAAGCATAATTTTTTGCAGCATGTTAGAAGAAAAAAAAGAAGAAAATGGAACGTCAACGCATTCATTGGGTCACCCTCAATCCGGCGATCCGGCAAACGTCAACGGATGCGTTGCCGCAACGGACCAACGGATTCTATGGGTCGGGGCCTTAAGGAAAAATAAATCAGCTGGACTTGACGGCATTGCCATAAGCAGATCAAAGACCCGTAGTTAGCATTAGATAAAGTGCAGGCTGTTTTGGAGAAAAAAGCTTTTCCACGGGACATAATAAAGGGTGTAGTTAATGGGAAGTTACCAACTTAAAAAAACGTCAACTATTGTTTTCGAGAGGATAAATTCCAGGATTAAACTGATGTAACAAGTGATACTTCGCAGTGACCGATCGTTCGTCAACCACATCAATATTCTTACACAATAATAAGAGTACCAATTGAACGTATAACCTCGTGTTTTTAGATTTTAGGCCTTTGATAGAGTAAATACATATTTAAAAAACCTGGAGTTTCGTTATTTCGAGATATAACCCTGCGAAAAGTTTGGCTGTTATTTTTAAGAGTCGTACAAATTCGCTAGGTGCTTTCCTTTTTTAAATGGAAATGTTTCGGTGATATCCCTTTTTTTTCTGGAAACTGACGATGTGACTTTTGTGGTTAGAACGAAATAAATATATGACATCCAATGTCACATAGATTATGCCACCGATCATAAAATATGTCTCATGGCAAACTACACGGCTAAGCTTGTATATCAATATATCCATATTAATGAATGGAAAAATGGCGTAGTGGAAATGGTCTGCCAACATCTCGTTAACGGTTGTCTATGCCTATGGTACATTCCTCAAATCATACATGTCGAAGGATGTTGTTGCTGCCCTTTGTACGAGGAGGTCTTAAAGCCATGTTGTACTGACAGCTGGACAACATATTGTTATTATATTATTCAAAGTCTATTAATGTCAAGTTTTCTTCCACAATGTTAATGACAACATTAGTAGACTATTTTGAAAAATTGTGATACATCTGTCTATCCGAAACACAAAAGAAAACCTTGCCATCTTATGCGTATGCATAAATCATGAAAACACATACACAATCCATAATTCATTCTATCAGTTAGAGTTGGGATTGGAATTAATTCAGAGTCAAACGCCTACTGAGAGCGAACTCAATACATGCATAATTTTAAAAATTATTATTTCCGTAAAAAAATGTTATCTCACACATCTAATTTTAATGCCTTTAGGACAACAATAAAAACTATCATCCAAGACACTTGTTGGATTTGGAAGCGATCTCAAAGACCCAATACAAAAGAAATCAATTCAATTAAGACACTATTTTGAATGCATAAAAATGCAAATGGCGCACTTCCATAAACATTTTTTGTATATCAAATAATATCGATGTTTGCTTATTAAATATAGTTCAGTATTTATAGCCATACAGATCGATTTAGATTGATATTTATTTAATAACTTGTAAAATTTGCATTTTTGGACATTGAAACAGCTTCTCCTGAAAAAAAAAACTAGTCCGATAAAAACGTAGGTATATTTAATAATATGCTTATGATGCTACCTTACGCAGATGGCCATAACTCGATTGGAAACCTTGGCAGAAATATCAATTTGGCATAGACAGCTGGGCAGATTAAATTCGCATATTATTTTAGCCTGCTATTAAAAGAGGCTAATGGCGATGGGGTTGATAATTATTTTGAAGTTCAAGCGTTTCATGCAAATCGAAAACAAGTTGTGATTTTATGGTTGATTCAATGAACTGCTTCTCATCAACGATCGTCACTACCTACTCAGATCTTCGTTCTTTAACGAAACAGTTTATTTACAGTACCTACCTATCACAAAGGCATGTTAATGGAAATGGTTGATTCGCTAGGAGCTTTGGTTAATGGTGGGTCATTCATGGTTACCCATAAGAGCTAACGCGTATGATATATGTACATAATGTAGAGAAGCTTACGTAAATGAAAAGAAATAATGCAAGTCTTTAAATCATTTTGTAGTTAGATGCTTTTTATAAATCTTGAATAAAAACATTTCATATTGGTTTCGAGCTCATTGCTGATTCTGACATTGTTTTGAAATGTTCCCATAGCTATTATGATGTACTTTTTAACGAATAAATGCACATTTCATTGTTTGTTGGAATTAAGATCATCATAATTTGGTTTAAACTCCGGAATTTCCGACAACTTTTGCTTACGTAAACTGCACTCCTTATGGCATGTTATGGACGACAAATTTGACAGCTGACTAAAATCATGAATCAATGTGTAAGGTATCCTGACATTTCGCTTGAAATTATTCATTTGTTGAGTTCTTTATTTTTTTTTTTTCATATTTTTTTTATAATTCTTCTTCACTTAAAAAATGTTAGCAATTTTTTGAGTTTCGTTTACAGTGAATATTTTCTTAAAACCGTTACGCTACATAACAAACCAAGTAAATGTCGGCAATGTGAATTTATTTGTATTATGAAAACCTAACCAACCTAAAATTCTGTCAATACTATATGTGCGATTTTAAGCCGCGACTATTTTGTTTCATTTTCAAGGAATAAAAGATGAAGATGTACATACTAAGTCAGCACACCTTATGTTTTTGTGAATAATGACTAAAAATGTGTCAACAACATGTTTTACTTTGACAGATTCATCCGTGCACTACCGTCCGTCCATTGTGTGACACGTGATAAGTTGATAAAATGAATAGGAACATTTTGTTTGCTGCCACTCAATATAGTTGGCACTTCTACCTAAATCTAAAACTTAAGGTTGCTTGCATAAAACTACATATAACTATATGTTTTATCGATTAACCAGAGAAGAAAAGGTCAATGTCTTGATTTTATGACATTTACATAAATAGCCTAAGATTTACATAAACGCTACATTACTATGTTAACGTTTAGATTCAAACAAAAGGTCTAAATACTTAATGTCTGGCTAGGTACCTTAAACTCATAATTAAGGTGAATTAAAATTTTGTAGATTCGTTTTTGAATATGTAAGAATGTTTAATTGGCTCATTTAAAACCCTGTTTCACTTTATTTTTTGGATAGAAAGAGACAAGTATATTATTTTAGTATGTGGTTTTTCCCAAAAGTTCGTGTAAGGCTTAGATTACACGCGTAAGTTTTACGTGTATTTTTTCTTATAAAATTTACTTACAGAAAGGTTAACATTATAAATGAACTTACTGTAAGAAATGCTTCCCGCAAGTTGTAAGCTTAGAACTGCCGGGATGTAAAAACGCTTTTACACTTGTATTTTTCTCTTTCAAATTACAGCTTACTGCACAATTGGCAGAATAAAAATACTAAAATGGCAATACTGATTATATGGACGCCATTGTTGAAGTTCTATTATTTGCAGTTCATTCAATATGGCTGCTTTGCTATGTAATCTGAAGTATTCTCGCGAAGCTGTAATTTCTATCGCAATTGCTGAATGAAAGGTGGCACTGATGTTATCCATTAGCTAGTTGACACACATTTTGGTACACTAGAGATCAACATCATAAAAGTACTATACATTTGCATTCGAAAAAAACTTGGTCTTACAATCATGTAGTTAAAATTATTATTAACTATTATTATTATTATAAGGTACTACATTTCCCGTGAACATCTCCGTATTTCTTGAAGTTTCGTTGAGGATTGAAATGTTTGACGTACGAGGCATGAAAAACTGTCATTATAGTTAAATATTACTCTTATGCAGTCAAGGGTCTTATCTATTTGGGATCCAATATTACAGCGGAAACAGAGACCAATCGAAGAATAAATCATGTCAATCGCTGAATATTCTCTTTTAGAAGACATATCTTTTGGTTCTTGGTATAGTCAAATGTCAAACCCCCTCTCAAAGACAATCAACTCCAACACTGTGGCATGGGACAGACGCATGGGTCATTTCATATTTGGATGGACATAAGCAGCGATGCTATGAGAAATTTATTATTGGGTGATATTCGGTCCAGCTTGTATCAATTAAACTGAAAATTCAAACTTAATTATTTCAACACTGAGGACAACGATTTAGTTGAAGACCCCATCTAAGATGAAGCAATCACATCAACTGAAGGTTGACCTCAAACAACTTGGTGTGTCTAACTGGCTGGTGGGTTTCGCCGGGTTGAGGCCGTTCTAATGGACTCAGTTAAATCTAGCATCATATTTTTAACCATTTTCAAGAAAACAATTCACAAAATTCCAGGAATCCATATTCGTTTACAACAAAAACTAAAGTATCTTAAATTAACACTTCTCTGATAATAGTTGGACATCATCTCGTTATCTTGTTTATTTAAGTTGCCACACCAAATTACGTAATCCAAAGACTGGTTACGCTTGCATGTAAGCAGATGGGAGCACGTTTTACCAAATGAATAAACCAAAAAAAAAAAAAAGGCGCAACGAGGATGCATTCCTCTATAAACTTTCTCCCTGTCAACATAGCAGCATCTTCAGTTAAAGACGGTGGCGGCAGCGGCACAGGAGACACAGCTCCAAACTTGCTTGTACATTGCCTTCAACAACCGCCGACGACATTGGCTGTAATGGTCGTCTGTTATGTATGTCGTCTTGGGTTTTACCCAATTTACAAGTTTTTTTTCCTTTAAAAAGGGAAACATCGAAATCGAACTAAATGCCAAAAAAATTTCAATACATCACTTCAAGATGTATTTTTGTTTTTTTTTTTTTTTATGGGAGAGCTAACCACCAATCTTCAATTTATGATCAATAATTCAAGAAATCGTCTATAACAATGATCATCATCCCAACCCAATAGCTGGGTTCGCCCTTCGAAGAGCTTGTAGCTGATTTTATGAAACCTCTGGCATTTTCATTGAATGCATTTTTTTCTTCTTTTTTGTTATAAAGTTTGTCTTTAAGCTTGTATCTTTTTGTAAAGAAATCTTACTGCAGAAGCAGATGCACTGCATAGGTATTTATATGGGAACCCGAAACACCAAGTAACCAACCTACCACCAGACCAGAGTAAAGTCAATGGCATCTCAATGGATTGGGATTTCACTTTGCGCGGTTAAAAAAACATAAAAAGAAAAATTATAGACATGGAGTTAAGTGAGCATCTTCACCTTGCTAGAGTTAAGAGTAGTGGCTTAACGCTGAAGAAGCGCATAGCCATAGCCATACCGAATCACTAAGAAAAATAAGATGCTCTGTGATAATAACTCAATGTGAGGTCTTAAATTAATTTCTCATTTAGCATCAATATAAAAATCTATGATATTTCTTTAAGATACTCTTCCTGCTGCTGCTATTGAGATTTGTGATCAATACTACTTGTGATTTGTGACCATTATTGGAAGTAGGTACACATGAAGACGATAATGAAGTTGAAATTTATTGGTGAGGAACTCTTAAGTTGGAACGTGCGCGAAGTGCAATTATGATGTAAGACACCTATAAGTTGGTCATTTACTTCCACTTTCTACTACATCGGAGACTATTTGCGATGAGGAAAACACATTCGAAAGCAGATTCATAATTCGTTGTGAATGAAATGAATAAAAAAAAATAAAATAAAATAAAAGAAAGATGTAGTAAAGTACGGAACAGAGACTTGCGAATGTTTCACACATTTGGAATTGGAATTTGATTTTGGAAAAAAAAACCATCTTGAACCTGATCTGATTACCTGCCGTTTGCACCGGCAGCACAAATTTCAAGTTTGAAGTTGTTATGTAGAGTATAACAGATGCGCAGAAAGCCAGATACAAATGTAATAATAACTCTGCTTTTGATTATGGAATGAACCGGTAAAATAAGTCTTATTAATTTTTTGAGTAAGTGTTTTAAAGTCTTCGCAGATGATGCACCAAAGACTACAAAGCCTTAAAAGAATGCAAGAGACAAAAACTATTTATTTGAGATCGTCTTTGCCCAACTTGCAAACTACGAAAATATATGCCTTACAAGAAATTAGAAATTTATCCATTAATCCAATTGTCCTTTATTGGTTCTAGCTCATAGTACATGGCCTTTTGCACATAAAAACTAAGACCTACGGACAATATTTGGAACATCTCTATCATCGCTTTGATAGGAATCATACGTAAAATCATTTTGAAGACGCATTTAGAAACCTTTTTTGATCGATCTTCTACATATTAAACCCATGCAACAACAACAAAAATGGACAACTCTAAAGGAAGAACTACAACGCAATGAACGATTCCTACGGAGACGTTCGTAGATGAACGAAAACAAAACGTTTGTTTTCGTCAACAGGATAAGTTTTGATAATGAACGTAAGCTGTATTTAAGTCAATATCTTACGATTTTGAATTTTCTCTTTTTTCACTTCGTTTTCATTGGGCCAATTGAGGGGATTTCGTAGCAAATTTCCAAATTAGTTTCCAAATTATCGCATTTCTCATACAAAATAGAATTTCGAAATTATCTCATTTCCAACTAATTTGGACAAATTTGAGTTCATTTGCAACTCCCCTGAATGATGTTTGTGAGTCATTTATTTTCCCTTGGGCTCTCTTCGGCACAAAATTTGGGACCGTTTTATTCTGCTTACTAGCTTCTCTTCTTTCCTTGTGATTACTTCTGTGCCCAAATCTTTTATAATTATTATACCTGGTCTCACTCTTTATCTTCCTTTCACTGTAGGACGACCGTTGATTGCTGTCTTCTCCCCCCAAAAAAAAAGAAGGAGTCCTTAGCCAGAACTGGGCACCACCAAAAAATGACTGCATTAAAGCATGAAGAGGCTGCTTGCCAAAGAGATGTTCTGCACTTTTCAATACACTCAGCTCTCTTATCACATATGATCTGTAAAGCCAGCTCTGTGTTTTAATATGAATCGGAGGACGATCGAAATAAATTGGTAAATTTGTCAAACAGAGAGTTTGGGTTTAAGTCATCCGGTGACTTAAAAGCCCAGTCAATAATTGACTGAAGCCCTGATTTCTGTAATGACTTCTGTTCCAACAAGGCATTAGAAAGGGCAGCCATTACTTGCTCCTTGGAAACCAAATAATCTTTTGTCTTTCTGAGCATACAGAGCTCGTCATTTACCCGTAGCGCAACAAAACCTGGCGTAGCCGCCAACGTTTTCATTGCCTATACGTACCTCACACTCTTCCAAGTTGGAAGCCCAAAATGTTGCATTCTGATAAGCGAGTCAAGGTGTTCCTTCTTTGCCGGTTGGACGGTTCTTGCATCGCTCTAGGTCTGCAATAGACCCAGATCTAGTGATCTGTTAGAGCATTCCGGATGACTCAGAAAAACATTTGATGTTGGCACGTGCACTTCGATGCTTGCTTCTTCTTGTGGTATAAACATGCCCATATACTGGGACAAATAACTCACCTTATCTGCTAGTTCACCCAGCCGCTGATCAATGGAAATCTGCTCTACAGATCTGGATTGTCTTATCCTCTTGTTTGGTGGTGGTGAAGCAATTACCTCATTGTCGGAGGATGAAGAACTAGAAGACGATGAGCTCCTTTTAGAATGGCGAGGACTATTTTTTTTTTTTCTTCGATTTGCTCGTCGATGAACTCAGTTTAATATTAATATACGAAACTAAAACTGTTCATATATATAAATCTGTGTTCTCAACTCGAACTTACTTAAATTGCGACCTAACGGAGACGAAATAAACAACGCTATGAGAAATTTAACACCTGGTTGCAGCTTGCAGTGGTTGAATGCCCTCTAGGCGTCAATTCAGTCAACTTTTAGAGATTTGGACGGAATGCATATGATCTTAGGGCGAATACACAATAGCTTCTTCAAAAGCGACGCTGTGTTTTCACCAGGCAGATAATAAGAATTTAATTTTTTTTGTACTGCCTATTTTGAAATGAAATAAATAAATGAAAAAAAATAATAAAATAAAACATCACTAATTTTGATACCATTGTGAGCGGGCTTAATGAAAAATGTCAATTTGGGAACAAAATCCAAGTCAACGGAAGCAGTAAACAAAACAAAAGAAGAAGAAAGAGAAAACGAAGGAAGATTGCTTGGATGAAAACGTAGAATGACACATGACTTTCATGTTTAGCATGTTTTCCAACCTTAACTGATATTTTTGACAGTTCAGAAAGTTGAGGAATATTTATAGCAAATTTCATTCATGAAAATATATGCTATCATCCTGTCAAAAGATACACCTTTTCCTCCTGATTTTGCAGTTTACATTTTTCGATCGAACCTTAAAATAAAATGTGAAATGGTCGAAATATCTGAATAAACTTATTTACGTCAACAAACTTTTCTGTCAAACGTCAAATGGCAAAGTTGTTATAAACTTGTGACAGCTCCAGTGCTTCATTAATGATTAATATTTTGTAATTTTGTTTTTAAAAATAAACTTTAATTATTATAATAAAAAGACAAGAATACAACATAATACATTTAACCTGAAATGTTTAACAATGCTTAAAATTCTTCCAAACACAAAAGGTAAATGACAGAATGTAAGAATTTCAAGGTCGGTACATGTATGTAAATATATAGAAGTGTAAGGTATGCCGACTTTGAGTCACAATAATGTCCTGATCTGATTTTGTTGTAGAGAAAATAAATAAATGTTTGTATTAATTAGTTTTTTAATTACGTATTTTATTTTGAGACCCTTATAATCGTAAAGCATTTCCTGAAAATCTAAATTTCAAAACATACATATATTTCCCGAAAATAATAAAAGCAAGGAAATGATGACGGTTTGTCAAATTTGTGTGCCACTAGATATTAATGACGTAATTTAGTATTAAGGCTTATTAAAAGTAGGTAAGCTGAAGTAGTAAGCCTGAAATGTAAATAAGCATATCTAATCGTACAAGTTAAATAGTTCACACGTTCCTTACAAAGTTACACACATATTATGTATTAAGGGGTTAGGAACGAATTTAAATTCATACTTAAAATATCTTCATTTTTAATATTTAACGTCATTTATGTCAGATTACCTTGTAAGTGATAGAAAGAAATTTTAACTTTAAACATATAAGTTTTGGAGGCATTTGAAGAGACTTCTTCTTGAAGGCTTAAACCTAAAATGTTCAGCTTTCACAATTCATAGCGACTTGTAAACAAACTTACGTCAAAGTAAAACAGGTGAGGTGAGTTTAGGCCACACGATAAAAATCATTCATAAATTCATAAGAAATTAACACCTAAAATATGTTCTTATTCAAATATTTACCAAAGGCAAAAGTCCATTGAAAAAATAACATATTGGGGTCAATTATTGCTGAAATATGTGAAAACTAAAATTGACCATTGTTGTTGTAAGATTCCTCATTTTTGTTAGATTATAATCACGACTATGTAAATAAAGATGTCAACAGTTATACTTTATTTAAACATTGGCCATTAATAATTTTTTTTTTTCGAGACCTCCCTTCCTCAAAAGGTTAAATAAAAAAAATATACATAATTTATTTAAAGCTGCTTACCAAGGCAGTAAATCAATAACCACACCACGCGTTTGGTGTGGACTCGATTTATCTTTTTTTCTTCTTTTTTATATTATTCATTAAAATTTTGAAATGTCAATAAGCTTTAACTGACATTGGGAATATTCATCGTGTAAGCACCCAATAAAACAAGCAAATTTAACATTTTTATGGACATTAGTAATTCGGAAAAGGCCTAGCGGAACAATATTTCAAAAATAAAACACATCCAAAGAAGCTTTTTTTGTTGTTAATTAACTTTTGTATTATTTATTAAACCCGAAAAGTTAAATGTATACACATTGTATATGTTTTTTATTGAGTTTTAATGTTTATAAGGAGAAATACATAAATTGGTCGAGGACATAAACATTTTGGAGTTTTAGTTTTTTTTTTCTTTCAAAGCGATAGAATTAAGCTACAATAAAAATAAAATTATTATGATTTCAACGACTGGATTCACTTAAAAATACTTCCCAAAATGTTTCATTAATCAAAAATCAATCCCACGCATCTCAATAAATTAAGCTTTATTTTCACTCAATCAAAGTATCTGGAACATTTTTGATAAGAAGATCAATAAAATAGTTTCCCATGATCAGATACACCACGGTATTAGAGATATTTTTCCTGATCTTTGATTTTATGGTCTACTAATGACCACCATCTTTTATTCAAATTAATTTAATATGTACTTTGTTGGCGGAGCCAAGACTCCCATCGGTGGAGAAGAATTGTAAAAGGGTGTTTCTTAGACGTGTGGTTTTCAACCTGGCAATACTTTTTTTGGAGTTTGTCTTTTTGACAGCTGTCACTTGATTTATGCTCAGTTTGGTTTGCCATTTCAAAATTAGCTTTGTTTGTTGAGCCCTGAAGTCACCCTGCGGTCGCCCTGGGGTCGCCACAACTCGTTTTTTTAAATACCTCAACTCGCCCTCAAGAGAAAATTCTCTGTTTTTTTAAACCTGGGGTCGCCCTGTAGTCAGCCTGAAGTCGATCTTGGTATTTAGCTGAGGCGAGTTGAGGTACCGAATCAGCTGTTGAAGTGACTTTTGCTGTCAATCATTTCTTGTGTATTTTCTTCTGTATCTGATTTTTTAAAACTTTTTTTCGAAGAAAATCAAATGAAATGCAATTAAAGTAAAATGGAAGATTTGTTTTTGTGTGTTGTGAAAAATATACCATTAGCAGCCCTAATGCGTTTTTTTTCAGAAATGAAAAACCCAGGTTTTTTTTGACAACTCTTGGAGTTGTCAGGAAAACCTGGGAGACCCTGGGTAAAATTCAACAAACAAAGCTATTAATAGACTTACTCCTAAACAACGTTTGCAAATCGTGCAATTTTTTTTTACCAAAATAATGGTTCATTTCGCGCTACGCATCGTGCGCTGCGTTCAATATTTGGTCGAGATAATCGCCCAGGAATTTTTTCGAGCCAGCCGCGACGGCCACCTACCCAAAATCATTTTTAAAACATAATTGCAAACCCTAATCCCTATTATATAGATAAATTCTTGGCCTTAACATTAAATTATGTATATGCGTTTTATTTCTTCTTTAAAACCATACGTCTAAAAAAACACCCTATTAATGATATCTACTTTTTATCATATGATACAACATTGATTGACAAACTTATGCTCATCATCTGACTAGTCAAAATGTGTTGAATGAGGTTTTTTGATTTTTAATTTATAGTTGACAGATTTGAATATTGTACGTTCAGGTTTTATTAATTTATGACAATTTATGAAATAGTATAAATTAAGCAAATATTAAAATATGTATGTTTTTAAAAGGGTTGTATCAAATAAGATGTGATGAAAGAACTGAAGCCTGGCCAATTAATTGGCCAATGAGTGTTCTTCTGTTTTGTTTCGTATTTTCAAATGAAAAATTATTCAAAACATTTTTAGTTTTCATAAATAGCTGAAGTTGATGGATTAATTTAATCAGCTCATCTACTTTTGACATAAAATCTATCTTTAAATATAAAAGCAACTGATGCTAACGCACATCAGTGCTAAGAATTCCAGAACAGGAAAACCGATTCTGATAATTCTGAAAAATTCGAAAAACGAAGAGTTGCATTATAATTCCACATAATTTCTAATAAGGATTAAAAAAATGCATGTAAATGCATTGTAATTGAATCAACAACAAAAACTGCGTACGACTCTTTGATGATGAAAGCAAAAGATGACATTTAATTACTTAATTTTCCCGTAGGGACTGGAAAAACGTTCTTTTGTATTGCCTTTTGCATCGATTCGATCACAGCATGAAGTTGTAGCCAAGCAATTCGCTCTGGGATTGAGTTTAACTGGAATAAAAATGACTACGATAGAATGCTAGCTGCAAACAAAAATGGACACTGGAGGCGCTGGACAGAATTTTGAAAGATTTTAGTGCCAAAATATTGCCATGGAATTGCCATGCCATGAATCGTAGAAAGTATTTTTCCAAAGGGTCAAGGCGAACTATCAAGATTTTATTATGTGACATATGTATTTAATCCTTCAAGTCAGTTGACATGGATGACAGGATGAAGCATTCAACTATTCAACAGATTTGGTTGGAGTTCGCTGAAATTTCCTGGACCTCCAATGCAATCGAGAGTAGGCTATGTCATCATTCATCATCCCCATAATGTGATGATCATCAACAAATTATAAGGCCACTCATTAGAAATTGGTGTGATGAACCTAGAGTTTTCGTGTTTCTGCGGACGTCGGGTGTTCGCGTGTCAGCAGGCCATTATTGGATTAATTTGCCTTGTTCCTTGTAATCTATAACGAGGCCTATTTCCTTTTCGATTTTAATTGAATTTCATTCGTCATAGTTTATTCATGATTGACATGTTGATTATCAATTGAGACGAAGTGGGCTAAAATCATTTTTTTGTTGGTTTGCTTTAATGTATGTTTATTTAATATAATTCAATTTAAAAGTTTTTGTGACCTTTAGTCCAAATGCGTTTCGCCCAGGTACAACAGTTGGGCTCATCAGTTAGATGCTGTTGTACCCTTCTAAGACGCAAAATTTTGGTCGATGGTTACCGACACTTGTAAAATTTACAGCGTGAATACACTGTGAATTCTAAGTCCACAAAAACAAGCTTCATAAATGTTTATTTAATATGCAAAGGGACAGTCTTAAGCGAAAATAAACTCAATATTTGTGTGGTTCATTTACGACACCTTTTAGTATTGCATTTGAAAACTGATTTCCTTAATCTAAATTATAAAATATAAAACCACAAACTGGAAAAAACTGCTTAGTCAATAATTATCTAGTTTCATTAGACAAACAAAAATGTTTTTAAATTTGATGTAGGGTCAAGTTCACATTATTACAGTTTCGTGATACTGTTTTTAATTCAACACCTCAAATAATAATAATTGTTAATTTACTGCCCAATTTATTTTTTCCCTATTAAAAATGGAGCTTATAATAATTTTCCACTGGTTTATGTTAATCAAAAAATAAGGCCGAGCTGGGAAATAATTGCATCTAGCTGTTAAAAAAGTATACTTGTTAGTTTGGCTTGGTGTCTTTGAAAAAGAAGCCAAGGTCCACAAACCACGAATCAACGCATACAATCAATTTGCCATGGTAATAAGGTGCTTAATAGGCATCAAAACGAACTTCCGTAAATATCTCGATTTCAACTTTATCCATTTAATAAAAGCAATCATTTCATTAATGAAACAAATAGAAGCATTTGATTAGATTTATTAAAATTGTCTTGAGAAATATCGTCCACTAGTAAGATAAGAAGTTAGTATCCTAGAAATGGTATACAATGGTTAACAATTAAAATGTATAAGATTGTTAGCCTTCAATTAAATACAATTAAATTCCAAACTCTATTTTAAAAATGGTTTTTGTGTTATTTTACAGTATTGGTTTTGTGCAGACAAAAATCAAGGTTTCTTAATCAAACATGACGTTACAATCATAGGGAAGTCGAAAATAAAGGGTTTGCAATGCAATGTTCTGTGTGATGTGAGTCTGGGCGGTTTTCTTGTCAAGACACATTCTGACGGTTCAATGGATCTTTATACATAGTTTTTAAGTGAAAAACGGTTGTAGCTTTATTTCTTATTTCGTTAAAGCTTAAACTAATGCCTCTTAAATAACGAGTTTCTTCTTTTTGTATTAACTATGAAATGGCTCTTACGATTTTGATTAAACTTATAATTTGACAAACTTAGTAAATTTTTTTACAAAACTAAAGTGTTTTTTTTATCATATCGCCAAACCATTTGTAATGGCTTTTCACAAGAAAACGACTTCACCGAATTTCGATCGCTGTAAGACGGCAGTAGGGGAGGACGGGGCAAAGAGGACAACCGGGGCACAGAGGACTTCCTGTTTAAAACGATAAGTAAGTGACTTAGCCAAAAAGTTATAAGAAATAATAAAAGCGCCCATCTTTCTCCTCAGTTGGTTATATTGTCTTTTGTGCGTACAAGTGCTTTGAGATTGAATAAATTAAAATTTATTTTTTTTTAAGGTTAGATGCTGGTACAACAGTAGCGGCAAAAACTTTTACTCCTACTGTATGTGCTTGCAAAAGGAAGTGCAGTGATAATGTCCCTACAAGAGTTCAAGAGAGTATTCACTCTAAATTTTATAACATGGACTGGAATGGGCAAACTACATGGCTATGTGCTACAGTGAAAGTCAGTTTGCCTAAGAGAAGAAAGAAAAGCGTCCGTACAGGACCTAGTCATAAGCAACACACTCGAGGTTTCTTTTTCTGTGAGAATAAAGTTTGTAAGACCTTTTTTCTTAAAGTTCTTCAAATATCCAATAAAAGGTTAGATTATGCCCTCACAAAGAAAAAAGACAGAGAAACGAAAATGCCCATTCCAGATCAGAGAGGTAAACAAGTGTCTGGGAATAAGATCAAAGATGAAATCACGGAATTCGTAAGGGATCACATTAAAAGTATTCCTCGTTATGTAAGCCACTATGGAGAAAGAACTTCTAACCGCCAGTATCTGGAACCCAATTTAAATTTGCAAAAACTTTATGCATCCTATCTTGAAAAATGTAGAACAGCTGGTAAAGATCCTGTTAAAAAAAATTACTACAGAAACATTTTTAAAACCTATAATTTGCATTTTTATACTCCAAAGAAGGACACATGTAAGTCCTGTGATATATTTCGAATAGAAATTCAAAATGAACATGATATTGCCAAGTGTTTGGAAATCAAGTCTAAACAGAGCGAACATCACGATTTAGCTCAAAGAGCCAGATCATTGATGAATTCGTACAAGGACAAAGCATTGAATGATGGTTCTTCATGTTTGATCACGTTTGATTTGCAACGTACTCTCCCAACTCCCCTCATACAAACAGGTGAAGTGTATTATCTCAGACAGTTGCACACTTTGAACTTTGGGACTCATCTTTATTTACCTGATGGTGAAAAGATAAACATGAACATGTGGTATGAAACAACTGCAGGCAGGGGGTCGCAAGAAGTTGTATCATGTTTATACTATAATATCCTGCATGAAATTCCTGAGAATGTAACCTCCGTCTATACATTCAGTGACTCTTGTACGGGACAAAACCGTAATTGGAATCTATTTTTCTTTATGATGTACATGGTGAATTTTGTTGAACACATATCAGAGATTACTGTTTGTTATCTTGTAAGCGGCCACTCTTTTCTGCCCAACGACTCAGACTTCTCAGATATTTCCAAAGCCCAGAAGAGAAAACAGTTCATTTACACTCCACAAGAATGGATGGACTTAATTCGTAATTGCAGAAAGAGAAAACCATTCATTGTGACCGACATGGTTGGAAAATTCATTGATTTTACAGGACTGGATAAAATGATGAATAAAAAAGGTCAAAGTGGTAACGGGAATCGGATACTTATTTCAAAAATGAGGAAAATAAAATTTGTTAAGGGAGATAGTAAAATCTATTTCAATTTCGATTACTCGGATGATTTCGACTTTGTAGATTTGGCCAAAGGAGGCAACAGAGAACAATTTTTAAATACATTGAAGTCTTTCACCCCAACAGAAAAAAATTGTACAAAGCGACTAACCCACCAAAAAATGGCTGACTTAAAAAAAATGCTGCACTATGTTCCACCCTGTCACCATCAGTTTTATTTAAACTTACCACACTTATCCAGAAGAAGCACTGCAGCAGAAAACGAGGAGGATGTGCTACCAAATCAAGAGGGCGATGAAAGCGAATGATTTGAATATTTAAAAATGTAATTGCTTATTATTAATAAAGAGATTTTCGTTTAAAAGTTCGTTTATTTCATTTCTGTGCTACAGTTTATAATTTTTCAGTAATAGCAGAACTGATCCAAGTTCAAAAAAATATTTATAACTTTATCAATATTGGGTGTAAAAAAAACATTTTCTGGGAAAAACTAAGTTTTATAAATACCTATCATAAAAAAAATTCATTGCAATCCATTTATTGCACACAATTAAAATAACCATTGAAATGCGTTTTGCTCATTATCTCAATAATCACAAAATGTCACTTGGATCTATTCTGTTCTCAACTAGCCAGTTTATAAAAAAAAGTCTATTAAAGCTTCTATGTTTACAATGTTAAGGCTATGTAATAATAATTTTAAATTTTTATATCGAAAACAGTGAGCAAAACTAAAATTGCACAAAGCACCACTAAGCTTTGTGCAATTTTAGTTTTGCGAAATATTCGCTGTCAAACACGTCGATATTATTTTTTAAAGGCATTCTTGTTGGGGCACAGAGGAATTAGGTGGTCCCATGTGCGTTGTGCCCCCTACATATGAATCTGTTTAATTTTTCATTATTTTCGTTGCAGATGGTACAGTGTTTCCTGTATAACGTGAAACTCACTCTTTAAAATTTAAAATATTTTTTTTTTTTATAAAATTTCCTAAAAACGGTTCTTCACCAAACTTTATGATATAGGTATGCTCAGAGTATTTTTAGGGAAACTAAGTTTTTATTTTTTGGAAGAATTCAGTTGAAAATTGAAAGCCAAACTATTTTAATAAACTGTGTTTGTATTTCATTGGGAGTACCCTTAAGTTAATTGTACTTTTCGCCATTCATGAAATGAACGCCAATTTTTAAATATATTCGGAGAAATTTTATTCGAAACTTAGTATTTTTTTTTTCAGTAAAAAACATCTTCAATTCCTTATATTTTAGTGCACAAACAGAGCACAGTACGACGACGTGTGACTCAGTGGTGCATTTTATTTTCATTTTTTTTTCACAACTTTCCGTTAATTTATTAATAAGATCCAATTGCATCGGTATCGGTAGGTAACACCAATTATGAGAATTTATAATAGTTTAATTAAAATAAATTAATTATGCTTAAGGACGTCTGCATCATTATAACCATCAGCTTCTGTATAATTGTTAGCTAAAAATTTCTGGGTCAGGCGTGTCTTCGTCACCAGAGTCGCTCAACCTTCGTGACTTTATAAATTTAATAGAAATCTTTTTCTTAAAGTGAACAAGAAATTTTAATACTTTTGCATTTCGTGCTTGTTGTATGAGATTTTGTGGAACGATCTTCGTGACGCTCTCGAATTTGTAGGTGTCTGGTACAGCATCCATCTGTTTATATTACCTCCTTCTCCTCGTCCGTGGTAAAAAGTTTAATTCAACAGATGACATTACTATTTGTTATTCCAAGCCCTAACTGCGACTCCAAAGAGGTTGTAATTTTTTTTTTTTTTCAAAATACATTTTGCATGTTGAATTGAAAAATAGAAAACGAAGTGAGTGAATAGAGACATCTTAAAATTTATCACGAATTCGCTGTCATAACACGAAGAAAGGTGCAAGGTTTTTTTTCTTTCAACTAAGAAAAAAGTTGGGAAATTTCTGTAACTCAATATTATTGGAATTGATGGCGATGGCTATTTTGGAATCAATAGAGCTTACCCACCAAAAAACAAAAAAAATGTCTGTACGCTCCCACAGGTTGTCCTAAAGGTCTGATGAAATATGAGCACCTTTATGACCTACGAGCAATAATTCATTCCTGATCAAAAGGCGGCACAAAAGATGAACGCCTGATAGATTGAGCATATATTGCGTGCAAAAAGATCTTCGTTAAACAAATTACTTTTCAACATATGTACATATATGATGTAGTTTTTGCATACCGATTCACAATGGAGTTGCTGAAAGTCGATCAGACGTGCCGGAACAGATGATTATACATATTGGTAAAGATAGCACAAGAGCCTAGCTCAGGCGAACTATGAGTTTTTCTTTGGTAAGTAGGTGCTTACAATTATTTATGATGATATGAGGAAACCTCCACTAATGGGTTGAACAACACTTTTGCTATTTAATTTTTTTTTTCTAATTTTTAAATGGATACGGCATAGGGTATTGATATTAAGCTTCCATTAGCTTATGGAACTTAGTAAATTTATTCGTTTAAAAGTGAAATACCAAAAAAATTCGTTTCATAGATTTTTAATTCCATATTAAAACGAAGTTACATCTTTCATACTAATGGAATCGCTACGACACGAGCACATCAAGTAAAACAACCATAGTAGCACCAAAACGTTCTACACCCGAGAAGTTGTAGTATAGGGTAGGCCAACATAGGCTATTGGGTAGCTCCATTAATTTTTGTCCACATATCGCCAAGCAGAGCATTGAATCAAATACAACAAGCGCAAAGGAAAAATATTCAAAATGTAGTTTTGACATTTTTACTTGCGATTAGGTACCTACTACAAGGTGGGCAAAAAGAAATCACCCTATTGGAAGATGCTCTCATTTTTGCAAATGGCCGCCAATGTCAAATCTGTTTTGACATTTGTGGACTAGACAGATGCAGAATACAAGTGAACAGGCCATGGAGCGATACATGAACCGACATGAACTGATATTCTGAAGGCGGCGCACAGTGGTTCGGTTTGTATGGAAGGACGGAAAAAAATCTGTTAAATCTGAACTATTGAACGGATTTTAATAAAATTTGGCACAGATATCGAAATTGGTCTTATGCATAATTGGTGAAAATTTGGGTTAAAAAAAAGAATTAGAAAAATGTCAATAACTTTTTTTCTAATTCTTTTTTTTAACCCAAATTTTTGGGTTTGACTTGTATGTGTGAGCGGAAAAAAGTCTGTTAAATCTGAATAATTTAACGAATTTTAATGAAATTTGGCACATATGTATATATCAAAAATTGTTTTATGCATAATTGTTGAAAATTTGGTTTAGAAAAAATGAAAAAAAGTCATTTAATTTTTTTTTTATTATTTGAGGGCTTTGATGTACGTATGTGCTATAAAATAAAAGTTTTTTTTATAAATAGAATCTGAACTTACCAATTACTTGATAAAATTGAATTTCCATATTGTTTTTAAGAACTTTATAGGCTATATAATTTTATAAGAAGTTAAATGAAGTTATTTACATTATTATAAATAAGGTGATTAAAAAAAACAAGTGTCGTATAATGTAATTCATAGTTAATTTTTTATTTTGCTTTATAGAAATAAAAATGAAAATTAATACAATAAGACCTGTGCCTCTTCGCTTAGGGGAACGGAGTCTTTTGTTTTTGGTTCTGGTCTTAGATGCGATATTTTTGGATCAGATGATATAAGCATAAGATGAATAACATCCTCATTGGTTGCTAAACGAGAACACTTCCTATTGTTGTGAATCCTGTAATATCTGTAATCCTTATTTCTACTTTCTTGAGCTTCTTCTGATAGTGAGCCTACAGGAAGTGCTGACGACTTTATTATTTCAGCTTATATCGCTGTTTAAAATGCGGTAAGAATCTTTTTTTTACTTCTGAAACAATTTTTAAAATTCTATTATGTTCTTAATATCGGTACCTTTCTTGTAAAAATAATTCAAAAGAATCTATACTCGTGCTTCTGTCGAAAAAAAAATCACACAGCACTTTATATTCTATGACAGACTTATTGTTTGTCATTTTACCGCTTCCTTAATTTATTTTAAACTCAACTAAAGCTCAAACGCAATTGCAACGATACCCTCGTTTATGTTTCATTATGTAAACAAATAAAATCTTACCGAAATAGCTGTGAAATTAGAAACGGTAATACCAGATGCCAATTTCAAGTGCTATTTGGACAACACTAACTGGTACACTTAAAAGGTTCTTGCGGGGAAAGTGATTAAAAGTGACCTTTTGTTTTTACAGGATTAACAGTATATTGTGTAGGCTTTAAGAAAATCTCATAGCCAACATGGAGCGAAGTGGAGCATATTCTTTATAGACCAACAAGTACCAAAAAGGGCTTGCTCTAAAGGTAGGTTCACTCCAGAGCCTTGTTTTCTTTATTGGTAAACAAATTGAATAAACCGTTAATGCACTATTAAAGCTAGCAAACTAATTTATAAGACTAAATATTTTTTTTTCTCAAATGTTCTGTATGCAAAAAAAAACATACATATCAAAACTGCAAGCTAAAACCTTTAAATTACAAAAATCTTCAAATAAGCCACTTTATCACAATGGTACTCCGGACCTGAATGATAAAACTAACAAAAAAAATCATATTCATTAATTAAATATTATGTAAAATCAAAACCCATATTCGCGGGCCTGCAAAAATTATTTTATTTTTGGGGTTTTTTTCCACCTTGGAACCACTGTGCGGCGTTCCCGGGTCGCTTCATCTCTCGTTTGTCTGATTTGACCGTTTCAGACTTTTTTTGTGGGGTTTTTTGAAGTCCCGTATTTACGTGAACAAGCCCGAGACTCTGGAAGTGCTCAAACACAACATTCGACACGAGTGCGAGAATCTGTCGCCCGAAGTTCTCGCTGAAGTGATGGAAAATGCCATAAAACGAGCAATCAATTGTGACGGTGCCCATTTGGCTGATATCATCTGCTCGACTTGACCAATAGAATTCTAAAGGTTCAAATAAACATAATCAAAAACTAAATCGAAGTTTTTCATTTAGAAAAAAAAGAGAGCCAAACAACATCGGATGGATGACTTCTTTTGGCCCACCCTGTATAAGGCAAGTTATGCATTCGCAAAAAATAATGTTTCTTTTTTTGACAATCGAACATGACATTAGATGATGATAGAGAAACCTAAAATAGTGGGTCCGACAATTCTGTCTGTCTATCCGTCCGTCTGCCTGTCTGTATATTTACATATAGCTTAAACGGATGGACCGATTTACTTCAAATTTGGTACACAGTATTATTATGACGTCCTACAGACGAGTTTTTGGAATTAGCATTCTAGCTCTAAAACTAACGATACCTAACCATACGATTTTTTAGGCAAAATTTATTTATTTCCTCATTTTTGATAAAAATTTGTAAATGGTGTTTTTTGAGTAAATTGTATGTTTTGGTTGGAATAAATTTTCCAGGAAAAGTCTTATAACGGTACCTCCCATAAGACACTTTTCATATAAGATTTTCTCGTAAGCCACCTAACGGATTTCAATGAAATGCTTAATGTAAACGAAATTATATTAATTCTTTAATTTTTCAAAAAAAGTTTTTTGAGTTTAAAAAAAAAAGTATTTTTTAACCATGTCAGCATAAACCAATGACTTAACATAGCCCTCTATTAAAAGTAACAATTAAGAGGACCATACTTCTGGAAATAAAGTTGTCACCAAAGAGAGAGTGCTGCGTGGCAAGTTGCGCCATCTTGTTGGAACGAAATGTCTTGTTTGGAAACAAAAAATCTGTCAGCATAGCTTGATAGCGCTCACTCCTTCCTCATTTCGAAAGAAAAAAATACCGATGATGCCACCAGTGTGTAGACCGCACCAAGCAGTATAGTGATAGTAATTCGTTAATATCTTGAGGATTGTCTTAGCTCCATATACGGCAATTTCGCTTATTAACGAAGCCATTTCACCAGATTGTGTTGACCGTAAAATTGAAAAGTGAACTTCTATGAACTTCGCGAACAGATTTATTTTTCAAAGTAATTTTTCACAATTTGGAAGCGTTGTTCCGGCGTTGAACAATTCATGATGAATTGTTTAACCTTACTGAACAGAAACGCCAACACAGTTTGACATTCTCAACTGTCAAACCATAGACAACAACCATCGAAACTCACCCTTAGAAGGGAATAAAATCTCAACCGAATGTACGCTCCTTGCTGGAAATATAAGACAGACATTTCTAGATTTTTGGTCACTTAGTAATTGAGTTGCAAGTACTTGCTCCAATGGGTGATAGTGAGGTTTGAAATTTTGAGTTGATTATTATTAACCTAAAAATCACAAGTTGCAAAGTTTTTTTTTTTTTTTGAAAAAATTATGAAAGACTTAAAGAACAACCATAATATGGGAAAGAAAAAGGAAGCAAGTGTCAAAACCAAACGAAACGAAACCTGCCAAAACTTATCAAAAAGTCATTTCGGGTTGGGTATACAAATCACATGTATTTCTACTGTTTTGTAAGTCAACGTGCGGGTCCATTCTTCAATTATGGTTGGTCCTTTACTGTTTCAAATTTTCATCAAAAATATTTTCAAAATCGTCCGAAAATGGATATTTTTGAAAAACTGTTCGAAAACATGTTAAAAATTTTATTTTTTTATAGGAATGTGAATTTAAAGAACTTTGTAGTGTAATCAGAAAAGAACAATTTAAAACAAATTTATTGAAAAATTTTTAAAATATCCGAAAATTTAAAAACTTTCTTGGAAAAGTATTTCAATAAAATCCGTCAAGTGGCTTACGAGAAAATTCGTATTATAAAACCAATTCTGTGGGAGGTATGTACAATTATTAGACTATTCCCATGAGTTTTTCAATAAATATCATATCTTCTCAAAAGAGAAAACTTTTAGATTGGATTGGAAACACAAGTCAAAAGCTGCCCAACACTTATTCTCACTACCATCGGCTTGGTGAAGGTATAGCTAATGGTGAAGGCTCAGATTAAATTGATAACTCGGTCAAGTTTTTCTCATCTAAATTGATGTTTCTCTGTCTGTCTGCCTGTCTGTGATGAAAGCAATGAAATTTATGTGATACTTTACAAATTCGTAAATATCAAAGTGAAAAAAATGATATGAAGCGCACTCCCCATCCCAAAAGAAAATTTGTTTGCGATTCCACGATAACAATTCTATCGCTTTGAAGCCTTAAAAAGCAAGTGATTAAATTAATGAAAAATTAAACAATGTATCATAAAATTTAAAAAAAAAAAAGTGAAGAACTAGCAAGATAGATTTCAAAAGCAATTTTATTTTTGCAGAATCATAAACTCAAAGTTTTCAATATTCTTTCAAAAATTCAAATTCAAAAATACATTACAACAAGCAACTAACGGACACTGTGGCGTATGCGCACTATTTTTTTTTTATAAGTTAGAAATTTTAACAGAGGTTTGCATATTTCTCAATTCCTTCCTGCCAAATTAAAAATGGTAAATAAACGTTGCCCTTTAATGATCCAAGTCTTAATTTGATATAAAAGATACAATCTTGATGGGCGGTATCAAATTCAAGCTCAAAACAAACACACTAAATTATGCCCACAAAAGTTAAACAATCATAGTCCATTACATTTTGCATTTTAAATAGCTCCAGCTACATAAATTATTACGTTTACAGCCTACCCAGTAGCTGTAGCAACCAAAATTTTCCCACATTAATCTTCCATAAAAAATAACACCCAAAAAAGTAAAAAAAAAAAAAAAAAAAACTTACCATCAACTGCATTTTAAATTTTTCAGTTTTAATTTTTTGTTTTAAGTAACAATTGAAGACTGAGAAATTGTAATAATTTCTTCTTCTGTGCACAAAAATAAAAATTAAATTTTATTCCAACAGTTTGGGAGCAAACACATATAACCGCCGCAGCTCAAAGAGAAGAAACCGAACCGCGTGATCGTGTCTCAGGCTAATTGAAGATCACCACTTTACAAGACAATGTTTAAGCCACAAGATTTCTTTTTCAAAAGTAAACAAACCGTCAGTCACTAGTCACAACAATAATACAAATTCAAATAAAAAAAAATTAAATAAAAAAATCAAGTGTAACGGTTGAGTGCGCGGGCTTTGCAAATTTTCAGGGTGAAAATCTCGACGAATCATTCAAAATCTACGGGCATACTGGTAACGGGCAATAATGGAATATTCATGTGGAACTTTTTGGATACTCCTTTGGAGAGCTGTGAAAGGAGCGTTTCGGTGTTTACGGTTGGAAAGTTATTTGCAGACTGTTTGTCTGCAGAAATCACAAGCAACCAACAGACGTCATACTACACCGAACCAAGCAAAAGATGTTCGACTACTTCTACTGGTGCTGGTCCACCATCGGCGTCGTCGCGTCATTGGACCTCCAACAACTTGTAGATCCATAAGCTTCATCCATAACATCAACTTCAAGAAGTGTAAGTGAAGACCAGACGATAAAAAGCGCCGAAAAATTGTCCGTAAATAAACAGAAATGTGTGATGAGATGCGATATGCTTGCGAAAGATACTTTTCACATTACTTGCAACTACCAAAGTGTAGTTTAAGGTTTACCATCGAGCCCGCACCCTCGATTTCTCGATTCAACTTTTGGCATTAAGGTCTCAAAATCTTTCGGCTTTGGTTGGCTTTCATTGTTGTTGCATTTAAAGAGGCTAACAAGGCATCGAATGGGTGTGGACAATGTGGTCTTTCAATATGCATTCATCATGACGTGCACCTTTTGTCCGATTAAACCTAGAGAAGGTCGTGTGACTTAAGACTTAAGCTGAAGCTGATGATGCCTTTAGGGTCTTATTGCATTGTCACAAGACGTATTGTAAATAATCACTGCATTATTTGATCAACGGAAATTGCATTTAGATTGAATTATTGTGTTTCTGGAATCGCATTGAGTTGATGGATATGTTTTTTTGACACTTGTAACGCATTTTCGTTCTTATAATGAAAATTTTGATAGGATCATGAGTACGGTGCGTGGTGAAAGTTGGTTGTCACGTCTTGTCAAAAAAAATGGTTATATAAGGTTAACAATCCGCTTTTAATAAAGGGTTTGTATAAAGTTGTATTTAATTTTATTCAGCTTGAGATTGAAATTCAATATCTTTGCAATTCATACCGTTAAATACAAATAAACAAATATGGTGACACGAACAGCTCCGTAGGAACAACACCTAGTGATTTAAACTCTCAACCATTCCTGTTTGTGTATTTATTTATTTTATTTCTCAAGATACAGTTCCCAAGAAAAAAACGATCCAAAATAATAACCAACCTGCCAGATGCCAGATGTTTCATAGTCTACTACTTTTTCCAATAAATTTGACTTAACAAAGCCCCATAAAAGTCACACGAACGAGCGGGACCGGGGCAGTTAACAGGACCACTTCTGGAAATACAGTTCTTACCAAATTGATTTTGCAATAAATTGATGGTTAAACGCACTGTATGGCAAAGTGCGCCATATTGTTGGAACCAAATGTAGTGGATACACGAATTGGTTGCTCACAAGGCTGTTTATGTTGAATGTAAAATGGCCGAAGTCCTCTATAAACTTCGCGAACATATTTATTTTGTTCAAAGTAAATTTCGACAATTTGAAAGCGTTGTTCCGGCGTCAAACGATTCATGATGAATTGCCAACTTTTACTCAACAGAAATGTCAACACAGTTTGATATTCTCAATTGTCAAACCATAGACAAAAACCATCGAAACTTCTCGTGCAGCTTAAAAACACCCATTATAAGGTTTTTCAATAAGGGCTGGTAGAAAGAGATGTTGTAGATCGAGACGTCCGCAACGAGGCACTAAGCAGAGTCCTGCTGGATTAACATGTCAACTAGGTCTATGTGGTTCAATTTGGGCCATAATAAGTTGGTTATCAACTCTCTGATTTAGCGCTTTCCATATTGACGGTAACCGTCTTACCAATGACGCCACTACACCGGTCCAAAATCCGCATCTAACAATAACTTTTTGAAGATGCATTGTCACTTGGGTTATCGAAATATCCTTTCAAAATAGCGACTTAGCTAGAGACGATTGGGATCCTCTTTTAAACGCTCAGAATCTCAGTCAGCGAACAAACGCCGCTGTCTTTGGTCAATTTTTTGCAATTTGTGCTCTTGGGTCCATTGATTCTAGTATGGGTGAAGGACCAAGTCCCGATGCAAAATTAGAAAAGTTGAAGTCTGCAAAAGGCTGCCTCGGGTTCTGAAGAACACGTTCACATGAAAGAGATTCCTGTCAGATCTTGTGTTCCTTTACCTTATGATTGTTGGATGATTGATTTCCGAACTAGTCATCTAAAATTTGGCCATCAAACGTTGAAGAGTGAACTTTGATAGATCATCTCGTCTACCGTAAAATGTGCGCAACGCCCGAAACGTTTGCACTAACGAAGTTAATCAATTGTGCAACTTGCAATGGTGATTTGGTATCAGTAACTTAATAGTAAACAGCAGATTTGACAGACGTATCACCAAAACAACATGACTGCCGAAGGTAACCTTGCGCCAATTTAAAGCTCCTCTAGGTACAAGAACTCTTAGAAACAAATTTTGAAAATGTTTTTTTGGGAAAATCATCTCCAAATTTTTGGAGTAGACGTCCAAATTTTGAATTTAAATATTATTTTTATTTGTTCATTTTTCTTATCAGTCTTTTTTAAGTGCATTTAAGATTTTTGGATTTAAATTTTTAATATGCTAGTTTCTAGTTCAAAAATTAGAATTACTTTAGACGTAATGACGATAAATAAAACACAACAAAATACAAAATTATGTTCTATCCCGAAAGTAATTTTTGTTCTACACACATTAAAGAAGTCCTTTTCAAAAATCAAATTTTTGAAAAATAAATTTTTTAAATACCAAAAAAAATGTACCTATTCGAAGTTTTGGTTTTGCAAATTTAATTGGCCTGCCCAGTGTTCCCAGGTCTAAGAAATTAAAATTCCTTTTTTTGACATCAAAAGTATTATTTTTCCCCTTAAATTAAAAAAAATTAAGATTATTTCAAGTTTCCTTAAAATTTGATGTCTACGTTAATAAATATAGTACATATAAAAGAAATAAAAATAATAAAGCACAAACAGTTTGAATTCATTCAACATAAATAAAAATAAAATGCACGACTGGGTCTTACGAACTTGTTCTTATGCTAAATATTCGCTATGTATTTCAAAATGAAAATAAGTATTTGAAAACTCTTTAATTTTTTCTAAAGAGTTTTCTTGGAAAAACTATGAATGCATTAATATCGCAACCAATTTTTTTTCTTTCCAAAAAGGATATTTTTGAAAAACTTTAACTTTGCGAACAAAATTTTGAAATCTGTTCGAGTATGTAATATATGGAAATTTGCATTTGGGAAAACAAGGTTTAAATAATTGAAAAAAAAAACAATTATCAAAAATAGTCTTTTTAAACGACGAATTCGTAACAATTGTCTACCTTTAATAAAGCTTTCCTAAGTAAAAATATAGTCAACGTGGAATTTTATAATTTATTTTGAAGCTTTGTTTTATATTAAAAGCTGAAAAAATTCTTTCTAAACTGGTCCATCTGCGCTGTGGGTAAGACACAAAATTAGTTCTATAAGTTGGGAAACATGGATTCACATTAAGTTTTTTATTTAAAAGTTATTTCCAAAAAGCTTGAATACTTTCGGTCGAAATAATTTTGTTGTTCGCATTTCTTAATAAATCTGTGTTCCCTATCGATTTCAATTCAGTCGTTTTCAGGGAAAATGTGTCCGAAATAAATACACAGCTTGCCAAGGGAATAAAAATATCTATTGTTAGAGTATGTGGACCTATACATACCTATATTTCAAAGATTTTCTCGCAGATTGTTTTTATATATTTAAAAAAAATTCCCCTTAGAATCTTGTCCTGTCTTGGGTGTTTTCCCTCCAAACTGGCACCACTGGGGTTGCCTCAGGCTTATATTCGTTTTTTATAATCAAAACCCAATTTTTAAAATTAAAATTAACGAAAATTCTTAATTGTGATCTTCTGGCTTTTTTAGAAAGGTCAGATATTACAAAACACAAATTCCTCTTAAAATCTAGGGCAAGGTTAAAAATACTTTGGATTGAAGTTTTGACAAAGAATTTTTGAGAGTTTTCCACTAACACTCGAAAAATCAAAATCTTCCTCTAAAAATCAAGGATCATCTGGTGCATGGAAACTAAGTCTACCGCGATTGACACTGTTCAAACTAAGTGATAAATAAATCCACTCTAGTTAAGTAGACTTAGTTCCCTTAAAGGTGGAAACGCGACCTCTACATTCTTATGAGAGCTTATTTCACACAACGAAGAATGGCGAGGGAATAAACTTCCAACAACATGGTTTAATGTAGAGCTTGGAACGAAATTTAAAGCTTTACTATTCAATTTTTGAACTTGGCCTTAATTAATCTAGATTCCTGGCCAATTGTGAGCATTGGTATTAATTCACGACTTTGTTTTAAATACTTCCGTTACTACTAACACCCCTAGGGTGGGTTGCATTTAGATTAAATTGTAAGCTAATTAATTACTGATGATGATGACTCAATTGATCGGAATTATTTCAATTTTTAAAATTAACCTTCGTCGTTATTAATTACATATTGAGATCTGTTACAATCTCAATTTTCGTAGGTGTTGTGTTTTAATTCCAGAGGCCCTAAACAATGTAATATAATTATGATTCACTATACTATATGATAAACTGCAATTTAAAACTCTGAAATATAATACCTACTTCACGAAACCTGATAGACCCACGCTCCATCTACAGATAGTTATCCACACCAAAGGGCCAAACCATAATTATATCAAATTTCATAACTTACATTTTAAGTGCACCGTTTATCACAGCGGTTTGGGAAATATATAAATCTGGCGCCATTGATTAATCAACGCTCACTCATGAATGAATTCGTGACGTGAAAATAATTTTAAGCTTCTGGATAACAATATACACGTACACATGGATGTAGACGAACAAGAAGTGATATAACTTCTAAATGGTAAATGGTATGCGAAAACTTTGTTTAGCAATTTTATGTAAAGTAAACTAATCTATATAAGTTTGTAGAACATTTGTTTGTCTAAAACTCATATTTTTTTAAAATAAAAGTGAATATAAGCGAAAACCCCATTTTGTTGGCCTTTGAACCTTTATAACTCACCTAGCGGTCATGGGATAGTTGGGGATGGTTCTCAGATTGTAAACCACTTCTGCACCATCCTGTAACCAAAACTCAGCCTTGTAGGTTGTAGGTACAAATTTTTTCCTGTCTCCGAAATTTTTTTGTTTATTCTTACTGGGCTTATAATCCTGATCCGGGGTCAAAGCGTGATTTGTTTAAAATAATAATTTTGTATGAAGATTTTCTTGGTCACCTCATTCATTGTATATATAAACTATAGTACTACCAGCTACCACTTGAGGTGCGCCATCTATCGACAAGAAACTAAGCTCTAGAATACCATGAGAAGGAACAACAACAATTAAAATTGTGGAAATTGTTGTTGTTGCTTTCCATGGTATTTCAGAGCTTAGTTTTTCATCGATAGATGGCGCACCTCAAGTGGGAATACTATAGTTATATGCAATGCCTCATTGTACGGACCTATTAGATCATGAACAAACGGTACAGAAGTTTCGCATCTCTTTTCTGCTAAAGTAAATCTCCATCTCCTTGACTTCAAGTTGTTGGTGATCGTTTTTCTTAGTACTGTTATAGAGCAATAATAAAATATAACATCTTTCAAGTGTCCGCAGCGACTCCATCATTCGCAAAAATATTGTTGACACTATAAGACAGACTTATGGTGAATTCCACGACGATTTCAGATTTGCTCTCGGATTTGATCTAGATTTTACGATTATTCTAGTTGCATGGAAAACAAAAAGTGATTGGTTTTTTTTTCAATGTTTTTGTGTCGTTAACAGCTGGTTTGCAATATTATAAACGAAATTGTCACCCACTTCTTTGTCTTCTTTAACAAATTCGCTTTTCTTTAACAAATTTTCAATTTTGAAAAATTCCTTACTATCGGATGATATTGAAAAAAAAAACAATTTATTTTTAAATAAATTAAAACATATAAATATGCTTCTTTTCACAACACCACAATGAGAAAACCAAATTTCCAACTGACGTTTAGTGAATGCCAATTTTGTTAGTATGTGTAAATCTGGATCTGAATCGAAATTCGCAAAAACTGATCTAGATTCAATCAAAGATGAAATCTATATATTGCTTTTTGGCTTCACGGAAAATGAAAGGTGCGCGAGATCAAATCGAGAGTGGTTTTTCGGTTGCATGGAATTCAATATTAATAAGCTATTGGCTATTAGGATATGGATATGGATGATGTAAAGATTCCACAAATCATTAATCAAAGTTTGGCTATAGCTGCTATCTTCCGAGTATATACATATTATTCATAATAAGCTATTAGAAACGAAGTTTAAGGTAATAGAAGGCAACAAAGTAAAATGCCCCCATCGGAGTACTATAGATTTTAAATACAATGGACTCAATGTTTGTGCAGAGATTGGTGTTTTCAGAATAATTGCGTTGCCTAGGTTCAGGCGCACATTAAATACTTTTTGTCAGAGAACAGTCTGGTTGCTCGGATTAGTACCATTTATTTATATGAGAAGATCGTCACTCCCAGGTACATACAAAATAATTTTCGTACATCTCGGGCAGGTGGAAAGAAGCCATCGTGGGAGATAAGGTCATGTAACTTATACTCTCAATCATTCTTGCATGTGCGTTGATACTGTGCAGGAATGGAGACACGGAAAAACTCAATGAAAATCCGATGTTTAATCGTGAAATTTTGTTCAGTGATGAAGCCCACTTCTGGCTGAATGGATACGTTAATAAAATAAAGTGCACGACTGGGTCGGACAAACTTGCTCTTATGTGTGACAGTGTTTGAGATTTTGGAAAAAAAAATCAGTGAAGACATGATATGAAATTTTCATATCATTTAAAAATCACTAGTTAAAACGTTTTATGTTTACTGTTTAGAATTTTAAGAAATTTTTTTTTCAAAATCGTTCCACCAGTTTTTTTTCAAAAAACAGTTTTTTGAAAAACTTTTCGAAAATATGTATACCTATACTTATTCGATTTTTTTTTTTTTTTTTTGAGTATCCCAACTTCTAGAACTTTGTAGTTTTAATCAGAAAAATAAAATTTAAGAAAATTGATGAAACCGTTTTTGGAAAAAAAAAAAAATAAAAAAAAAAAATTTTTTTTTAAACTTTTTTTGAAAAATTTAAAAATTTATATTATTTCGTCTATAAAAGGGCTCCTAGATAAAAAATTTCATAAAAATCCGTCAAGTGGCGTACGAGAAAATCTGATTTAAAAAAACCGGTTCTATGGTAGATACCGTTATAAGACTTTTCCTGAAAAAATTAATCCAACCAAAACATAGTTTGCACAGAAAACCCTATACAGAAAGTTTTATCAAAATCTTAGGATCCGTTTTTGAGAAAAAATAATTTTTCAGTAAGAAATCGTATGGCAGGTAGGTTACTTTTAGAGCTAGAATGCTAAATCCAAAAACACCTCTGTAGGACGTCATAATAATACTATGTACCAAGTTTGAACCAAATTGGTCCAGCTGTTTAGGCTGTAGGTAACTATACAGACAGACCGACAGACAGACAGAATTGTCGGACCCACTTTTTTCGACTTCTCTATCATAGTATTGTCATGTTTGATTGTTAGAATTTTTTTTTTTACGAACGCATAACTTGCTTTGAGCTGATGAGCAACCTGAAGAGTACCAAGAGCTACCATTACACCCATTAAAAACAACGGTATTATGTGGTGTATGGGCTGGTGGGTTCATTGATCCATATTTCTTCAAAAATTAGGCAAATCAGAATGTTACCGTCAATGGTAACCGTTATCGTGCCATGTTAACGGACTATGTATGGTATTTGTGCTTCATGAAATTCAAGCACATTTTCTCGGTGAGCTCCGGTTTCAACAAGACGGCACAGTACGAGCCATACAGCGCGTGAAACAAAGGACTTGTTGAAAAATCTTTTTGGTGAGCACTTAATTTCACGTTATGTTACGGTAAATTGGCCGCCTAGATCGTGCGATATCACATCTTTAGACTATATTCTCTGGGGATATGTAAAGTTTCAGGTCTTCAGGACCTAGCCAGCTCCAATTGACGCTTTGGAAGTCAACATTACTAGTGTTATTCGAGAGATACCAGTCGCTATGCTAGAACAATTTTCACAAATTTGGACTTTCCGAATGGACCACCTCAGACGTAGTCGTGGCCAAAATGTACATATCATTTTCAGAAAGTTAATGGCATGAATTTTAACCGATAATAAAAAAAATTTCGAGTTCCCTCATTAATGTGTTTATAAATCAAACCTCACGATGAATCACCCGTTATAAATGTTGTTAAAAATGTTCAGTAATCCATCAATTGAGAACGGCTTTGCCGATTTGGCTCATTTTTTTTTTCAGTTGTGCGTAATTGCCAGGAGAAGATTTTTACGAAAGAAAATTTGGGAAAAACCCTCCAGAAAAATTTCATTCGAAATTATGCAACGGTCCGTGGTTGTTGGTCAGGAAAACGCCGAAAACAAATCGATAAACATTGTTCTCTACTGATTTCGATTCCATTCAAATAAATAAAAATGAAATTTGAACTATCTGTTGTTTTATTATCACTCTGGAGTCTGGAGTTTATCTGAAATCGTTAAATTGGGGCGAGACAAAGTCTATAAATAAAAAAGTTGTTTTCTTTTTGTAACAATAATATTAATTAATTTATTTATCTCTCAGTTTATACATAAGTCTCTAGTTGATGATCCTAAATGAACACTAAAAAAATAAACCGTGTTCTTCAAACCGTTTTTGGCAAATTACCTTACAAATTGTATATATTTTCATATAATGTCTCTCTCTTTTGATATCTTTATATTGCTAGCTGTTTTAATAAAAATATATATTTTTTTCTATTTATTGCATTTGAATTAATACTAAAAAAAAAAATTAGTTTTAATATCTAACTTATATTTGTAGTTTTAATAATAAAATAAAAAAATAACAAAATGTTTAGTTTATCTAATTTACACGAAGTCAAGTCAATTTTTAATTCGTGTGTCTCTCTCAATAAATGGACTTTTTTGTGTCTTATTTAAATTTTTTGGAAAAGTTATTGTCCTTAAAGATATTATTATATATATTTATAAATGGAATATGTATTTTGTTTTCTTGTCTACTATGAATAATGATTATGTTTCTTGGAATGAAAAAAATTAGTTTAGGAAGCCTCTTGTTCTTAGAAATTTAACTATTTTTCGTAGCTCGAAACAGACTGTGAATCCGATTTCGAGTCTTCTGATACTGAATTTCTTGATTTGACCAGTTTTTTCGCCGCCCATTCCACCACACAGAAGCATGCTGTTCCAATCGTTCCAAAAATAACCAAAATTATCAATTGTGCCCGTAGTCCTAGGTATGGTGAGTAGAAGAAACTAATTGCTGCAGCAACAGACTGAAATAAATATAGAAAAATTTGAGTTATTGTTTCAAAAAATAAAATCATTCTTCGAACCTGTGTGAATTTGAAGAGAGCAAAGGCTCCAACTGAATTTTTGACAAAAACTCCGCCAAGCATTGAGTAGATTTGTGTGTTAAAGCAAGCATCACCAAAACCAAGAAGGAAAGCGCAAAGTAAAGCTAACCAAGCCTTTGGTGGATCTAAGTAAGAAACATCGGTTGTACTACGGAACGGAGCGCTGTCGGGCAGATTCAAGAAGATCAGGAAGAAAGATATCAGATGAATGATGTATCCAGCGATCACGATTGGGTCGCGGCCATATCTCGTAGTTTTCGATCCCAATAGACCAAAGAGACCTCCTCCCAGGACCTCACCAGCTCCAATGCAGATTCCTGCTAAACCAACAATTTCCTTGGGGGTTTCGGAGATGGCAGAAGTGAATCCAATCGATGAACCATAAACTCCACTAAAGAATGATAGCTCGAGACCTAGAATTTGTTTAATAACTTTAATATTTTCACTTTAAAAAGAAAAAATAGACATTCTTACCCGAATAAAAGAATGTTAAACTCAATAACACCATGTCTCTGGTCATAAACAATTCGCCAGCTAATTTCATAGCGTACAGAGCACTGCTAAAGCCTGATTTGGCTTCTTGCAACTCCCTGTCTGAATGTGAATTGTCCTCGACAGTTCTCAAAGTAGCCAAGAAACAGATTCCGAGAATTGCAACAGCAATTAATACTCCAATAACAAGCTGACGCGTCTCAGCATCTATGGTGCTCTTGTCTTGGAATTGGAAGTATACGAAAAGATTTCCAAAAAACATACTGCACTGCAGAAGGGCCCAAAAAATGCCCGAATTTCGGGATATATTCGTTTGGTCGCTGCATCGGGCTAGGAACGTGCCTTGTCCGGTCCATGTGATAGAAGCTCCAGCTCCTAGAATTGCACTCGCCAAGTAGAGAAGCCATGTTTTGGGCCACAAAAAGACTACCATAAAAAGACTGTTGGAATAATAAACATCATTTAATATACATTACTTTAAGGATTCGATTGCCACTTACGTGTAGGTTAAGGAACCAACCAGCATGGCGCATCTGGGGCCAGTGAATGATATAAATGACGGCGCCAACCAGTTGCATATCGCAAAAGATGCGTATATCACAGCCAGACTTGTGTAACCATCACCTTTGAAGCTTTCATCCTCATCGGCTATACTGTCAAGGATTGTTTTCTGTAAATTATCAAAAAGGATAAAATAAATAAATGTATAGAAGAAAAAGGATTTATGTTAAATATTTTGGTGCCTTAAAAAGTGTGTCTTGATTAATTTTTATATTTTGCTTCCCAAAGAACCGCTTTTTTCGTTCATTTGTCTTCTTGGAGCGACACCAACAAACTTGGTGTGCGCAACTGGACGTAGTTAGCTAGTGACCAAACTGGCAAAAGGGTGTTGGTTTGGCTCAACGGACTGTTAGCAGAACCTTAAGCAAGTTTAACAGTGTGGAACGCGCCAAATGCATTTATTTGAAAAATGTTGGAGAATTTAGTGGAACACTTTAGCGTTGTTGGAATACACTTGTGAAATTACACAGATTTTCTTGAGTTGTCTTTAGAAAAGGGGTATTTCCGTTTGCCTTAGTACTCTTTTGTATTGCCACATAATGAAAGATTAATCAATCAATAATGAGACAGAACATAAAGCATCTGCAGCCTAAGAAATTGTCTCTTGGAAGTACATTTTAGATTTAGATTAGAATAGATTTATTTCATTTTTCAAAATTACATTTTAACGTATTTGGATACAAAAACCTTTAAAGCATGGCATCGCCGTCTGCCCGATTGACATTTTTTAACAATTTAATAGTAATTTTTAATTCAGATATGAAAAGAAGAAAAATAATATAAGTGGTAGTATACCTACAAACAAATTTAATTAAAAGTTTATATGTGTGACTGTTTGCAGTTAATTTACTAATCCTTTTTTTTGTAAAGCTTCATTCAGTATTTGGCTCCTGTAAGCCATTGCTTTCCTATTAAAGTAGTAGAGCTGGGTTGTATCGCCTTCGCAGTTGAGGAGCGCTATAACGCCTTCATCATCTATTTCGTCGCTGCCCAGAAAGCTTCTTCTAATTTCTTTCAAGATCGGACATATACCAATGAAGTGCTTAATATCTTCTCTAACCGACATGTTGCAAAGCGCACATATTATTGGCAGATCTTCTCGGTGTGGCATGAAGTTCAGTCTTACCAACTCGTCCCTCATCTTGAAAACAGCAGAGATTAATTTTTGATTAAAATCGATCCTAAAATAGTTTTTTTCACACAGATTATGTTGAAGCACTTTATAAGTGGTTCTGTGCACAGAAGAAGACACCTGAAAGATACATTCGAGCCTATATTTCTCATCGGTTTTAGCGATTAGATCGTAAAGGGAATCTTTGACATCCTTTCCATTACATGTCTGCGCGTTGAGTATAAAATTTAGCCCGCAGTACTCAGCTAGTTCTCTTAGTTTCTCGAACCAAAGACTCTTCCTATGTATAACATACATGGCTATCACTTTTGGTAGTCTTTCCTCCTGCATGTTAAAAACTCTCAAGAGATAGTCAATATGTAGCTAAAGGGATTTCACAAAGAGTGATGATAGTCCGGTTTCAATGTTTACCATGTAATTAGGCGTGTTCTTTGGTAGTTGTAAACATCTTTTAACATAGTATCTAAGTAAATTTTCCACCGATTCATATTTTTTGTATTCCTAAGTTTGAGCCGCATACAACATAATTGATTCGGTTACTGCAGTGAACACTTTGTATTTTACTTTGTGAAAAACGAGTTCGTTTGCAAAGCAATTTTTCCATGTAGCACTTATAGCGCTTTTTGCTCTGATAAGTTTTTTTTTGAAATGCGTTTCCATTTTTAAGTTGCTTGTTATAACTACACCGAAATGATTATATGTCTTCACAACTTCTATAGATTCGTGGTTGAAATGCTATTTTTCATTTCTAGCCAATCTGCCAGAACCATTTTTAAAAACCATAGCCTTTGACTTGCTTAGATTGACTGTTAAGTTCCACAATTTGCAGTATACTTCCAGACGATTGATCATAAGTTGAAGCGATTCAGGTGAGTACGCGAACAGAACAACATCGTTAGCAAACAAAAGGGCTTTAATTAAAAGTCCAGCAAACTCTATTCCACCCGGTAGCTCCTCAACCAGGTCGTCGATGAAAAGCGAAAACAGATATGGACTTAAAGGACATCCCTGTTTTACTCCGATCGTTGTTTCAAACCAGTCCGACCTCTCCTCGCCATTCCATACCGCTGCTCTATTTCCGTCATAAAGGTTTTCTAACACCCTTTCAAATATTGCTGATATTCCTTTGCTATACCTACATCTTGTAAAACATGGTTTTTCTATCGATTGTGTCGAATGCGGCCTTGAAATCCTTACTAGTCCGTTACCGGAAGTGTTGTCGTGCAATTTTTTCTCCGCCTGTAGAGTCAAGTTACCCTCCTTCCTGATTTTCAGGTTAAAGTTATGAAGAAAAATCTTTGTGTCGTACCTCAGGCTGATGAAAATCATACGTCTTTTCGAGAAGGTAGTTTAAATCATCTTTGACAGTTGCATCTTTTCCGCAATGGGATGTGGACGCAGATCAACGAAATGTTATTGAATTTGGACTTAATGAGGATTGTGACAATGCGTTCGTTTATGCTAAGAAGCCCTAAGATTTCTAGCCTAAGTCTTCCTCTTATCACAAAACCACATCCAAATAACTTTTCATGTTCTGTCACTTGAAATAATAGTACCTTGTACCTTTGCCATCATATCACACTTCCTGGATGGCTGTAATGTCGTCTTTATTACCTCTCTTTGACACATTGACATTCTTTACTGATGTTGTAGTGTAAAGTTGAAAATTGTTACAAAATGTTACAAATGTAATATTGAATTCCATGAAGCCAAGAAAACCACTCTCGATTCGATCTCGAGCAATTTTCATTTTCCATGAAGCCAAAAAAACAGTCTAGATTCGATCTCAAATTGAATCTAGATCGCTTTTTGCGAATTCCGATTCAGAGCCAGATTTACACATACTTTTACACACACACACATATTGACATTCCTTATAGAGTTTTCACACTGCACCAAAAACTCAAAAAATTTACGAAAACTAGTTGGAACAAAAACTAGGTTTTGTTTGACGTTTCATGAATATGTGAGTGTTTAAAGGTACTTTTTCCAAAAAATCCCTTGACATTTAGTGAAAATCCCACTCAAATAAGAAATACACCTCGCTTTTTCTCTCTTTTGTCGGTAAAAATCCAATACTCTGAGAACACTACGCTGTTTTATCGACGAGTTGATGGTGCCAAAAGATCAGTTTGTTTTCACATACTTGCGATGGCAAGTGGGTTTTGAGGAGTTTTATTAAAAACTACTAGTTTATGAAAGAGAAATATGTATGGGAAACCTTGTGGTTTTGGTGTAGTTTTTGGGGTTTTAGACAAAAATCGAGTTTTTTATCCAGTGTGAAAAGCCTATTAACGTCATCAGATGGAAATTTGTTTTTCTCATTGTGGTTTTGTGTTTTATTAGCAAAATAATACTTTATTATTTTTTAAAAATGGACTATAAAATAAAATAAACTATAAATTATATTTCAATATCATCCGATGATGGAGAATTTTTCAAAACTGGAAATTTGTTAAATAAAAACGATAGGCATTCCGTCAAAGATGTTGTTGCATATCTATCAAACAAAATAAATCTCATTTTATTTTCCATGCAACCAGAAAAATCCTGAAATCTAAATCCAATCTGAGGGCGAATCCGAAAATGTCGCGGAATTCACC
The DNA here is from genome assembly GCA_916050605.2 of Platycheirus albimanus. Taxonomy (NCBI): domain Eukaryota; kingdom Metazoa; phylum Arthropoda; class Insecta; order Diptera; family Syrphidae; genus Platycheirus; species Platycheirus albimanus. The sequence goes on from OU696696.1 coordinate 59,863,729, forward strand.
ATAAGTTCAACTTTGAATAAAGAACGCCATTAATGTTACACATTTCTGCCACTTTGAAAGAAAAATAACGATATTGGTTAACTATCAACAATAGTTAAACATTTTGAATAAAAGAACGCCCTTCATTTATGACTGTGAATCAAACCCAGAAAAGTGATGCCAAGTTGCCGGTCAGTGCAAATGTTCCAGATTGCGAACTATCTGAATCTATTTATGTGTTTTTATTGGACTTTTTAACATTTTATTTAAAGCTATAAGCATTTAAATTCTCTCGTCTTCAAAAAGATAAAGACATCAACCCACTGAATTTGTCTTGAATACATGTATACTTTTTTTGTTTTTTTTTGCAACACACATCTCAAATCTCTTTATAGAGCACACAAAGGTTAAAATTATCGTTAATTTTGCATGCATCATCGGCTTTATCGGCTATATGCGTATAAATAAATTCATTTTAATCTATACTGCTTCTGAATATAAACGAGCAAATTTTGAGTCTGAGCCTCGTCTTCCTGTTCTAAAGCTTAGAAATACTTCCGATAATAAAAGTTGACCGTGAAAAAAAAGGCGGATAGTAAATGTTTATTTTTATTTAACCTTGTGAAGCATCGTTTAAGATATCGAATGTATACATATTTTATAGTAAACAAAAATACGTGCAATATCAAAATCTCACAAAACAAAATATAAAATCTGAATTAAACAATATACATTGTACCATTGTGCCCCACAACTTAACCCTTTTCAGATCCACAACAAAGGATTAATATGAAAAAAACCTGATGCAGTGGGCGATGACGAATCAAAACAGCTGCATCCATACTTAAACAAAGGCTTTAGCAAATTCCCCCTTTTAAGGTTTAAATCACATATTTTTTAATGTCATTTGTAATTCCAACCACGTCATCCCACTCTTATTAAACACTATGGGTTAGTGCACTAAGTCAGGCTACTCATCACACTTTGATGTGCTTTAAATTAAAATCAAAATCGTTTATTTAGTTAAATAATGACGAAATGATAAATAAATTAAACAAAAATAATGGTACATCATTTATTTGCGGATCACGTTTAGCACTTTCACAAGTCATTTAAGTTTAATTTTACAATTTGGAGAGAATATTTTACAGCTTATGTACATTATTTTTTATTTGTTTTTGTGAAGTTAAGGTCGTTCCTGTTTAGTCAAAAAAAATCAAATTTAAGTGTTCGTTTTTAATGTCAAAATTACAGCTTTAGTAAAACTTAATTTATATGAATATTCTGTACTTATAACAAAAAAAAAAAAGTATTCCAGAGTTTGACTGTTTGTCAAAACTAAACTCCGAAACGGCTGGATCGATTTTTACGATACTTTCATTGGCAGATTTAATACCTATATTATAAAGATTAAGTGAGGCTATTTTTTGTTTGTATCAGAGCTCCTAAAAGGCGAGATATTTTCAAAAATGTAGTTTTTCATGTATGAAGTTCATATTAACAACTTTATCTTTAAATGCAATAAATATCGAATAAAATCCGACAGGTGGCGCTAGTTGGCAAGTCTATGTGGGGATTTTCATATAAATGTCACTTGTACTCACTCTGATAGAAGCGGAAAAAGAAAGAGAGAAGAAGTAGGCAAGCGGTTGGTTATTGAGAAGGAACAGACAAAAGAAGTGAAAAAACGACGCGACCAAAAGTTAATTAAAGGAAGTTAAAAACGACGCAATCAGGAATCCAGTTCTCTTGTATTTGTTCTTAATAAAGCTATTGATTTAAAATAACTAAAGTGTTTGATATAAATAAATAATTGAACATTGGCAGCTTCAATCTGTAGATATAGAATTACCTACAACTATGTACAAATAAATGAACAAATATTTGACTTTTCATTATAACATGCTCATACATGTTTAATTTTGATGTAGGTACAGTTAACTTTGATGCCTTTTACCCGAAAGGGAAGAACAACGTCTGGGCGGTTATTCTTTCTTATATTTAAACAAAGAAAAAACACTAAACCCACGACCGACGACGCTGGCGTGGTCGCACTAACTTATAGTGAACCTCAAGTTTAAAACTTATTCACAGATATGAATTGATGTATTAGAATACTCGCCGTATCAAACATTTTTTTTAAAAATTCATAAAATGTTTGAGAACTTTTTTTGAACCTTACTGTTATTTAGGCCGTTTTCAGGAAACATCAGCCAAGTATGTATATTTTTGGTATATCAAAACTATAAAACTTATCTTGAACGGTTCTATTTATTTAGAAAGGTCCGGGAGGCTCAATTTTAGCAACTAATATCTAGATTTCACAGATATAGAAATTGCTTTGGAACCCTTTAAATTTGAAGAAAATCAGCGCAGTACTTTTTATTTTTAAATACACAAGAACAGACCGATTGACAGAATTCGCAGACAACTTTTTTTCCCAGGATGGGTCCTTGGCTCAATTGCTTTGGTTTTGAGTTATTAATACAAATTTAGGTTAGAGACAAAATATGGTGCACCATAGGGGGCACCACAGTCAAACACCACCATGAGAGTACTATAGATTCTATATAAAATGGACAAACCCAACTTAAAAGAGTCTTTGCTGGCCTGTAAGATGTGTTCTTAGAGTATATGATTGTCACCCAAAAAAGAGTGAAAATGGAAAAAATTTAATTTTTTGGATAAGTTTCCTAGAACACTGTTATTCGTGAAATGTCAAACAAAATCCAGTTTTAGACTAAGATTACACATTTAAATTTTATTTACCACTTACGTAGGTCTTACAAAAGTAACTTACAGTTAGGTTTACAATATAGATGAACTTACAGTAAGAAATGCTTCCCGTAAGTTGTAAACTTGTCAAAAAACGCGTCTACATTTGTAAGTTTCTCTTAACTTACAGCTTACGTAAAATGATAAAATATACTGTAAGTCACTTACAGAGCCGTTTACATAAGTAATTTTTTCAGAAGTTGCTTACGTGAGTAACTTTCGTATAAGTAAAACTTGCATGTGTAATCTTAGCCTTATGATGTGAAATCAAGGATTTTTAACATTTTTTTTAAATTCATTGTTTTTTCGGAAAAAACAACTTTAATACGGAGGTTTCTACGTTAATTCTGAGACATGGCAACACCATTGGGAATTTTTTAAATTTGATATTGTCATCGTATAAAGTTTGACATTTTTGATAGTCATATACGATTGATAGTTGTGTTGCTTCCAGATATCTGGAACATTTATCTTGGTCAGCAAATTGTATTTTTCACTCCATCGCATACTCTCAACATTGGATAAACATTTAGCTGATCAATCAATGCACGAAACACTTCAAAGAAAATGGTAGCGTTTGATTCCGATTGGAACACTACTATTTAGTTTTCTAGAAGTATTTAAAAAAATAAGGGAAACCAATGGATGAAGACGAATCATTATTTTAAACGAAACTACAATCTCCCACATTATCGGTTCAAACAAAAGCAGTTTTGAACACTCAAAACATAGGTACATCGATCGACCTCATGCCGCCGCGCCGGTCGTACAGTCCTGATTTAGTAACCAGAGATTTCTTTTAATTCCAAAGAAGTTTTTGATGGATTGAAATCCCAAGTTTTTGATGTATGTGTCTCTGCAACTTCACTTTGTAGCCGTACAATACGAATTGAAACTTTGACAGTGCTACGTACTAGTGCTGCAGCTACATCATTGTGTTCAGTCATTTAATTTTACGCTCGTCTCCTTTCTAAAAACTACCACAATGCTTACGTCGTTGCCCATGTTCCTGTTGTCTTAGAGCAAATGAAAATAAAATACCACTTCCTTCCTTTTGACGTTCTATTTCATTTATCTCAAAAAATATTAGTTTTTTCTTAGCTAAACAATTTTCTTTAAAAAATTTTAAAATAGATAAGGGGAGATCGTATGAATAAATAATAAAAAACACAATTGTACACATTCACCTCTTTTCAACAAAGTACTCATAAATTTGCATTTTAAAGTGTTTCAAATGTAGGGTCAACTATTATACAAGTACGACATACTTATTAGAAAAGATGTTATCCGACTTAATCTGCAGTTAATTTGAAATGAAATATGTATCTGAATGAAAAGCCAGAATTTCCATTCAACTTAGGTTAAAATACTGGTTAAGTGAATCAGTTTAAATCGAATTCCTTTCACTCAATAATCCAGCATCCAATTTGAAATAGAAACCATGATTTAAATGACCACACCTTTCCATTTCACAACCAATAACGCCACCACCACCGATCCAACAAGCTGCTGGTACTTAATTTGATGCAATTACTTTTGAGTAGAACTATACACAAAATCTCATGGGGCAATTGCAATTTCTTCTCTAAAGCGCATTCATAAGATATAGTATAGGTATAGTTAAGAATTGAGATACAATGATTTTATAATCGGGTTTTAACTTTTGCGCCGTAGCGTAGCAAGAAATAAAATATAGTTGTCAACGTTATGTACAGGGTGTTTTAGTCGTCATTTAAAATTATCATCTCATTTAAGTGAGAAGTTCCTGGTAATGTCAGCATCAAATTATAAAGTCATAGATTATGGGGGCAAACAAAAATGATACTTGCAAGACAAAGACATTTAACAAGATAAATAAAATTTAATAAGATTTGTATACTGTCATTTCTTTTAAAATCTACAACGTATCTTTTACTCTCAGTCTTCACACGAATCTACTCATTTTGATTCGCTTACACTACACTACACATGCATGAAATAAAAGAGAGTAAAAGAAAAGTTGGTAAGATTTATCACTGAACAACTGTCAACTTTTTAATTCATACATGAACGCATGCTGTATTTGGGGATAAGTGCATTGCGATCTATGAGGTTTATAAGGTGCCTCCTTTGAGTAAAATATGTATTCCTACTTCTTGAAAGGATTCTGTATTAGAATCAAGAAGCTAATGGCGTTTTCAAATCGAATAAAATGATCATCGTTGTAGGATAAATGCTCACAAATCGCAGATTTTGTGACAGAATTATGTTGAATAGCTTTTATATGCTCATTTAAACGTGTTTGTATTGCTCTTTTTGTTTCACCGATGTAAGACGAACCACAATGGCAGGGGACAGAGTACACTCCGGGATTTTGGAAAGGAAGTATGTCCTTGGGTGTTCTAAGAAGCTGGCGCACCTTGGACAAACACGGTATAAAAACTGTCTTTAAACCCCCAACCAACTTCTTAGAACACCCAAAGACATACTTCCTTTCCAAAATCCCGGAGTGTACTCTGTCCCCTGCCGTTGTGGTTCGTCTAACATCGGTGAAACAAAAAGAGCAATACAAACACGTTAAAATGAGCATATAAAAGCTATTCAACATAATTCTGTCACAAAATCTGCGATTTGTGAGCATTTATCCTACAACGATGATCATTTTATTCGATTTGATCAAGCCAAATCAATTGCTACAGAAAGATTTTATGTGCCAAGGATAGTACGAGAAGCAATTGAAATAAAAAAACACAAGAATTTCAATAGAGATTCTAGCTTCAAACTATCTGCAACATAGGATCCACTTATAAGCAAACTCAAATCGAATAAACTGAACACCGAAACATCTGACGTTGTAAGCTTTGTATGCACCCAAGCTTATGCAAACACAACCCAACAACAACTTTCAAGTGATCTGCCACCCCCAACAAATGTACCAACAACAACACACCGGTGTACATCCTAAGAGAAAGAGTAACTAGAAACATCAATCAAACGTCAGTCTAATCCCGTGACCATGAAGAATGAAATTTCTTCGAAACGTCGGGAATGAAAAATAAATTAATATTTCTAATAATTACGCGGTAAGCTTCCGAAAATCTTATAATATTACAATGATTAATGTCCGCGAGAAGAAAAGTTTAAAATTTCAAAAAATATGACATTGGTCAAGTGTGACATCTGACATTTAAATCTATGAATGTGTGAGTGATTCTGCTTCTGATTCTGTTTTTAAAACCAGAAGAAAAATTCTCTTTTTTTCAGAATCAGAACTGTCAGTTTTGCCCAATTGAACGTATTCAGATTGCTTTTTTTTGCATCCAGATTGCCAATTAAAAACGCCATTATATGATTTTCAAAACGTCAAATAAGCTCCCGCATATATTTATTTCATAACCGTTTATATTTGACGTTTATTTGTTTGTCCAACTGCACCGAAATAACACACTTTTGTAAACATTTCCAGAAAGGGAGAAAGCATTGATGTGGGTTAAATGTCAATTTAGAAAGATAATTCCTAGAAGAGATGTAGATCATTTTGAATATTTTCTTTTTATACCCTATTCCATAGAATGGGTATATTGTATTTGGTATGGAGTTTGTAACATAGAGAAATAATACCGTTAGGTATGGAAAAGTATGTTGGCAAACGCATATTCATATACATAAATATACAAAGATATGGGGAATAGGGTATCCAATAGTTCGTTGCAAACGCACTGTAGCTCTCGCTTATGTTTAAATACTCTATTATTTACATGTTTTTTACAATTCAATATTGAATCTGTCAAATGTCAACTTAGGTACACCAAAAATTAAAGGCGCAGCGACAACTTCCTTAGCCATGCCTATACCACAAACACCCTTTAATAAAAAGGGAATTCCAAGAACTGGTCCAGATTCCTTTCCTCGTTTCTCTACGCTTCAGTGGCTTTTATCAATGCACTTTAGTTGTGATGGAAAATATAAATAAAAACTAGATTCAAAAGCATTTTATGGAAAACCATCAAGGCCGCCCTATTTACGTATGTACAAAAGCAATTCCAAATCACTCTCGTTGTGTCACCAAAAACAACATTCACACGGTGAATTCTTGCGGAAACTTTCAAGTCAATTTATTTCCACAAAACAACATTGTTGGAAATTTTTGATTATAATGTATCTTTACAATATTTTCAGTCAGTTCTAAATTATTTAGTTTCTGGTCTGATGTGATCGGAATAAAAATAGAAATGTCAATGATCTGTATTATCGACTAAATGAAATATGACATCACTTTGATATTGATTTAATTACACCGATTAATTGCTGATTAAAAGTGTTCTTAGATTCATTTTAAAACTGATTACTAAAATCTTGACCAACTTTTTAAAGTGATTTTTTCTTATCAGTAAACAAGACCTTGTTGAAATATTTAAATTTTTTTTTAATAACTTTCAAAGTGCTTTGATTAGGCACATCGATTGACTTTGAAAATGTAAACATGTTTGCAAATAAAACACGGTTATCAGTCAAGATTGCTTGGAATCATGTTTTGACAAATAGGCCAAGGATTTTTCTAATGAAGTAAGCATCGGAGAACTTTGGCATTTAACGATGGATTAGTGTTGATTTTGTTTGTCAATACGTCACTATTGCCTTTTGAACCAGTCCTCCTTGTGCAAGTAATAGACTGGCGATATGGCGCCAGCCTGCTGTGGATTTAACATGAGTCAATTGGATTTTAATAAAACAACGCAGAATCGGAATTGATCTTATTGGCTTTAACTGATGATTTTACTCTTAAAATGTTCTGTAATTAAAGCAGTTAAGACTCTCATTAATTGCTTCGTACCATGAAGCAAGCAACGTAAAAAGTTCGGTTCAAAACACATCTCTTGTATATCGAGGGTAAAAGTCGGTGCGGATTAATTGAAGTTTTTTTTTTTTTTGTCAATCATTCGCAAAATATTCGAACATATTCACAATAAATTAATCTTTCTTGATGTATATTCTTAAGAAAGCGGGGCGCTTTAATCAATCAGAGGATGATGATTATTCTTAGTCATATGCGCATCAGCAAAACAAAGGTTTTGAAAACATTTGAAAAGATAAAAAATAATGAACTTTAATTTATTTTGATTAAGAAAAAAAAAATTCTTTTTTTGCTGGATCAATCAGAAAGGCTAACTTTTTGGGGAAAAAACTGGGTATTTTATTTGCAAACAAAAAATGAACACTTGGTCTGTCTGATTGAAAACTGTCACATTGCGCAAGATAACTGATCTGAGAACTGATCTGAGCCCAAATGATTGACACTTGTCATATTTACGCTCAGTAATTTGCCAGAGACACTCAATGCGCACTCTTTACCGAAAAACATGTTCTATTGACTGTGGTATGTAAGTAGACGTTTCCTATGGAATTTTTTTGAAAACAACGAAATACTACTAGGTCACGTATAACGGTTCGAAAGTGTATATCATTCCTATCTATCTAAATTGTAACCACTGGCAGAGAGATTTCGACAAACTATGCGACGGACTTTCATCCTTAAACTCCGGGGATCTATTACTTGTCGGTGACTTTAACGCCAGGATTGGCTGCTCACAGAATAGCTTTTTAAGCGGATCAGCTGGAGTTATTTTTAAAAATAGTACTAAAATATTGGATTTAGCGGACTCTTTAGATGCTAGAGTTTTGAATGGAAGTTGTGCAGGAGATGTTAAGGGTGAATACACATTTATCCGAGGAACGGAGTGTTCAGTCATCGACTATGGGATAGTTTCTGGAAGGTGGAATGATCTTTTAAGAAGTTTTAGTGTTGGGCAGCAAACTTTTTCGGAGCATATGCCTTTAGAAATCACATGCAATTCAAGGCCGGCAGATGAATTATCTTGTTCCAAGTCGCTTGAGCTCCTTCCAAAGCTACATTGGAGTAATAGTTCAAATTTTGTACGGGCTTACCAAACTAATTTAAATGAGGAACTGAGAAAACATAGCTCAGAGGGTGATAATTTAAACATGACCAGACTTACTGACATAATGAAAACTGCAGTCCCAGTAACCAATAACTGGAAGCAGAAGAATGATTTTAAACAAGAATGGTTTGACTTGGAATGCTTTAAAGCAAGGAAAAAATCATTTACTTTACTAAAGCTTCTGAGAAAATATAACTTGCATGTCTTTAAGACTATGTATGCGTCTGCGAACAAAGAGTACAAAAACACATCTGCCTTGCCAAGCGTAAGCAAAACGATGAACAACCCATACAACGCTTAAACTCAGCGATGTCTTCGGCAGAATTCTGGAAAGCGGCTAAAGCAATTAACGGACGGCCTAGTAGGATTGGATCTTCACTGCACGCAACCGAGCTTCAGGATTACTTTAAAAGTTTACTCAACACTGCGCAGTTTTCACCCCTGCCTCAATATGCTGCTCCGGTTTTCTTAGACGATATCCTTGATTTACCGTTTACAGTGCTGGAACTTCGGACTCCTTTAGAAACAACCAGATCTGGTAAAGCCCCAGGAGATGACAGGATTCCTTCAGAATTCTATATAAACTGTACGTCCGAGTACCTGTTTTCACTCACCAAAGAGAGCTATTTCTTCAATCTGGGGACGTTGTATAGAGAGTATGTTTGTGGACCATAGCGCAAAGATCCAGATATTTCGTGCCACTGCTTCTTCTATCATGCTGTATGGTGCTCAAGTGTGGGGTTGCTGGCAGTTCGATGTTGTTGAAAGGTTTCAAAGATATTTTCTTAAACGCATTTTTCGGTTGCCGGCCTGTACTCCAAATTACATGGTGCACCTTGAAACTACAATGCCACCGTTATTCTTAAATACGCTAAAATTACACTTCGATTATATAATGAAGCTGCTGGAGATGGATGAAACAAGACTACCCAAATTGATCCTCAAGTCGATAATTACTTTAAGGGGCAACCTCGTCAAAAAATGGGAAGAAATAGGCGTTGAGTGTGGAGAAAGGTTACAGATTCAACCAGGTATCGGACCCACTATTCTGAGAAACATGTTTCAAAATTTACTGGGTGGTGTAGCGCGCTCAGCTTACAGTGGTTATACCTTTGAAGCTCAATCTTCTCAGTATAGGACGATATATAGCCAGCTCGCCTACAACTTACAAGGAAGCTCCTACTTCTTAAACAGATTACCGCTTTCAATGATAAGTATTTAAAGTAAGAGGGGAAATGATCAACCTTAACTACATTCCACATCGTCCGGACCTACCTATTTTGTGCGATATTTGCAACCTCAAGGAAAGAGAAGATATTTACCATTTTATTGCCAGATGCCCGATTCTAAGTGAATTTCGAGTCAGATTCTTCGGTAAATCCATAATGACTATGAGCGAAGTTTTATGTATTTTGAATGGAAGTCTTGGTTGGGAGAAATTGTATAAATACACAACGATGGCACTGAATTATAGAACCCGAATAGTCGAAGGCGACTTTTAAATTTTATTTTATTTTTCTATTTTAGTAAGAAATGTATAATATTGTTATAATGTCATTCTGGAAGACGGCTTTAAGCCAAACCATATTAAACTATGAAATTTATTGTAGATATAATTGAAATATTATAAATAAAGTTTCTATAACTAACTAACTAACTACTACGACTTTGTATGCTAATAACACAAAAAATGCATAAAGAATGGATAAATTGTAAGAAATGTGTATCAAATGGAAAGGCCCTAATTGGGAGTTGCATTTCAAATTCAAAATAAAGTAGACACAAGACTATTGGAATAGACAGTGCCTAGGTAAGAAAGTTTAAATATCATTTAACTAATAGCACTATCCATCGTAGTAAACCACTCATTGTCATTCTTAAAACCAATGGAAGAAGCAAAATTGTTTCTGCTAAATTTCGACACAATTTCTATTCGCCACGCATCAGTTTCACAGGTTTTGACAATGTCAAACTGGTGGGCGCAGCCCAATTCCCGATACAAAGAGTTTTTTGCTCTTAACTCGTACTCAATACCACTCACTCAACTTGATTGCTAGTTTTCAACTCCTGTATCATCCGTTTGGATTCAACAATAACTTTGTTCGCATATCAAAATCAAATAGCTTGCATTCGATTTCATCCGTTATTAATCAAAAAGCGTTCGTGTACTGAGAGATGAACGAAAGAAAATAACAGTTGCATTATTCTGAACGAAAGAAAATAACAGCTGTATTATTTTTTCGTACATGTATTTTCAAGCTTTGGCCCAGTGAAATTTCATCTGGTAAAAACCTGAACTCTGTCAAAAGCGAATGACGTAAACATTGTTGTTGCAGACGATTCTTCCCGAGAACAGCTAAACAATCAAAAATTGGAATTTGACGTTTCTCGAGAATTTACAGAAAAAGTGTTCGACTACTTTTCGGTTAGTGAGAGAGATTTGTCTCTCATTTAAGAAATTTTGACAGTTTGTTTTTTTTTTGGCACAAAAAGTAAACGAACAATGCTTATACGTCACATTTTTCGACATAACAAAACTGTCGGCGGCAATGCTGCATTCGAATAGACACTACTCAATGAATATTCTGTGGCTGACATTTGAGTTATATTTTTGTATGTGTGCTTCTTGAGAGCAACTCAGAATCGACAGCAGCGTCATTAGTTTACTACCGGATGATTTTTTCCTCCAATGAAAAGTGTTATAACTGACAGACAATAAGCTAAAATTTTGTTGAGTTTTGGCATATATATGTTCATGTTTGTTTGAGAATGAATGTTAGGTTCATCAGGATGAGATTTTATGCTCCATTTAATATTCCAGAAGAAGAAGAAAATATGTTTTTACGGATATACAAGATTAAAGCGTTTTTATGTTGATAGCAGAAATACCTTAAACGTGTTGAAAAAGAAAATTTAAAGCGAAAATGGAGGATTTGAAATAGAGCTAACTATTATTTTATAAGATTCTGGCTACGAGTCCATTTATCAATAAAATAACAATGGGCCCTATCATGGTAACCGATCGGAGAAAAATTGTCTCTAATTCGGACGAAATGTACGAATTTTGTATCATGGTACCTCTCCGATTGATAAATCGGACACACATCCGCGTTGAAAATGTCAAAATGACAGTGACGCACAGCGAATTCATGCGATGCATGACTTTTTACTTGCGATTATAGGTACTATAAGGCAAGTTATGGATTCGTGCAGAAAAAAAAATTTGAGATAACAATCACACATGACATTACGATGATGGAGAAGTCGAAAAAAGTGGGTCTGGGAATTCCGTCCGTCTGTCTGTCTGTCTGTCTGTCTGTTCGCGCCTCTGGAGGCTGAACGGGTGGGCCGATTTGCTTCAAATTTGGTATTTAGGATTTATTTGGCCGTCCCTCGGAACGTATTTTTTATTTTTGCTCTAGGTCCAAAAATAACGACACCTGCCATACAATCTTGAAGACAAAAATTGATTTTCTCAAAAACGGCTCTAACGATTTTGATAAAACTTTCAGAATGCTATTTTTGCAAGAAAATCTATCTTTTGGTTTGAAATTTTTTTTCAAAATTTGTCTAATAACGGTACCTCTCATAGAACCAATATTTTCAAATCAAATTTTCTCGTAAACTATACATTCGATTTCAATAAAATTTTGGCCACAGGAAGTCATTCATAATTTTATTAATATGGCATTTCAAAATTTTCAAAAACTTTTTTTTTTTGATTTTTTATAATTTTTTCAACAAAATTTTTGGTTTTCGAAATATGTTGGAAACGGGTACATTGATTTTTTTTTAAATTATTTTTCAAATGTTAACTACAGATTGCCATATATTTGCATACTCAAATAAATTTCAAAATATTTTTTGAAAAAGTTTTTCAAAAATAACCTTTTAAAAAAAAACTGGTCCAACGATTTTCAATATTTTTTTTTTCTAGATTTCCGTATAGCTTTGAAATTTTATTGCATACTTAGTTTTTCCGAGAAAACTCTTAAACTAATTTAAAAAATAAAAGAATTTTCGAAATTATTTAATTTTTTTTAATATCCATATATGCAGCCACTACGCAATTGCTTATCATAAGAGCAAGTTCGTGCGACCCAGTCGTGCATTTTATTTATATTTGTATTTGTCTCGATTGTCTCCGGCAGCAAATTACTTGCGGACTTTTGTCGGATGGTAATAAAAAAAATACAAACTATTTAATTTCGTGTGTGTTTGTTTTTCTTTTTAATTCTTTTTCCTTTGTTTGAGGCTTTCTGCTTGTATTATGTATTTCATCCCCTAAAAATACAGCTGCGCTGTGCAGTTTTATTCGACTACAAAGGAGGTTCATACTTTATTTTTTTGTTTTCCTCATGCCATGGTATGCGCGTCGGTACGCATTTCTATTTCTCTTCCGATTCGGTTACCATGAACACAATAAATGCTCCGATCAGAACATTTTTCCGGTCGGAGGATTCTCCGATCGGTTACCATGATAGGGCCCAATACATACAAAAAAATAACTTTGACACCAAGACGACATGTACCATGCCTTTCACTATAGATTTCGGCGACTCGCCTAACAGTTTTTCCTTTCATTGCGTGGTTGATAAAGTTCTAAAGTAATAAGGAATACCTGTTATACATCTATAGTTCCTCTAGACCTAAGGAAACGAGCATGTCAAAGCATTATCTTGGGAGTGTCTTATCGATGTCCTAATTATTTTTCTTATCAAAAAGATATCATTTAAATCTAAATAATGTACTTTCAATTAATTGATTTTTTATTATTATCAATGCAATTTATCAGAAAAGTTTTTTGTTTTTAAGTATAAACAACAATATAACGGTTCATTGATTTAATCAACAAAGTGGTGCAATCTCAAATTGTGGTGTGTGCCGCTATTTACAATAACGAAAGAAAAAGAATTTCAAGTGGCAGATAACATCAAAATGCACTTTGATTTTATATTATCAGCTTCTATAGAGACTGTGTTGTGTCAGTTTTAGACTTATCTTAAAATCAATCATTGGACCTCACCGCCAGCCGCTAGCAAGCGTTTCTATTGCTATCTTAAACACATAGAGCTATCAGTCACTGAGTTGAAATTAATATTTTTTTCTAGTGAAAGTAAGTGGCATTTTATAAAAAAAAAAATCGTTTAGGTCCGGTGATTTTGGCTACCATTTATAGTCTACTTTATTTTCTCTGAATCTAAGTTTTCGTTTTTCTTGCGGTATGGGTGCATTGCCCAGTTGGGAAATCCAACGTTGTCCACCAAATACTTAAAGAAGCTTTGGGAGGTCCCTTTCCAGTATTGATTTGTATCCGATTGCAGTTATTTTTGAGCTCTACAATCAAGCTTTGGGGGTTTCATTCTCATTTTTGGTGTAGAATATGGATTTGCTTCAACTAGCTTCAACTGCATTCCCTGCCTTGATTATTCTTATGGAAAGTCTTGAATTCAAGGAGCCCTCAGTATATCGGCCGTCAATCTTGACTTTACTAACTGTTCTTATAAAGTTTTTTTTCCATTGGTCCCAAGGTTCCTACGATAGATCGGAACAACAGTGGTTCCTCTTCCAATCTTATTATAGGCTTTGAAACGGACTGATTTATCTTATTTCTAGTATGACCGAATTTGACCTATATCCTTGGTTGAAATAATTTACTTTACTCATAGTTGCTGTTCCTATAAAATGTGTCTTGAACTAAGGTTTCTCGGAATGACATAATTTTGATTTAATATATACCTAATAGGTATTTTTACCTACTGGTCGCTATTAATCGAACGAGACGGAGTGTTAATATTCACAAACAGACCTTTTGGTACAATTATCTCGTGGGTCGGTAAAGGAGTCAAATGTACTAGGAGCACAAATTTTGTACCAACAAGATTACACTAGGGCTGTTACAACAGAACTGAATATTGAGCTTACGGTATATTCAATAATTTCTTACGAAAAATTTTAAATGTACCTAATTTTTTGAAAGATTCCCGTGCACCGACAGAAGGGAACGTTTCGATGGTTCTTGTTTGGTTCCGTTTGTGTCCAATTTTTATAGTTGGAGTTTTAGATGTCAACTTCACAATGCTTTCAACATTACGCAAAACATCAATGATAGCGCCGAGTAAAGAGAACAATAATGCCGTTATTTATTGTTTTTAATATAGGATCAAGTAGGTATACCTAACTATTTATCGATGGTTGATAATCTATGGACAAATTTCATAATGGCGGCAATATGTTTCTCTTATTCGCAGCTATGATTGAGTGGAGCCCCATATACACGTCACAATAACTTTGTTTGTTGAGCCATGAGGTCCCTCTGGGGTCGTCACAGCTCGTTTTTTGACAAACCTGAACTCACCCTAACGAGAAAATTCTCTATTTTTTTAAACCTAGGGTCCCGGTCGCCCTGAATTTTGGTATTTTGCTGGGGCGAGTTAAGTTAAAGAATTAAGTGTTGAAGTGACGTTTGCTGCCAAGCATTTTGTTGTATATTTTTCTTCTGTCTTTAGTTTTTCATCTAATTTTTTACTTGCGATTAAAGGTACTATAAGGCAAGTTATGCATTCGTAAAAAAATTTTTTTTTGGACAATCCAACATAACATTACGATGATAGAGAAGCCTAAAAAAGTAGGTCCGACAATTATGTCTGCCAGTCTGTCTGTATCGGCACCTACAGCTTAAACGACTGTACCGATTCGCTTCAAACTTGGAACATAGTGTTATTATGACGTCCTACAGAGGGGTTTTTGGAATTAGCATTTTAAGCTAAAATAAAATGCACGACTGGGTCGCACGAACTTGCTCTAATGAGTGACAGCGGTTTAGGGGCTTGAGATAAAAATAAAATTTTCAAAATTCTTAAATAAATACTTAAACTAATTTGAGCTGAAAAAAAAGTACGCCATTTTATTTCTTGGATAAATTTGAATTTATGAGAATAAATTTATAAAAATCTGTGGAGCGGTTCTTGAGAAAAAGTTTTTTTTGAAAAACTTTTTGAAAAAAAATTCAAAAACGCCAGTTCATAGGTATTCAGCAAATACATTTATTTAAAATTTTTAGAAAAAAATTTAATAAGAGCAGTATTCAAAATATTAATTTTTAATTTTTTTTTTTAAATGCTTTTAAAAATACAAAAAAATATTTATCAAAGATATTGGTATGCAATACAAATTGAGCTACCTACAGCTATATGTGTGCGAAATTTCGAAAGAATCGGTTGAGTCGTTTTCAAGATAGTCGAAAGCAAAAAAAACGGTCCTATGGAAAGTACCTTTCTTAGCCATTTTTAAAACTTTTTTTTTCAGCCATTTGATTGGTCGTACCTAAAAAGCAACACTGATTTTTTTAAATCGAAATCGTTAGAGCCGTTTTTGAGAAAAATAAGCTCTAACGTAACGGTTGTATGGCAGGTACCGTTATTTTTTGAGCTAAACAAAAATTTCAATTTCCCCTCTGTACAATACCTAAAAAAGTCTATACACCAAGTTTGAAGCAAATCGGCCCACCCGTTTGGGCTGTAGGTCTCTATACATACAGACAGACAGACAGACAGACATACAGACGGACAGAATTTTTAGACCATCTTTTTTCGTCTTCGCTATCATCGTAATGTCATGTTTGATTGTTATCTCAAAACTTTTTTTTTTCGACGAATGCATACCTAACTTGCCTTATACATAGTACATACCTATAATCGCAAGTAAAAACTAACGGTACCTGCCATATGATTTTTTATGAAAAACTCATTTATCACGAAAACGGCTCGTATGATTTTGATAAAACTTTTAGAATGGTGTTTTTTGAGTAAACTTTATGTTTTGGTTAGAATAGATTTTTCAGGCTTATAACGGTACCTCTCATAGGACCGGTTTTTTTTAAATCCGATTTTCTCGTAAGCCACTAACTAGAAGCCCTTATATAAAAGAAATATGTAATATAAATTCTTAAATTTGTCAAAAAAAAGTTTTTTTTGAGTTTTTTAAAAAAGTTTAAATTTTTTTTTCCAAAAACGGTTAAATTTATTTTTTTTTTAAATTTATTTTTCTGATAAAAACTACAAAGTGCTAGAAGTTGGCATACTCAAAAAAAATTTGGAATATATTTTCGAAGTTTTTCAAAATAAAACTGTTTTTTGAAAAAACTGGTCGAACGATTTTGAAAAAAAATTTCGTAAAAATTCAAAAAAGTAAAAGAAACCTCTGATGGCTTCCTTCATTTTCTCCAAAAAACGTTTTAGGTATTGATTTTTAAGTGATTTATAAAGTTTCATAGGATTTTTTCAACGCTTTTTTCCCAAAATCTCAAGCCCCAAGACAATTTTAGCACATTAGAGCAAGTTCGTACGACCCAGTCGTGCACTTTATTTTTTAATTCATAAGTCACTATCAGCTTGTGAATTAAATTTTGTTTAATTCATAAGTCATTTTTAGCGAGTTTCATTCAAATTTGGAAGATTTGTTTTCAAAATCAAGAATTGCTCTTTTCAATGAAACTTGTTTTGGCTATCCATGGCAATTTGACTTTTTGTCATTTGGTTTTTATCTTTTGTCATTGGAATTGCTAACATTGGATAATTTAATTAATTGGATAATTAAAGTACATATTGAGTTCATCGTTCGTTATTTGTTCATTTTTAATTATTTTTTTTCACAGACTGGCACAATTTCACAACAAACGACAAAAAATAACAAATTATTTCTCATTTGAAGTTTGACAGAAAAGTATTCAGATCTATTCTTCCAAACCACCAGAGATGCAATCTTTCGTGTTGAGAATTCATCTAGAATTGCATTTTTTGAATGAATGAAACTCTTAAAAGTGAAAAAGATCAAATCTTTTGACAGAAAGACCAATTCTTTTCGTGAATGAAACTCGCTACTAGAGTCTTATCACTTAGTGTTTTTTTTAATTCATAAGTCACTTAAAGTCTTATGCCTTAGTATTTTATTTAATTCAAAAACTCGCAGCCCTGTTGCGAATAGACACAGTGATCATTATTTCGTGTTCATAACCTAGAATCTATTGGTTAATACGTGGGAATACGAACATCAATACTTATTCTTACTCTGATCCTTGTCTCTGATTTTCCAAACATCAAGGTAGATAAACGTGTTTAAATTCTGATTCCAACGACCATTCTATAATTGGCTTAAATAAAAGCAAATCAATTTTGCAAGAAAATGACTGCATTCAGACACCTATTGGCAAGGTCATGTTTGTATATTAAGTATAGCTGGACCGGCTCTCTCAGTCGTAATTATATCCTGTTTCGAGGTGAAAACCCCTACTTAACAAATCAACCGACCACAAGGACCAAGGACAAGAACAAATAGTGGATGATATTTATATACATTCTTTAATTTAATCCATAACAAGTATATGACGGCTTAGTGCTTCTAAATTATATTACTAAATGTCAATTTGTAGGTCATCGCAAGACATTTATTAATGGCATCCAGTTTAACAAGAAAAATTAAATGTCATTTCTCACCTTACAAAGAGGGACTCAAGATTTGAAATTCATTTACAAAAAGCAAAATAAGTTTGAATGCTTTCAAAGCTTAAAATATTACACATCGAAAGGAAATGTCAATAAACTCCGAATGCATTTGATGATCTTTCTTTTCTTTTTGTTTTGTGCAAAACTCACTGACATATGGTTTTATTTTAACCAACACAATATTGCTAACCTGATACCAAGGTTGCTGATGGAAATGGAAATGGAAACGCTCCCCATACTGGGTTTAATTTGAAGCGAAGAGAAAGGCAAAGAAGTTAAACCACAACGAAAACAAAAATAAAACCAAAATCAAAACCACTTCAGCCGGAGCGTTAACATTTATGGTTAAATGCATTAAGTTAGCACAAGACCTCTCCAACCATATTAACTTTAATGGTGAACGAAATTCAATTTAATACGAAGTATGTATGTGTTTTTGTTAACTCATGTATGGGTTGATGAACGCAACGAACATTATATTCGATATTATTTGCAAATGTTTGTAATATTACTTTTTTAACTGATACGGGTGCTACTTTTGGTTTTATTGCGCCGACGCAAAATATTGCAAGTCATGAAACATACCTACAAATTAATTCAAAGTGAAGGTAATGTTCCTCCTTGCTTGGCTTGATGAGTTCCGTTAATTAAGCAATACAACTTTTTGGAACACTGCACTGCACAGCCGTGGCCTCGTAGCGATATTACACCGAAACTGTTAGAAAATTGGGACTGGCAAACGTATTTTGATGATGATGAAAATTCTAATCGCTTTCGCTAGCCAAGGACTATTGACTTTCAACCTTTTTTTTTTTTGAGTAATAGTAAATTGGCACGAATTTTTCGTTCGATCTAATTTCACGTCACCTTTTGATTTCGATGAGTCTTTTCTTCGTTGGATTAGACCCATCCTTTTAAACCTTTCAATACAAGCAGTAATAGATGAATTTTAGTCTGGCTGCGTTTTATCCCCTATTTCTTTATCTCATTTTATTGATGGTCTCAGCAGCCGTAATTATTAAACAAACGCTACGCGTGCCATTAAATCAGCCGTTGCAGCTAGAACCTGAATTGTTGCACTATAGCTTCTGAGACCAGTCTAGACATATTTTACAGCCCGCCCACCCAACACGCCTACTAAAACGCCCACTTTTCGAAAAATTTGCCTAAATGTCAAAATAAAAAAAATGTACTTACTTACCGTTTCCACCCACTTTAACGCCCCCTTTTTTCATAAAGAAGATTAATTAAAGCACTCTGAAATTTATTTATTTCCTGAATCAACTGAGAAAAAATCAAGCCTCAATTAAGCTGCGCTGCAATGAATCAGATAAGTCTAAAAAGAAATAATTTAATCGAAAAATAAAAAAAATATAGGTAGGTAGATAGTCTCAATTTAGTTTTCTGATTTTTCGGATTAATGCCAGCTTTTAGGGCACCTTACCCACTGTGCGTAACTAGAATCGGAAAGCATAGGTTTAACAAAAAGCAGAACATAATGGACATGTTGGAAGGTACTGTCTATTTTAAAACAGATGGAGAAGAGTTTTCTCGGTCGGTAATGTATGTAGTTACTCAAGCAAAAACAAGAGGACACAATGTTTCTTACCAAATTATTTACTTTTGCTCCGCAGCGACAAATTGTTTGCATTTTTAATTATAAAATACTAAGTTTGCATTGGGACAAACAAGTTTATTTCCAAATTTGATTCCAAATAACATAATTTCGAATGCAATTTGACAATTCGAAACGGATTCCAGTTAAGCCTTATCACGACGTTTATTGGCATTTGGATACCGTGTAGTTTGCATTAAAAAAGGTTCTTAAGCAAACATAATAAAATGTCATCAAAAATACAAGATTTTCCATAAGTTATTACGTTTAATAAACCAATAGTTTTTTTTTTTGTTTTTGATAAATTCAAAAAAAATGTAAAAACGAACACACCTCCCAATCTCAGAGTGTGTGATTTTTACCGACAAAGGAAGTGCGTTTTTAATTTGGGTTTGATTGTCACTGTGTTAAGCGATTTGTTTGCTCTTTGCTAAAAGTTATTTTGAACTCACAAAACGTACAACAAAACACAAAAGGGGTATTCACGATCTGGCGCAATTGATCTTGTATGATTGCAAAAGTGCAAAAGCGCGAGATTTTCTTGCACCACAACAACGAAATGTAAGTACTAGGTGTCATTTCGTTACACTTTTCGCACTTTATCTATACCACTATACCTGCAACAGAAAAATACAACGGTACAAAATATGTGCTTTTGATTTGTGCTTGATCGTGTGTTCACGATCTGCAAAAAATAAATACAATTTCGCACTTTTATAGGGTTTTCACACCGAGCCGAAAACCCGGTTTTCGGCTAAAAGTTTACGAAAACCTGAAAATCATTCACACCGGACTTTTCAAGTTTTCGTTTGAAATTTCACTTCATTTTTACAACAACTGACTATCAAATTTTGAAATGAAAATGTTTTCGGCTGCTATGGTTGATTTTTTTGTTTGACGTTTATGAGCTTTTTATGTGTGTTTGGAAAGAATCACAAGAAACTTAGGTGTGTTCTGAAAGAATCGCAACAAACTCAGGTGTGTTCTGAAAGAATCACAACAAACTCAGGTGTGTTTGCTTTGTATTCCAACAAGTTTTCGACAGGTTTTATATAAAACCAGTCGTTTTATAAAACTTGTGATGATCACGTCAATAAAATCATTGGTGCAATATATGGTGGCCTTAGGCGCTTGTGGAGATTTTCATTTTTTATACCACAATCATGTAGACTTACGCTAGTAAAGACTTTACTTGCGCCCATTATATCATATGCAGTACCCCTTTATGCCGGCATGGACTCAATCAGCAAACAAAAGTTAAATGTTGCATTTAATGCATTTGTCAGTTTTGTGTATGCTCTTAGAAAATATGACCATATATCTCATCTAACTAATTGTGTTTTCGGCATGCCCCTTATGTCATATTTTGTTATTGAAATTTGCAAATATACTTTTAATTTAATACATTTACAAAAGCCACTTTTTTTATTCGATAAGCTGCAGTTTTCATCATCTTTGCGCACTAGAAACTTAAATATCCCAAGAGCCTTAAGCTAGTATTACACGGTCATCGAAATCTGTCATTGCAATGACATTTTGACGTCACAAGAAAATATGTCATTGTAACGTCAGTTCACTGTCATTTATCACAGTGTCATTGCTAGCTACAGTGACGATCACACGAATAGCGCAAGTCTGTCATTGGTGTCCCAAAATGCAATGACGGGCAGACCTTGTCATTGTAATTTTTGACGTTCGATGTCATTGCCATGACATGCAAAAGAATGACGATTACACGACTTGACCACTTTCAAAACTTTGAAAGTTGATGGCGACCTGAAACCGCGATGACAGAAGTCATTTTCGCAATGACGATCACACGACATTCATAAATTGAGTTATCGTGACTGAAAAATTGACGTGAGTTTGTGAAGTTCCTCATATTATAAACAATAAATAATATAATTCCAATTATATAAAACCAAAAATTTCGAGAAAAAATATTGTGGAGATGGCGATCCTAGCAACATATTTATAGGAGGATAGTTCACAGGAAGAAGACGACGACAACCAAAGACCACAACGAAGAGTTCGTTCTGTGTGGTCAAAAAAATGGTTGCTTCGCCGTGATACAGAAGGCTTCTGTTCCAAGTTGCTGCGGGAATTGCGAGCTGAGGAACCGGAGCTATATCGCAATTTCCTGCGGATGTCAGCCACTCAATTTTACTTTTTGTTAAATTTAGTGGCTCCTATAATATCAAAACAAGACACCAATATGCGAACTAGCATTTCCGCGGAGGTGCGATTAGTACTCACACTGCGTTACCTGGCAAGTGGTGACAATTTTAGGTCATTGCAGTACCTTTTCCGAATTTCACAGCCAACCATTTCTACCATTATTCCGTCTACCTTGACAACAATGACATGGCAGAAATTCCTGCCATGTCATTGTTGGGACACTGTCATTGCAATGACAAACCAATCAAAAAATCTGTCATGTTGTCCTATCAACAATGACAGGGTGATTACACGGTCATCGAAAATTGTTATTTCGATGACGTAAAAATTCCTGTCATTGTGCTTGTCATTCTGGTTGTCAGTGCAATGACAGCATTCTACGATGGCGATCACACGACATGACGACTTTAGGACAGATAGTTACGTCATTATGACTTCAGAATGTCATTGCAATGATAGATTTCGATGACCGTGTAATACTAGCTTTAGTATTGCAAACCCGAAGGTCCTTTTTTATTCTAGCTGCCAAAATTTGGAATGCAATGCCCGCTGAATTTAAAAAAATTTCTAATTTAAATGTATTTATCTCCTCCATGACCAATCATCTTCAGAACCCTGATGTAGCCTTACGTTTCCACTCTATTTTTGTAAATTAAGTAATAAAAGTGTAGCAATTTAAGCAGTTATTATTTAGAAACACTGTTAATTTCTGCATACCTAAGTTTAGCTTGACATTTATAAATATTGTATATTTACTGTAAATTTTAAGGCCACGAAAAAGATTTATATCTTAAGGCTTTTTGATATAATAAATAAATAAATGAAATGAAAATGAAATGAAAAACGTATGGTGTTTTCGTTCTGGGGTTTTTTCGCGAAAACCGCGTTTTAGCTCGGTGTGAAAACCCTATTACAAGACTTGTTCATTGTAGATATATTATAAACTATAGTACTAGCACTTGAGGTGCGCCATCTATCGACGAAAAAATAAGCTCTTGATTTTAGAGTTTTTTGTCTAGATAACCATGGGAAGCAACAACAACAAATAAAATGGTGGAACGTAAAAAAAGTTGTTGTTGCAGCAATGTTTTTTCAACACTTAGTTTTTGGTACAGTGTGAAAAGCATGTAGGCGATCATAAATCGCTCGGTTTTTATTTAAATACAAAAGAGCTGGTCGAATACAACCCTAAAAAGCCTGAAAATGAATTCTTGGTCAGATTGGTTCGAAAAACAATCGAAATAAACTACTTTTTGTACTACAGCAACAACTTGAATTAGGAATTACGTACTTTTAACTTTGACAGCGCTACATAATACAGCTACAGCTACACCACTGTAAAAAGGCAGTAATGGAGCCTTCGTTGTGCGATTAAAAATAAAAAGATTCAAATGCGTGAAAAAAATGTGACACCTGTCACAAAATTGGTTGTATTTGAAAAATATAAGCTGTATAAGGTTATTAAGTGAAATATGGAGTTTTCATTCTCTTTCGGCTACCTAATTCGTAAAATTTTGAAATTTTAAAATAAAAACCATTCACAATCAAAGAGCAATAAATAATCACGGCAATGAGTACACCATATTGGTATGGATGAAAAGGTGATTATTTTGTGCTCCAACCTCGACGGATTGCGTCAAAATGCCAAAGCACAAACTAGACATTATTGCGATGGTCGTTAATTTATTCAGCTTGTTTCTTGTTTATCCACGAATAAATTTGTTGATAAAGTTGATGAACCTGAAAATAAAACAAATAAACAAAACAATGGCCAATAAGAGAGCATCCAAAGTCTTCAGTGTTATAATTAAATTCATTGACCTTAAAACACGCGACGACGCTTTTTTCAGACTCGTTTTCATTTCAATTTTTTTTTGGTTAAAACATTTTCTTTTTTTTTTTGATAAAAAAATTTGAATCCGGCTTATCAATGATTGAAATTAAATAACTTTACGGTTTACGTTTTTGTTAAACCCAAAACATTTATGAACTTTCAATAGTAAATTTTTAAACGACAGTCATGAAATCAGGACAATAAATCGGTTAACGAGTTTTAGATAAGCGAATTTAATGAGAGTATCCTCCAATCTATGATTTGTTATTTACGAATATGGTGAGCTTATCAATTTATTGTTATGGACTTAATCAAAAAATTACGCCCAAGATAATGGACAGTGATGAGATGATGCAACAACGTGAAGTGGAATTTTGTTTTGATAAAAAACTTCGAAAAGTATGTAGGATTTGATTATGCTGCTAGCCAGGAAGCAGGTGCAAAGTGCAATTACTAAGTCCCAAAATAGCTATCATAAGAGCAAGAAGAAGATATTGTTACAAATGTTGGTAACGACATAATATATAACTTGGTATTCTAGTATCAGCTACTAGAAGATAAGCTACAAACATTGAAGAAGCAATTTTGAGCAATGCTAAATGATGTCCACCACGTAAACTTGAATTCTCAATTGAAAAACTTATTTCCCTCGTCTTTTTGGGATATTACAAAAGCCTTTTAATAAGAAACAAAGCTAAAGGACCTCAAAGCACACTCTGAAGCAGTCTCCGATAAATTTCCATAAACAAGTACATGATGTTAAATAGAGTTACCAAAGAACGGAACCTTTGAACACCGTAATAACAAGCTCGGTATCAACGTTCTGTTTGAAAGGATAATATCTAGTGTCCTGTCCAGGATTGATTCTACGCTCAAATGGCATTAAGCGTTGTTTGCAGTAGGTAGTTGATCATTCGTCGACCACATCAACAATTTGCGAATCATCCTGGAATAATCATTAGAGTACCAATCACCGCTCTACCTCATGATTTGTAGATTTTAAAAATGGGTAAACCCAGAATGTATCTGATGATCGCTTGTTTTGAAAAGGTATTTCTCAGAAAATCCTTGCCGATATTAAATATTTGCACTATGGACAACTTTTCCACTCCTTCGATGTGCGTCAAGGAGTGGGACAAGGAGATTTTTATCACACATTTTTTTTTTTTTTGCTGTTGCATTTGACGTTATGATGCCTACCACGTTGGAGACATGGTATCCAATGAAGTGCGTAAGACAAGCTAAGTCACATTAACTATGCCGACAATAAATGTATGCCTATTTGCAACAACACGTCTGGCTTCAATCAAATATGCATATCGCTGCAAATTATTGGAGGAGTGGCTTGATTTAGTACCATCGCCAATAAAACCAACAATTTGACCGCAGGCCAAGGCACTTTCTAAGGCAGTTAACCTTATAGGAGGTCACAGAGTTTAATTACCTACGCAATTCTATAACACTCGATGGCAGAACAGACCTGAAAAAGACACCTAAGCCAAAACCAAAGCCAAAATAAAAGTTATCAGTGGAGAAGGTTTTATATTCATCTTTAAATAGTTCCACAGTTATGGACAACTTTTTTATTACACCTCAATGAACGGATCCTAAATAAGTCGAAAAATAGATATTAAAGAGCTTTTAGGGGAGACAACTTTGAAAAGAAATTCAAATCACGGACTTTATTTCTGTTTATTTTCAGAATGGAATTCAAACTCCATGATAGCACTCAAGGGGTTATTAATACCCTTTTCATGAATTAACACAGTAAGAACCTTTAAGACAGTTGGATAGGAGATAAGAAGAGATACCGATGCACATAGTTTTTTTTTCTGAGTCAGAATGAGAGCCGGGTAGAGCTTTCAACATTCTTGTAGTGCGGCTAAAAAAAATCTCTATACTTAACAGCACGTCCGAAGTTAAGCTAAGTAAGATGAGAAAATAAACATAATGGTAAGTAAAACAAATGTGTCCGTTATGATTCATTCACGTTTCAATAAGGCTCCTTCTGAATCCCATCTGAGAGATGGAAATGTATAACAGGAGCATCTGCCTGGATATGAGAATTATACTCAATCGTCGGGCGGATGTATGAAAATTGTAGCCAAATCATATAAATACATACTTTTTTAAACTGTTGCGGCGTTTTTGGCGACGTCAAATATGAGATCGTTCCACAAAAGGTGATTTGATATTCACATCACATACCTTACAATGCAAAGCTATTCGGCTTCAATTTAAGTGGCACATATTAATAGCGACAAAAGGTTAGGCTATGCTCCAATCACATAAGACAGTATATTGTTTTTGAAGCATCAAATTCTATGCGGTTGATACAAAAATTCCCCGGACAATGCAATCAAGATCATATTGGTTCGCCGATAATAAATTCACGCTCTAAAATATCAAGATTAACACTCTAGTTTTCTTCAAAACGATGTAGATTAGTTCACTGTTGGGTGAGATATATACCATCATGTGACCGGTATATCTTATGCTACTAAACTGCCGGTTATTAGAAAGCTGATTTTACAGGGTTCCCATGACCATGGAAAGATTTGACGTATTAGCAATTGTACGGCAGTTTGAGGGCGATTAAGATACACCCTTCTGGAAATGGTTTAAACAAATGCTGTTTTCCATCTTCTCGAAAACAGACCTGTAGAAACGGGCACATGGGAAAGCTAACGCATTGGTTTTGTCAGAGCAGAAGCACTCATCTTTAGAGATTTATGGGAGATACTCTCCCGGCTAACAGAATTTTCTGTGTCGAGATCTTTAGGTAATCTTTTAACTGAACGAGTACAAAAAAGATTTGTCCCATAAAACCATTTAAGCTCTGAAGAACAGGAGTCATGCTATTATGTGCGAAGGAGTCTGTCACTCTCGGGGAAAAATATATAACCAGTTAGGGTTTCCCAAGAAATTGTTGATCTCGTCCCAGTTGTCTTTCTCTTACCGCAACACGGTTCTCTTTTATATATACTTAATCAATTATATATAGTGTTTAAAAGGTTTAAAAAAATAATCAAAAATGTATATGAATGCGCTAAGGTGTGTGAAGTTTTCAAAGTTTTCCTTTCCTTCAACAAATCCGGTGGTCGTACTAGTACATCGTTAGTTTGTCCGTCTGAATTGCGACTGATGCGCCTGAAAATCAGTGTGTGCTTTAGTTTATCCCCCTCCCACAACGACATCTTACTTACTTACAACATGGCGTATAGCCTGATAGGGCTGCCTATGAGATCGGAAAAAACTTCAACACGAACAGTGTTCAGACCCGAACTTATGATAATCCTTGTGACCGGGGCAATGATGCAACACTAACGTGTCAGGGAAAACAGCGGCTGGAAAGTGAAAGCTTCTAGACGGTCGCGGTTTCTCCTACCTCCATCCTAATCCTTATTTTGACAATCTCCAAGTTCGAATTTCCTATAAGTTAAACGTATAACTAAATACAATACATAAGTTCTATGTACCTTTGAATGTATACAAATAGGTACCTACGTGAATTTCTATTCACCCCAACATTTTCCTTGCAATTTCGAAGATTGGTGTTGAAATGGAATTTGAATTGAACTCCAAAACATGCCACGAATACGAGAAGACACAACAACAAATCTATACAACGTCATCTATTAAATTAACGCCCACAATTGTTTGAATCCAAGCCCGTAGGTTACATTTATTAGAACAGCCATTAACTATAATACTTTCAATAAAGAAAAAATTAAATTAAATGTGCATCGTTATTCAACCAGAACGTAAATGTATTTCAAGACCCGCATAACACTTCAGATTTAAGCGAAGGCCCCATATTCCTTGGCTCATTATACCCTAGCCTGGCATGATGCAACACTCTGGCTGCCTTCGTTATCTCGTTGAATTAAAACGACAATTTCCCTCATGCAACTTGCTAAGCACAGTCTGACCACCACCTAACCTAGACACAGACACCGCCGACCGACCGACGACCGAGGGAAAGTGACATTTTCTCCTCTTAATTTCGATATCAATTTACATAATTACAATTACAAGACAATGAGAGATGCATAATTTCGTTGGCTTTTAAAAAAAATTATTAAAAACAAAAACTTCTTTTAAAAACAAAATAAAAACAAGCGGGTGGGTACCTACCTCAATGTTGCCCATTGTTTGAAATGATGTAAAAACAAACATGAACCCAAATCCAAGGATCAGGACATTTACAAATTTTATATCCATACTGCTTGTTTCTTGAACAAAAAAATTAACTAAAATTTATTTATTTTACCGCCCCAACACACTGCGCACAAAATATGTAGGGTTTTTTTTCTCTTATCAAAACTTTGTATGTACACTTTTCGTTTTCACTGCAGCATCCCCCACGTTATCACTCAATTTTCTGAACTTCAAAGTTTGATTAATAAAGCACTTCCTTATTAAATTATTATAAGCCTAATCTTTAATCAACACAACTCCAGTCCAGTTAGCAAGCACTTTCATTTAGGACAAAAACAGAGATAAATGATAACATAAAGTGCAGTTAGGGAATTTAATTGACGTATGCAAAAGAAACGACAAAAATGAACTATACGCAAGCAAAGGCAAACGAAACAACGAACACCATAAAAAAAAATATGAAAGAATCACAAATGTACAGTTGTTCACTTTGCGAGGGGAAACAATGTAATGAAATTGAGAATTAAAACAAAAACCAAGAAGGGGTTTGTTGCGTTGATTTTTGAATTGGAAAACACACACTAGAATTAGTTAGTGTGAGTGTGTAGGCGTTTTCGTGGTTTGCTTTTGCATTCTACCAACAACAACAACAACGAATTCCAGTTATAATAAAATTAATAAATGCATAAAGAAATGAGGGGAAATAAGTTGTACAAAGTGCAAGATGTGACGATGTGGGTGCAAATGGTAAGGTAGTGCTATGAATTGTATTTGTCGATATGGCAGCCGATTCAAAATGATACCATTCAGCATTGTATCATATCTTTGTGAAGCAAACACATTGAGTGTGTTTCTTTATTTTTTCCGGATAAGGAATAGAAAAGACAGAAAAGATCAAATATCTATCCAGAATATCCAGAATAGAATAAATAAAGAAACAGAACTTGAATAAAAAGAATAAACAATAGCTGACAGTGAACTGCATCAGTCAAACTAGAGAATATTCCATTTAAACCACCTCTTCACTTGGAATGAAAAGAATGCGTTCCAAATATTCCAGATTGAATAAAGAAACAAGGAAATAGTTTATCCGGAATATTCCATTGAATAAAGAAACTCAAAAAGGGCGTTCCATATATTCCGAATATACGGAATGAATAAAGAAACACACCCATTATATTTTTTTAAAAGTTATAAATAATTGTCAAATAATATCGGTGTTTAGATATTCTCACGTTTCAGCTAATTTCCACTGATCTCTATAAAACAGTGGATAACGTATTCATACTAAAAACGTGTGACAGTTTGAGGAGTCTTTATACATACAAATAAACGATTTTGGTTTGTTAATTAGTACCATTTTACCAATATAACAGTGTTCCAAATGTCAAAACGGCAGTTTGTTCACTTTTTGTTGAAATTTGAAATGATGTTATTTGGCCGGATAAATTATTGTTTTATAAACTGTATTTTTTCAATTGTTTCCACCGAATGCCATTCATATATAGGAATTGTAATGCAATTGATTTGGGCATATTATGTGTTCGCGAATCTAGACAATAAGACGTAAACTATTAACAGTACAAGCTCGAAGAAACTCTAGTGTTACTCGAGTTAAGTGCAGCCACAAAACGTAGAATACCCCAAATCATAAACTTACTACTCATCCAATACCAATCAATCAAGCCCATGTCCTGATGATCGCTGGCCTTACTCTGCCCCTTTCCCTACCAAACAACAAGACCTACATCAGAGACGATTGATACATTTTAGAAACCAGTTGTTCATATGAAAGCACTGGAAAGCTGTTTCCTGTATTTTTGATTTAAATGCGTATTACAGGATTTGAGTCATCATAGTAACATATACATTTTAGAACTTTATGAGATTCTCAACCAAAATGGAAACTGTTGTTGCAGGATCTGCTAGTAAGTACTAACAGTAAAATGGGAGGACAACCGGATGAAAGAGAAGAACAAGGATCTGTTCCAAATATGCTGTTTTACGGCTCGAAGATCAGAAGTTTTTGCTATCTGCCTAAAAACAAACTTGCAAACATTTTACCAAACATTATTGAGTTCCTCATATACAATTTGTTGTGGGTAATGGAGTTGCAACTGTTACTGGCTGCGCACAATGTTGTAGCAGCACCAGTAGCACGCAATAATGTCAAAGTAAATGTCACAAAAAGAAGGTCACAAAGCACCATACATGAATACAATGTGTAGCACTGAACTCAAACAAAAATCACGTCTGCCATTTTGGTTTGTTATTGTTTTGCAGCGCAGAAGGTTCTTGAAGTTCAAGTTGAGTCGACTTGTACTTCAGCGACTCTCTTTCCTGCAGCTGCTACTTCACATTGTAGCCGTGCAATACGATTTACATACATTTAACTTTGACATTGCTGGGTGCTACTGCTGCTGCTACACCATTATGCGCAGCCAGTTACGCTCAATAATTAAATACCTTGAGACCAAGCTCCATTACTCCAATAAGTTGTTTCCGGGGTTTCAATCGTCAGTCTAATGTTCTGAGGATTCCATTCGAGGCTTTGTTTCGCTATGCTGTCGTTTAGATTTCATCATTGTTAAATGATAATGAAAACCATTTGTAATTGGTGTAACACTACCAGATTTTCGAAAATACCTCAAGGTATAATAATACGCAGCTTTGAACTAGAATGCCTCTTAAGGCAAGACCGCACTAGGGGGAACTGCACGTAATTTTTGTATGAAGTTGCATGTGTTAAACACTGCAATGCAGCGGAACTGTACTTCAGCAACAGTAAACGTCATAGTTGATAGTCAACCCAAATAGTGCAGTGCAGTTCCACCATTGGTCTTGCCTCAAGGCCTATATGTCAAGGAATTCAGTGAAGTTAGTACCCTTATCACAATTTGATCCAAATGTTTAAAACAGACGAATGGACCCTTCCTTGTTCGAATGAACAATGTTTTTTATTGTTTTGAAAGAATAATAATAACGGGTAAGGTATTTGGTGCAGTCTGTATAAAAAGATTCAATGGCACCACCTGCACTAAAGTTGAATCGTTCATCAATCTGCAAATTCAACAAGAAAACCTATCATTTCGATTGGTAAACATTGTAATTTCCAAAGTAATAGGAATAGTCTCAGCTTTTCTATGCATTGTTTAGTAGATATAGTAAATTCTGTCGCATTTGCTGCATGCTAGAGACTATAATATACAATGCTAGAGACTCCTCAATATGCAATAATACAAAGATGTCACATAAAATAAAGTTAAACAAAAAATTAACCATCCCTGTTCATTTTGCGCACTACCCAGCCGGCTGAATATGTTGTCTACGTGACGCTCGTACCGTTTTTTTATTTTTCAAGCAGCTGCAAAAATAATTTGATGGCCACCCAAACGCCAAAATAAACTGACATTTCTTTTTATCTTCGCAAATGGCGGATCTCTTTGTGTATTTTCATACGTGTATTTTTTGTGTGTGCTCAAATAAATAACTAATTGTATTTTATTTTTCATTCATAAAAACAACAATCCTTGAAAAATTAAAAAAAAATTAGTGAACAATTATTGAGAAACTTTTGTGTTGTGTTTTTCCCCAATTTATTCGTCAAACAATGTCAGCTACGCGCCTCAATGCAGCTGAAAAAGATCTTGAAAAATTCATTAAATTCTTGGCGATAAAATCAGTTCAAGTTGTCGTTCAATCACGACTTGGGACAAAAATCCAAACACAATGCAATCCACTAGCAACTGGTAATGATTGGTTCAATATCGTTATCGAAGATTATCCCGATGTTTATGCTGAAACAAAACAAGCCCTCAATTTAGCTCCAGGTGAGACAATACTCAATCGATTGCCAGTCTGTGTAGAGATTTCATTGAAAACTGTCGACGGTGACCAGATGGTGTTGGAAGTTTGGTCATTAGATTTACAATCGCCAGCAGAAAATAAAACAGAACAGGTGCTCAAAGTTGCCCATCAAATCTATAATCGCATGAGTATTTTGTTGAAGTCGTTAATTTCCCTCACTCGTGCCACACCCGCATACAAGCTATCACGTCGACAGTGTCCGGATTCATATAGAATCTTCTACAAGGTTTATGCTGAGGAAAAACCACAAGTTCATGCGCTAGGCGAGGGCTTCAAGAACGTACGAGTTGGTCAGTTAAATACTATTGTTGGAAATCTTACAATGTCGGTTGCATATCGGACGAAGATGACCTTCTCCCCCACAACCCAGCACTGTGACAGCGCTATCATGCTGAAAAGTGATCATTTCTTAAAGGATCAAAGTCCAAAACACACCCGCTATCATCATGTTAAAAAGACGGCCGAAAAGAAATTCATCGACATCGACAAACCTCTGAGGCCTGGTGCTTTTGTTGACCTCTCCAAGATCAAACAGTACACTGAGGATGATTTTATATTACCCGAAACTCCTCCGTTTGATTGGTTGGTTAAAAAGAACCGCACTGACAGTGGTGGTAGCTCGGTTCATGAAGACAGGACACAATCCCCGCTAGGGAACAACAACAATAATGTCAACTTCAAAAACTACGAGCAACAACAGTCGCCAATCAAGAGTCTACTAGTTCCAGTCCCTATGGACGATGCGAAAACCAGAAAACCATCAAGAACGGCCTTACCGCCCGACGATGATAATCTCTTAAAAGAACTTAACTTCCCCTTCGCCAGCCCCACATCACATGTCAACGATTTGGCAAGGTTCTATCGTGATTGTTATCATGCGCCTCCTCTACACTCCTGCGAACTTAATTCGGCGGCTGAAAACGAAGGAGTTGCCTTGGATCCAGTTGAGGATCTATCGAAACAACTTGAGTTGTTTGAGACATCGTTGGAGAACTACGAGATCCTTGTGTCGCAGCTGGGCTGCTCAACGACGTCCTCAAAAAGTAGCAGTACAACGAAGAGCACCTAAGGACGGTTCGTTTCGTTGGCTAAGATATTGAAGAAGGAGAGAATCGCTGATATTTTTTAAGTAGTATCGATAAGATATCGCTTTCTATTGACTATTTTTCGATGTATTTATCATTAGATAGGAATATTTTTTATTATATCATACATATATCTATATCTACATTAAATTAAAATTATTATCGCGTTAATTTTTTTTTATACACACATGTATTTTAATGAAATGTTATTCGAAGAAAAAAAAAACAACATCAGATTAGTCGATTAAATTAGAAGAAGAGGTGTGTGACGGCGCCACCTCCCACTTTTTGAAGTCTTGTTATAAAAAAAACACGTTAGATTTATAATAATAAATATAATAAAAAAAATATTACAACCTAAAGATTTATAAATTAAATTTAATTAAACTCGAAACGATAGTTTATGAGTGAGCGAGTGTGTTGAGACATCTCTTGCGCATACAAACACGATGTTTACTTAAATAAAATAAATTTATTATTATTTTTAGAAAAACAAACAAGAAAATACTTTTGGCCATTTAGATTGTTAGATCAGATTTTTTTTTTTAATTTAATCAGAGATTGTTGTTTCTTTATTATTACATATTACTTTTTTTTTTATTTAAATAAGATTTATTTGATAAGTTACAAATTATATTTTTGTAAATAATAAAATGATAAAAAATTCATGGCTAATTAACGAATGGCTTGGACAAAAAAATAATGTGTTTTTGTTCTTTTTTTAATCATCTTTTTGTATATTTGTGTGTTCAGCTTCGGCGTTTACTTCTCTGGTCGTTTTTTTTTAATTTTATTTTGTTGTTTACAATATTATTTTGAGCTGACATCACGTTTGGTATATTTTTTTTTTTTTTGCATTTAATTTGAATTTCCTCATTTGATGGGGTTTTTTTTTGTATTCGTAAGTAGGTAGGCTAGGTAAAGTACCCAGCAAGCTATCTACCACCTACCTACAAGTAGATACCTATACCAGGTTCGTACGTAGCAAAGCAATAAGTCAAGTAATATTGCACTTGACTCTTGGTTTGTTTATCGTTGCAAACACACTTATTTGTTGCTGTTGCTAGACAAGAATTGATACAAAAATAAAATCTAAGAATAATGTTTACAATGAGCGAATAAATTTAGAAGTTTTTTTTTATTTTTCGCTTGTTTGTGAAGAGGATGGGCGATGGGGTATATAAATGGGTGTAGTTGTTGTTGTTGAGCAAAAGAAATAAACAAGTCTATTGAAATTTTTTATTTGTCTGTACTTGCTGCTATCAATTTTAATTTAGGGAGTATCTTAATGTATATGACTGTGTAGGTACTCGGAAAAAAACTGAGAAACATTTTTGGAATGCAGTAGTCGGGTCTTCGTATTCCCCAAAGCGTTTGGCTTTTCATTTCCCCATAAGGAATGCGATATGAATTTCACTATTTATATTCAGAGCAGTATAAGCATCTAGATGCATATAGAAAAACCTAAAAAAAAGCCAAGCAAAAACATTTTGATTTTTCCAACGTTTCTTCAATTTTTAAAAAATTGCGTTGATTTATATAAAAAAAAATTGAATTGGTTTTATCAGTTTCAGAAAATATGGCTTGTTTTAAATTAAAAGAAATGGGTTCCAAAGTCTGTTTTTGTTAACTGAATATGATAAAGGAATGTTTTATTATTACTCATTCAAATTCAATACCGGGATGCCTTTAGCAAGTCCATTGTTTTTACTTGAGATTCAAGGTAATTTTTATGAGACAAATGCTTACGCATTCGCTACACATTTTGGTGCCGAATTTTCCTGACACAAATTCAAGCCCTAAGTGGGTGTGTCATCCATACTTTTATGGTGTTATTGTGTTTAAAGTTAAAGAAGATGATATGTATAAAATTGATTTTGGTGCAATTTAAGGTATAAACATACAAAAAAGGCGTGAGCCACACCCAAAGCTACATTTCTTATTGCTTTGACACAATTTTTACTGTTTGCTCAGTAACATAAAATTTTAAGCTCTCAAGTTGATTCTTTAAATTAAAAACAACTCATAATTTGAATTTTGAACAATTAGGTTTTGAATGAAAATAACTGACGTGGGTGTGTCTTGAAAGTCCTTGAATCACACCATACGCTACGTAACCAATGTTACATACATTGAACAACTTTTTGAACCATGACAGATAGTTTGTAAGCATTTGGAACACTTACCGATGTACACTTAACGACAACGCCCCTAAGAAGTGGGCGTGTATTAAAGCTTTAATTACAAAATACCAAGCACTAACTGATCTTAGATTGTGAGTCTTTGTTTAAGACTATGAAGTAAACACAGTCACAACTACCGATATCTTTTCTTAAAATAAAGCCCTTAACAAAGCTTTTATCACTGATATTAAGCGAACTACATATTTGGGTAGAAATATGCTCCAGTGTACGCTAAAGTAAGCTTTTTTTTAAATCTCAATAATTTGAAATTTACTCCCTTACCATTCCTAAATTATTGTCTACTAATCAAGATAAACACTACTATTTTCAATTAGCTTACTTTAAAAAACAAAAACAACGTCAATATCCCTTGTTTGTTCCATTTTCCAGGAAAACACTGAAATTCAAGTCTGACTGTACCTACGGAAACAAGTATTAATCAGAAAAATCCTGAGATCTGTAGACTTTCTGATGTTTATCTTCCTTCACCCACCCACGCCTCTTGTTACAAAAAATTAAAAGAATTCAAATTTTCTGACGATTTCTGATCTTATTGAACTCTTCCACCATAATTTACCATGTCAATCTTTGATACTTCCGTAATACCTTAACTAACGCGCTCTACATCCGCTTCCGGTAATGCATCCCCATTTCCGTTTTCATATTATTTTTATTCCCTAATCAAAAATACTCCACTAAATTTGTCTGCTGATTCTTTAATCAAAAATTGTTTAGAGAATACAAATTCATTGAAACTTTTATTGTTATCAAATATTTTTTATATTGGATGAATGTGTACAGAATTTATAGGACTTTCGTGATGGCGTTTGACTTTGGTGCCCTCTGGTGTCTCAAAATTTTTTTAACAACAGCTTACCTATATGCAATATGCTGTAAGGATACAAGTGGCCCCTTGTATGCAGTGTTTGTGACGGAAGTAACCGCCTCATTATAATACTTTACTTTCTATAGCAAAGATTGAAAATTGGATGCTAAAATAAAACATTGACATTTCAAAATGTACCCTTGAATTTTAAACACTAACAAAAAAATTCAGTGAAGATTTTTGATCTTAAAATTCAATTGAAAATTATAATAAGAGAATCGTTAGAGAGTCAGTGTTTTATTTGGTCGTTTCGTGGTAATTTTAAATAGCATGCGGTTGCATTGCTATAGTATAATATTCTTAATTAATTAATTCTTGAATTTGTGGAAAGTGGAATTCGCTTCGATGGCATTGAGGGAGAAACTGAGGTGCTCATTGTGGTCGCACGAACTTGTCCATATGCTTCGAAATCAACAAGGGATTTCGAATCTCAAAAGCGAAAAATGTTGCTTCCACGCGTACTCAAAATGTATACTTATTTTGTAGAATTTTAAGGAACACTCATCAAAACGTTAGTTGTTTCAACAACGGTGCTTGTTTAATTTGTTTTGTATACAAATTTATACTCATGGCAATACTATTTTTGTTTTTTACCCAGGCCCGCCTCAACACTCAACTCGCCCTATATCGATGGATTAAAGGATGACTTCAGGGCGATTACAGGTCTCAAAACAGAGAAGTTTCTCGTTAAGGCGAGGTGAGGGTATTCAAAAAATGAGTTGTGGTGAAGCATGAAGCTAAAGGTTCAACAAACAAAAAGCTTCTATATCATACACGTACCTACACAAATTTCCTTTATTAATTAATTTCTTTTTAGTTATTTTTATTCTGAGCTCAAGTTAATTATCTTAACTAATTTGATCAGCATCGTGGGAGCCATTTTCAAAAAATAAAAAATGGCTTTTTACTAGTATATATATGTTTAATGTATACCGCGTGTCAACGGCCTTGGCACTGATAAAGCATCGCTTCCCAATAGATCAGCCAAATCAATCATCGTTGCTCGTATCGTAAGTAGTTACTATACTCTGTTACACATAAATCGGCGGTACAGGGAAGATAGGGATGTTTGTCTCTCATTCGCACTCTTCTGTTTTCCGTAAGTGCGTTTCATACAAAAGCTCTTGCAGGGTTTCCGTAGTAAGCATTTCAAATAAGCATCAATCTTAAAACAAATGTTAAAGCTCTAAAACCAAAAGCTCACCAGCAGAAACCCAAGGAAAGAAAGCTGAACAAGTTACCAAAAGAACACTGGTAACTCTGAATGCACATCAATTAAAAAGGGGTTGAATTTTAAATAGCAGCAGCCACA
Source organism: Platycheirus albimanus (assembly GCA_916050605.2). Taxonomy (NCBI): domain Eukaryota; kingdom Metazoa; phylum Arthropoda; class Insecta; order Diptera; family Syrphidae; genus Platycheirus; species Platycheirus albimanus. The sequence goes on from OU696696.1 coordinate 59,901,046, forward strand.
GACAATCAGTGCAGAGTGCACGTTTAGATGTGCTCTGGCTCTGAATAAGACGTAAGATTCACGTCAGATGCAATTGGCAATTCAGTGGTGGGTGAACATTGAGCAATTTGTATGGGGGTTTCCTTCAATTTAGTGTGGTGCAAAAATATGGCACGCTACTGATAAAAGAAAAGCTTCCTCGTAAGACGTGTACTGCCGATTTATGTCTAACAGAGTATAGTTAGTTGGAGGACCGTCAAAACTAATAACTGCGTGATGTGGCATGTGTTGTGTATTCTGCTTTCTTTTGTTCTGTCTGTCTCTCTCTGTCATGTTATTGTATTGTGTTGTCTTGAGCCTATGGCCTCAGTTGCCAGTGCTAGTAACAGAGACTATAGATTTATATAAAATGTTATATTGTTTTTTAAGAAGCTAATTAATTAGCAGCTCAAGCTGCAAACAAGAAGCACACAGACAGTTAAAAAAAAAAACAATTCTCTTGTAATAGTTTCTTTAAGAAAACTGTGTTCTATCTCACGGAGATTAGAATGTAAACATCACACGCACCGACGTCAGCAGAACGACGTTAATTACGCAATTACGTCGTGTGTTCCCATATCGGTGATCGGGCCTCTTTCTATGATTTAACACTGAGATGTTTACATTTCTTTGTAAAATTGATAACAGAAGCTTATAATGGGATTTTTTCGGTGTGGATTGCGTTGAGTTTGACTAAAGAGCCCTGCACACATCAATTTTTGTGCTGTAATGTTGCAAAGACCGGAATTGTAGTCCAATTTAAAGCTTTATATGTTTTGTGTGGGTGGAGTGGTATTTAAAAAAAAAAATACTTAAATCGAGAAAAAAATATTAAAAAATAACAGTAACTCTTACAATGCCATACCATACCTTTTAGTAAAGCCAGAAATATCTTCTTTAATTGTATTTTTTAATTAAGTTATTTTGGTAAAATTTATTCAAAAAATTAATTTTCAAACTCAAGATTTATATTTTCTTTTTTTAAATTTTCAAACTAATTTTTTTTTAGTCTTACGTAATTAAGTACAATTTGTGTCCCCAAAATTTAATGCCCTTATTAGTTTTAAGTCACACACTGAAAACTGCATGATTTTATGACTTTATGTTGCCAAGCTATTCAAAAACAGCCGAATCTACTTTTTTTTAAAGTTCTTAAATGAAAACCATTCAATAAAAATGAGTCACATTCCCATTATAGGTGTATTGGTTAACTTTGAAAAAAGAACAGATTGAACTTAAAAGAAAGTTTGCAATTGCCCATTTTTCAAGCTAAAAACAACGATATGACAATAAAGTACACTCGGGCGTATACGTACTTTTTTTTTTAATTTATTTAATTACAAAAAATCCTCCATGTTCTCATATTCTAGACAAACTTATTGGACTGTATAGATAAAATTAGAAGTCTCTTGATGTTCAAAATGTTTATATCTACCATCGTTTATATCATCGCGCCCTCCTGAGTAGGGAAGTCAGAACAACGTCTACCGGGACAGCTAGTGTTTGATGTGAATCGAATTATACAATTGTTTTAAAATAAATGGAGACTATACATAGTTCCTGCCGGGCTCGATTTTTAAAGCATTAAATTCCACACTACGGTAGATAATTTCCCATTTGGCATTGCTGTCAAGACCGGGATTTAATAAGCTACAAATAAAAAAGAAGTGATTTTCGATTATTTATAAAGATTAGAAAGGGAGTCTATGGCAGAAGTTAACCTTGGGGAATACCAGGATTTGTTTGTGAATATATAGGAAAGAAAATTATCCAGCACATAGAGAATGAAACGGCAGAATTTCTTATCCACCGAAAACCATATGAATATTGTTGGGTTATGAAAATACAATTATTTGACATGTCAAAGTCGACCTGTCGCGTTTTAAGGAATAACTTTCCACCAAATGATACAATTTGTCCAGTGTTAATTCCAGTATGGTAACTTTTTCCAAAATAGTCATTTTAAGAAGATGTCCCTCCCAATCTCTACCTCAGTGAACAACGCCGACTGGCAACTCTTACGGTAGATAAATTTATTTTACGAATCATTTACTTAGCCTTTAGACTATTTAGAATGAAGATAGGTTAATTATTTTGATCAACAAGAAGAGCGGAGACGGACGAAACCAAGCTGAAAAACAACAAGTTAATAATTCTAATCTTTTCCATTGCCCATTACGATTACTGCTCTCGAGTGTCAAGTGTCAGCAGCGGCGCGGCGGCGTCAGGTGATTTGAATTTATTGAAAAGTTACATGTTTAATTTTTTATTGGCAAAAGCCACCTGCTGCCAATAGTCAATTGCTTTTTGTTTTTATTTTTACTTATTGAGGTATGCAATAAGAAACAATGACCTATTCTGTGTCCAATGTCCATTTAAAGCATTTTTCAGAGGAAGCGACCCCCGCAGATACAGATACAAATACAGATACTTTATTCAAATTATTTTACACTCTACGACAACATTTTTCTTGTAAATTACATTTTTTTTTTTACATCTTATACATTTTTTTTTTATTTTTTTGCTTGGCTTATGTTTTTGTTGGCGTTCGTCATAATTTATAGACGATGGCGACAAGACGGCGAGTCGTGAATATTTTGTTGGTTTATTTTTATTTTTTGATTTTTGTTTTGTTTTTCTGTTGCATTTACATATTGTGTTTTGTGCTGCACTTTGCGTTTGTTTTTTTTTTATTTTAATATAGTCTTCCGGCTGATATGGTGGTTTGTGGACTCTGATGTAGGTTCAGCGGCTTGACGCGACGCTCAAGCTGTATAGGAATGTAGGCGAATGACTTTTGTGTAAAGAATTTTGTTTTCATCTCTTGCGTAATCAGTGAAGTAGAGGCCAGAGTAATATGACGGGGCAATATAGTTGAAGCAGCCTTTACAATAATTTATAAGAGGGGGCAATTAAGTATGAATGCGTACAGTTGAGTCACTTTAAGGTCGACAATCATTCGTCTAATGCGAGATTATCTTTTTGAATTTGATGAATCAAGAGATGGATTAATTGACTTCTTAAGTAGGGGCTAAAGTTCCTTATAAATTTATTAGGTACATGGACACATCTCATAAAAATTTCATTGATTTCATATCTATCAAAACACGGGTTAAGATCAAGAGTTACAATAAAACTAATAAAGCTTGTTTTGACGTCATTAATGAAGAAGATTTTCTTTGGAATTTTGAAAACAAGTAACAAATCTTTATCGTATAACTTCAAAAAATTATTGAAAGAAGAAGATAGGTATCAAAGTTTGATAACTGATAATAACTTAAGGTGCAAAGCATTTGGGCATAAGCAAACATAAGAAAATTTCAAACGCTGTTTGTCTAATGCACTTGCGGCGGCATATTGTGCATAAGTGCACTTATTTGTTATTGGCTATGGTGTGTTCAAAATGTCAAAATCGAAATTTATTTTAAGTAAAATATGTCGACACTGACGAATTAGCATCAGAGAAGTGTATAAACATGAGACACACCTGTGTATGTAGATACAAAAAGATTTACAATTAAATATCAGTATGAGTCGAGCGCTCTAAAGGGCTAACCATAATTGAAGAATGCTACGTACGTTGACTTACGAAACAGTAGAAATACATGTGATTTGTATACCCAACCCGAAATGACTTTTTGTTCAGTTTCGGCAAGTTTCGCTCACTTGCGTTTTCGTACGTAATGTACGCTTTGAGTCGTACATTACGTACGAAAAAATCTGACGTTGCCTTTTTTCTAAAGGGTATTCTTCTTCTTTTTTTTTCTTATTTGTAAAGGCTATTGATGAACTTAACAAATCGTCCGGTTTTGACACTTGCTTACTTTTTCTTTCGCGTATTATGGTTGGGTCTTAAATCGTGATTGCGAAAGTGAACGAAACTTGACGAAATGTAGGTGGCATCCATTATAGTTTTTTTTTTTTTTAATTTTTTGATAACACAATCCAAATTTCCTTTGAGTATGCCAACATCTAGCAGTTTAAAGAGCTTATCAAGAAATCAAAATCTTTAAACATTTTGAACAAACCGTTTTTGAAAACACCAAAAATTAAAAAAAAATTTAACTTTTTTTTTTAACTCAAAAAAAGTTTTTTTTTAGAAAATTATATTTCGTTTATGAAAGAGCTTTCACAAAAAAATTTTCATTGAAATCCGTTGAGTCGTTTACGAGAAAATCTTTTATGAAAAAACTGATCCTATGGGAGGTACCGTTAAAAGACTTTTACTGAAAATTTAATTCCAACCAAAACATAAAGTTTACTCAAAAAACACCATTCAGAAAGTTTTATCAAAATCGTAGGAGCCGTTTTGAGAAAAATTAAATTTTCAATAAAAATCACATGGCAGAGGTACGGTTAGTTTTGAAGCTAGAAATCTAATTCCGAGAACACCTTTGTAGAACATCATAATAATACTATGTAACAAGTTTGAAACGAATCGGTCCAGCTGTTTACCTATAATCGCCAATAAATAGAGAACGCTACGGTATTTTCCAAGTTCCTGTTGCAAAATCGTGAATTTTTTAATTCTGAAACTATTCAAAGCCTTAATTAAAGGGTTTTTAATTTAAAACCGATTTCAGCACAAAAAACGAACCAGAGAGAATTTCCTTTAAATTAATAACTGTCATCAAAAAGTGACTAACAAAAAGGAGTGAATCTCTGTACAAACATTCGTAACTAAATACAGTGTAAGCTCCATATAACGTCACTCGATTTTCCGACAAACTCCATAAAGCGTCGAAATCACTCGGTTTTGGTTGTCTTAGCTTGTTTTCCATACAATGATACACTCTATATATAGCATTACACCCGCTCTCAATGGAAAGTTCTTTCTTTGTCACCAAGATGCCTCAATATCGCAAGATATGAATAAATGAGTAAGAAAAAAAATACAACAAAATTACTGGTGCAGCAAAAGATGCCAGACGAAAATAACTGACTAATACGCAATAGCGTTCAAATAAAAAATTGTTTTTATGTAACTACTACACTAGTCTGAAAGAAACTTTTTCTTTTTCTATAATACAGATTTTCTTCTCTCCATTTAACGACAACTCTCTATAACGTCATAGATATGCTCAGTCCCATAAGTTTCGTTATATAGATATAGAGCTGCTTTACATTGTAATCGCTCAATATACGGTTTACCTACATTTAACTTTGACAGCGCTATGTTCAAATGCTGCAGCTACACCATTTTGCTCGGCCAGTAAGGTTTCTGGCAGCAAAATTTGTTGCTAACTGACCTCGAAGTCCATTAAAAATGTCAGTCTATAAAAATCACGTTGGTGGAAACATAGTATAGTTAAAAAAAATTAGTGTATCGTATGGCAGTTGTTTGTTTGTTAGATAAATATTTGTATATAAAATATTTCGTTAAAATGAAAATATTAAAATCAATAAAAATATAAATATTTGACGTTAAAAATTCAGTTGTCAAACTGGGAAAAAGCAAAACAAAATACAATCAAAACCACAGACATACTAAACACACCAGCGACAGAAGTTTGGTTCTCTCCTTTTACATACAAAATAAATTTGCTGATGTGCATTTAATTCAGAGTATAATAAATTTTTTCCGGTGCATTTTAAATGACAGCACTACACGAATAAAGTAAAACTCACACGCTGGGATGTATACCGTGTGGAAATCGTACACACGCATTCAAATGTACGAAGAAAATATTTTAGGCAAGGGGGATACCTACCAAAACCGATCATACACAACATAAGTAGTTGTATCATGAATACGGAATACCGGTCAATTCAATGGTCTTTTTTGTATGTCTGTGATCAAAGCCAAGAAAATGGGTTTTCATTAGGGCCGAAATTAGGATATTTGAAAATTTGCTAAAAAAGTGTTTTCATCTAGATTTTGCACATTTGGTTTGACACCAGGCTATATCTTCCTTCTATTTCTTTTTACAACCTTTACATTCTTCCTTCTTGTTTTGTTTTGTTAACTACTACCGTAGCCCTGGATTTTATTTCAAAATTGTTATTTTGTTTTATTTACTTCTGCCGTTGCCTTGCATTTTGTTTCCTAATTGTCATTTTAGAACATATCTATTCAATTGTTTTCAATTAAGTTGCGTTTGATTTTTTTTCACATAATTTTCAACCTTGATTTCTTCCAAATCATACAAAAATTAAATTTTATTTTGTATGGGAAATAAAGTCAAATTTGGAAATTTTCTATGAAATCACCTTTTCATTAGGGGAAAAACGTAGTATAAAAAAAATCTGAAATTAAAATCTATACATTTCCTATAAGTTTGTCTATACTGGCAGCACTCGTCACAATTTATTCTTCAACAAAATTTCCCCAATCACCAACCATTGGCAAGTGCTGCCAAGAGCTAAAAAATAGAGTGACAGTTCAGTTGTCAATTTTTGTCTAGTAGAAAAAAGAAAAAGAAACATTTTACTCAGAACAATTTCTTTATTTATTAATTAAAAACCATCTATGTTTTGATTTAAATTTATAAAAATTAAGGTAAAAACGCAAACAGTTATATTATCCGTTTTTTATGTATCAAAAATATATTACTTTGAAATTCCTACACCTAAGCAATTTAATTTTCAAATAGAACCTACGTAAGAAAAAAAAGTTTCTATCCGCCTTCGTCCAAATTAGGGAGAGGCTTCGTGTTCGTCGACATACCAGCATCGCATCATCATCAAATCTTCAAGAGGATTTTTTTTAAAGTTATCAATAAGTTGTTGATTATGCCACCCATCGTCCAGTAAGCATAATAAGTTATCATTTCCGATCTCATTCTAATCTCAAATCATTAATTCCTTAACAATTTATATGTGTGGCTTTAATTTGGATTCGGAATCGAGAGAAAAGTAGATTTCCTTCGCGTCCGTCGCGTCGACAAAATGACATTTTTCACTTCACACCTTCTATGGAGTAAAAAAAATAATACATTTTCTATCTATGTACATCTTGAAGCTTAAATAAACATAACATAATCTAATCTATTTTTAAATAATTAATCTCTCATTTATGCTGACTTTGGCTTCATAATTTTTAATATTGCTGGTTTAACTTCACTTGAATGTACGTAGGGCGCCAGATGTTTTCATCTCATAGACTAGGTGACGTCATTTTTATTCAAATCAATGAGTAAAAATCTAAATTTGTATACCCACCTTAACAAATTGATGAATGGAGCGAGGTCACTCTTGGCAAATAACTTTTGAAAACGAACTATATTCTTTGCGAATAGAAAGCAAGACTCGTCAAAGCGTTCTTTAGTTCGTTGCAGTTCAAAAATTAATTTGTGTATTATATATTTTGAAACAAATGTTGCTCACTATCTTTGAGATACAAAGAAGTTTGCCTTGTTCTTTGGTCGAAGACTGCAAGGGCCATTTGTTGAAAATTGATGATTTGTGCAAAGGATTGTGGACTTAGGTACCAAAATAGATAAATTGTTCTCGCGAATTTTTCAGGTGTAGGTCATATCTGTGCTCTGCTTACCGATGACCAGAGTAAAGAAGCGAGGCACACATAGGCCCTCCAGAGGCATTAATGTCTCTCCGTCGACATGTACAAGAATGACACCGTGATTCTATTTTAAAAAACAACAAATCAGCTGAACTTGTTTCTTAAAAGTAGTCGACGACGTACCTAGTAGCTTTACTTCTTGAGGAAGTTCAGGGATAATGAAGGAATAACCGTTTTGTCCATTTTCAAGTATTTCGGAGTATCAATCGCTTTTCTACGACAATTCATGTCGATTTCGAAAACGGCTCTAAACGCGTTTTTCGCGATGTTTTCTGGAGTTCGTTTGGTAGGAGAGGCATACATGATACGAGTTGCTATTATAAATTTGTCGTACAACAAGGTGTTCCTTTTGCGGTAGCTTTCCGATAACTTTAAAGTGAGACATGGTGATGTCGACTTGCAGAATCTGGAAGAAGAGTATGCGACAACTACTGTCTATCTCATTGCCCAGCACTGGCTAATAGACGGAAAATGTCTACAGGAGAATTTTTCTTTTAAGACATTGACTAACTGATGGATTTGGATCGATTCTATTGTACTCTTCTTAAAAAGCTCAAATTAGTTCAAAGTTTGTAAGGAATTCTAGTATAAAACACTAAATGTTTTGCTATCACAACAGTCCTCTTTAGAACCAGCTTATACCATATTCTAACTAACAGCCACCTTAACCTAATCTACTTGCGATTGGTGATGTCCTGACAGCGACTGTAGGCGGTTAAGGTCCCCATGCCATTTGCAGTTAAACAGTTGGTTCAATAAAATTGAGAAGTGGCGTGTGTCAAGAACGGCAGGATGTTGTGAGACAGGCGACAATAGAAGAAGTAATTATCTATCATTCGATGATGGAACAGATTTGGACGTCAGCAATAGAATAAAAAAAGCTCGTAGTGTATGCGGAGTCCTTTCTACGTTGTTAAACTCTAAAAAAAAGACATCTCCGTTTATACTGTTTGAGAACAATGTGAAATCTGTTCTGCTATATGTCTGTGCATTGTAGAATCTTTCTGCCAACATCCCGACAACTGCAAACTTTTTAAACCGTTAACCGTATCCTCAATCAAAATAACGAGTCATGCAAGTCCTAAAATTTGAAATTGCGGTAACGGCTGAGGTATCTGTTTGAAAATAGAAGAAGGTGAACAAGTCTGGCCTGGGTTAAGTCGCTGGTTCCACGTACGATGTGTTTTGGGGCGATGTCACATGGAAGGAAGTGTCAAGTTCTCCAAGAGTAAATCTTATCATGAAGAAATGTTTATCTGCGTTCGAAATGTGTTGAAAATTGTAGGCCCTTCAATTCCAGCAGGAAATCAGCTCCCACTCAGCAATGTTTGAAGTTAAGTCACCATGTCCTGGAGTCTCCTGGATCTATTATGCCACGTTATTTACTTAACTTTATTTTAATCGAAAAACACGAGAAAACAAAAATAAAATTACAAGAAGAGATGGTTAAATAACACTACACGCACATAAAACTCCACCAATTTGAAATGACGAGGACATCTTGACGTTGACGTTGATGAACGAACAATTATGTATCCCGGTTTACTATAGCACTTGCGTTTGCTGAAGTTGTTACTTAACTGGGATAGTCAATCAGGGACTTTGAACTTTCACCTTAAAAATGCTTGACGAAAGAGGAAGCGGAATCTTTAAATCTCTAAAATTTCGCACTTTAAGATTTGCAATTAACACATGCTAAAAGCTAACTCAAAGAATGTATTTAAAACACTGATCTGATCACTATCTTTAATTATAGTTTCCTTTTCACATTTTTATTATTCTTGACAAAATTAAATCGAAATGAGTTACAAAAAGCCAACCACTTGGTAGACCAATGGCTTTGTGTTTGAATCCATATCGTCCAATGTGTGCTATCAGTATTTTAAGTCAACAAAATGTGTGAGAAACCTCAATATCCGAAACTTTTCGCGATAAGGTAGAAGCATTTGCTTCGCTTCGCTTTAGGTGTGATTCATTAACAACGAAAGTGTTTTTTTTTTAGATAACAGAAAAGGCTTGGTTCATTTTTGTTTGATGTTATAGGACAGTCTGAGGACAAATGTGCATTGCAATTAACGTTCATTATTTATTATTGTTTAAATAATTCACTAATCAAGATGATGTACTCACAAGCTGAAATGTAATTTATCTAATAAATCATCTTGTTTATCTTTGATTTTGCTCTTAGATTTTAATTATAAATATTTTTCTTGCAGTACAACGGCAGCTAACATGTCCCTGGATACAATGCAGTGTGCTCGCTGCGCCGAGGGATTTGAACCACGTGAGAAGATTGTCAACTCTAATGGAGAACTCTGGCATACACAGTGTTTTGTGTAAGTTTTCTTTATACATACTTTTTGTTAAGAATAAAATAAATTTTGAAAATATCCGTTTTACAGATGCGCTCAGTGCTTCCGTCCATTCATCGATGGAATATTTTATGAATTTGAAGGCCGGAAATATTGCGAACATGATTTTCAAGTCTTATTTGCTCCGTGTTGTAATAAATGTGGAGAATTCGTTATTGGACGAGTGATTAAGGCAATGGCAGCGAATTGGCATCCGCATTGTTTTAGATGTCAGATGTGTGCCAAAGAGTTGGCTGATTCTGGATTTATACGAAACCAAAATCGGGCATTGTGCCATGAGTGTAATGCGCAAGTTAAGGCAGTTGGAACTGGAAAATATGTTTGCCAGAAATGCCAGTAAGTAATTTTAATTTTTTTTTTAATTGAAACCCGTAGCCTTACCAAATTATTGTTTAATCGATAGCGCACAGTCCTCCCATCTCTTCAAAAGCCAAAGCGCTTTGTCGATGTACTTTTTAAAGGGTTTGCATCAAGATCTTTAATCCAGAATGCGTGCTTTGTCTTTCTAAACGTTCATCATATAAAAGCTAGTGCCCTCCGCTAAGTTGTCGACTCTCTATGTGAGGTTGAATCTTTTATTGTACACTCTCTTTGTCCAAAACCGGTTGTCACTCGAAAACCTTTTCTTTTAAAGCTTCCCAGCTAATATTCATCCGATTTAACATGTAAAAGGGCCCACACTTTATCCTTGCTTCTTTAATTGGCAACTGCCCCACTAACTACACTGATATATTAATGCGATAAAAGTGCACTTCAAGTAGTCCTTGATTACTTCAAAGGAATCAACCGTGTGGAATTTTACACTCCAAAAACATAATCCTGTCTTCTGTTGCTGAAAGCGAGTGTACCCCAATGCTACTATCCTTGAGGAGTACTTACGTCGAAGAAATTTAATGGCCTTACATTCTCTGAATTGAATTCAAAAGAACTGAACACATTTAACAAAGTTTGAGTAATACTCATGTCTGGGCTGGTGCTCTAGGTGCACACCTGAAAAGTGTGCGTCCGAAATGATAGGGGTTAGGATCATAAGAAAATCATTCATTGCGCGTGTATCTGTTTTTGGAGCAATCCTGCGGCGAAATAGCCAATTGCATTCCTCTCATAAACAAATTGCAGATTATTGAAATTTTTGTTTTTAAAGTAAAAGGCATAAGTCTAAAAGAGCCACTTAGTGTAATTGAAATGGTTTCCTATTTGGTTTCGACATAAGGCGAACGTGCATACCTTAATATTGGTCCTAAAATAGTTATCTTGAATGAGGCGTCGTATTTTCCTTTGACTATGCTTGAGCTAATACTGTAGTTGGCCTATCGGCCGTTACAATATCAGGATTCCATACAGTAGCTGTTTTCTGGATTCCCATTTCGACTCCTTACATTCGTTTTACCAAAGAAGGCAACATGATTTACATTTTGTTCTGTCAGTGAAATAAAAAAAAAGAACTTTCAAGGTAGTTGCATGGGTTAAATTTGGCCTCGTTGACCCTCATTTATACCCAAACTTATCAAAGCCAGCTCCAACTGAATGTTGTTGTTGATGCCTCAGCAAAGCACGATGCCTTCAAAAATTATGCATAAGAAGTTGTACCCAATCTCGTTCTATAAAATCAAGGGTCAGTAGGGACCAGAGATGTTTGCATTCCAGCAATAAACACAATACGGTGGAGGTGGAGTGTTGGCTGCCAGCAAAGTCTTCTTCGAGACGTCTTGCAATGAACAACTCCGATCGATGTAGTTTTGTATGGTTTTAGGCGATTGTTTAAGTTGGCTCTGTCATGTTACAGTCGAAACGCATCAACCCAATTAGATCTCAAGTGCCCCATGTTGATTCCTTCATTGACGTGACTAATAGGTATAGTTTATTGTTGAAGCTATGGTAAGTTAAGTACAGTAGTTCTCTTTGAGGTAGTTTTAATGTTTCATACGATCAATCTTTTTATTTCCCAGTAAAATTGACCAAGGTTCACACTAAACTTCATCATGTGAGCAGGCCCTACATCTAGCTGAAGCTAAGAAAATGAAACGTCTAAATCATGCTACTATTGTTACGGTTAGAGAGTAATTTAATTTGTTGGTTTCAGATTTAAGGCATGACTCAGTTCGTCAAGTTGATCCACTTACAATCAGATATTGAAATATTGTGAAAACGAAAATGCCTTTCACGTCTCCTTAGCGAAATAAGGGTCTTATCTTTTTCTAGCCAGCACATCGGGTTGCTAATTTCTCATTCTGGCATCGTGTCACTATTTTGTAGGATATACATAGTTGCCAAGGTTTTTGGTTTTTTTTTTGACAGCCTGACTATCAATAAGTTAGCCATCTGCAAGCTTCTATGATTGCGAGTACTTCTGCCTAGAAATAAATGTCTCTGAAAGGGCATTTCCACGAAGTTCTCTTTTAAATTATCCTTAAAAGTTGAAGTTTTGACATCTTTTATCACATCTTCGTTATTCCATTCGTTCTAGATACAAAAAAAAAACTATTTGAAAATACATTTAGGGGTTCAAAGTCGGGCAGTCCAGCAAATTATTCTTAAGAATAATTGCACTGCAGAACGCTAAGTATTTCATCTAAGAGCCCCCTGCGGTTACAGTGTTAGAAACGCCCTTATTTTTTTCTTCATTTTGTCAGTCAAATCCATGAGATCCGTATACATAATAATAACTTAAAATAATTCATTTTTAGTGGCCTCATTGATGATGAACCTCTTCGATTCCGTGGAGAAGTGTACCATGGCTATCACTTTAATTGTACATCGTGTGGTGTCGAACTGGACTACACTGCCAGAGAAGTTAAGAGCAGGCCTGGATTTGCAGCTAATGATATGGTAAGTAAAACGTTTTCTTTAGCTTAAAAAAATATACAATTGTCAATTTGTATCCGTTCAGAACGAATTATATTGTCTTCGTTGCCATGATAAAATGGGAATCCCCATTTGCGGTGCTTGTCGTCGTCCAATTGAAGAGCGAGTTGTTACAGCTTTGGGTAAACATTGGCATGTTGAGGTAAGCATTCATTTTCAATTTCCCACATAAACTAATACCAATTTGTTTGCTTTAGCACTTTGTGTGTGCCAAATGCGAGAAACCCTTCCTGGGACATCGTCATTATGAGAAACGTGGTTTGGCTTACTGCGAAACCCATTACCATCAACTTTTTGGAAATTTATGTTTTGTCTGCAATCAAGTTATTGCTGGAGATGGTAATTTTATAGTTTTTTATTTATTTTTTTCAATTTAAACAAAAAAAATGTGTCTTTTTTATAGTTTTTACAGCTTTAAACAAAGCTTGGTGCGTTCATCATTTCGCATGCTCTGTTTGTGACATGAAAATGACCCAAAAGTCCAAGTTCTACGAATACGACGAGAAGCCAGTTTGCAAAAAGTGCTACGAACGTTTCCCCAATGAACTACGACGTCGTTTACGTAACGCCCATGAAATGACAATGAAGAAGAACATTTAATTTATATGTTGTCTTCCATAAATTGATTGCCTGGCTATTGTTTTAATTTTTTTTTTTTCTCTTCTAACTTATACTCAAGTCTAAAACAAAAAAACAAATCTAACAGAATAAATTTAAGTACTCTGTTGTGCCTCTCGAAAGTGCCCTTATATAAGAAATCTTACACACAATAAGATTAAAAGTAAAAAAAAAAAAACTATTTTTTATATAAACTTTACTTTTATTACAATAATAACTACATTTATATGTATATGCATGTATATTTTTTATTTTTTAAACAATATTTCCTTGTTTGTTTTATTTTCCAAAAACACTAACACTTTTGTTTGTTAGTGCATAAATAGATTGTTTTTTTTTTGTCTTACAGTTTTTTTTTAAATAAGTGTTTTTTTTAACAAACAACAAATAAAGCATTTTGCAGCTTTTTATCTACATAATAATAATTATTTAACTACATAACCGTTTTATTATAATATAATATGTATGTATGCTATTACAATTAATTGAATATTAAGTTTTTTTTTTTTGCTAATCAAAACAAAAAATAAAGAAATTAATAAAAAGTACAGGAACAACTAAAGAAACTAGTTTTGATTATGATTTTTTCTTGACAAGGATTATTTTCTTTTAAGGTAGGAATGAATACTTCGGATATCTTTGAAAAGGTAGAAGACAAGTTCAATCAATTCATCCATAACGCCCTGAGTGGATTTCAACGCTTTTGTTGACCATAAAGGCAGGCAATATATTGGTTGTGAGTCTAATTGTTTTTAATGATGAAATATGACCACGGACAAGATTCTAATAGGAAACCATAGTTAAGTTAATCCATCTACAGTCCCAACGGCTGTAGTAAAATGCACATGGAATTCGGTCACAATCTTGTTTCTGTTAGTAATCAGTCGTCATGTCTAGTCCGCTGGTCAGCCGCATGGCTACAAATCTCAAAACCATGACTAAAATTCAGGGAATTACGTTTATTGGCAGTACAAGTGCAACGACAAAAATACTCCAAAAGCAACTCTAGAAACACTTCTTGGGCTGGCCTCACTCAATCTACTTGCGAATGAGATGGCGGGCAAAAGGGAATTGCTACTAAAACAGTGCTCGATAGTGTTCGATAAGGAGCCATTCCGTTCACAGGATAATAATGAACTTCACTGGCGTAGGCAACCAAAGAGACTTTTTTATTCCGCACATAGATTTCAATTCAGAAACAAAAAACAGTTATCTCTACATGATAACGATACGTTAAGAATTTGCAGGCTGTTCATCTCTCAAACCAAGCCAAATACTGGTGACCACAATATGTTTGGCAATGGAAATGAAAAATAAAACACAAAAGTTACTTTAAAATCGATAACGACAGATGGTATCAATAGACACTCTTGTCGGATTTGGAAGAACAAAACAGAACTCTTTAACTTGGTGGGGAGCATACTCTTATTTATCTGTACACATGCATGTCTGACGAATGGATTTCAGCATTGAGCGCCCTATCCACAAGAAAGAGATACTCTGAATTACGCCAACTATAGAGGTATAAGTCTCCTAAATGTCGCCTATAAAATGAACATCTGAACGCGCGCGAAATGTGAACTGATTTTCTCCTATCAGAGTGCTTTCAGGCTAGGAAAGTCAACAATCGATTAATTTTTCACACTTCAACAAACTTTAGAAAAGACCCACAAATTATAGATCTACACCCATCACCACCATCTTTTTATTGATTTTAAAGTCGCCTATGATGTTAAAAGAGACGAGCTCTGTAAACCCATGTCAAAACTTGGAATCCCTGTCACAATCGTTAGATTCTGCAGAATGACTGTGGAGAGTTCGTGCTACTACGTCAAGGTTGGTAAGAAAACCACGATCACCGGCTTATTAGATGTCGAATTGGTTTTAGGTAAGGTGACGTTCTATTATATAATCTATTCTTTATACTTCTTGAGGAGATCGTTCATAACTCACTGTCAGCAGATCGTTGTCAAGTATCCTAGTGGTGGCAGCGAGAATGGGTCTGAATACGGATGAGACAAAGGATATGCTTTCTTCAGGTGCATCATCATCGTAGGCTTGAGCAAAGCATCACGACGAGACGATATAACTTTGAAGCAGTCAAGGACTTTGTCTTTAACCTCTCAAAATAATATTTGTGCAGAGATCATTCGAAAAATCACTCTTGCCAATCGATGTGTCTTCGGGCTGAGAAAGCATCTTAGTAGAAAAGCCCTCTATCAAATAACCAAGGAGACATCCCAGTATTGCTGTATGGAAGGACCCTGACAATCGGCTGGGGTGCAATGCTCGGGTCATATTCGGTCCTGTATGTATGAATAGAGTTTGGAGGAGAAGGTTCGATGACACACTGTACGGGGAAGTGTTACCGTCGGTTAAATTTTGTATGAGTCCAAGAGGCTAAAAAAATGAGTCATTTTGGAAATAAATGAGTCTTTTTGAAATTATTTCATAAACCAACAATAAATGCGCCTCTAAAAACGAATCAAAGTAATAGTTGTTGTTTGTGCTTGATCGTTTCAATATTTTAAATCAGTGTCTAAGAAAGTAAAAGGAAGCGTAGTTCACACAATGCGTCAATGTTTAAATTTTATTTTTTGTTCTGAAAACTGATATAAAAGGCTTTGAACATGCAAATTTGACCATAATAACCTGGTTATTTTGTTACTTAAAAAATGAGCCAAATCTTAAAAAGATGAGTCCCTGAGTCAACCTGAAAAAAATGAGTCATTTTGCCTCATATGAGTCCCCGTGGTAACTCTGCGGGGGGTACACAGCGACTTATATGGCTAGGGTATGTAGAGTATATGGACGAATACGCACCAACTCGCCGAATTTTCAATTGAAACCAGACCAACGCATTACTGAAAGACCCCATCTAAGGTGGAGCTATTTGAATGGGGACCGGACTAGCTTGCGGGGTATGTTGGTGGAGGCCGTGGACAACGATGGACCTCACCAGTCCTTTTTAGTTGGAACCCACATAAGAAGAATATTTGGTTATTTAGGTCATAAGAAAAATAGGCATTAGCATATCTCGTTTACACAAGTGATGAAGAGGTAGAAGAGTACTCATTGCACTTGTCAATGCTTCCGCTAGAAAATCTGAGCTCAGAGAATACTATTTGGGCGAAATCTAACTTGTCAAAAAAAAAACATCCCGAAGTTCATTCAGAACTCATGTTGGTTCAGGGAGTCCTCCAACACATAATCCTCCACTTCTCCTCATTCATTTATCGCTTAATTTTCCTTTAATCCTATCATCGCCCTGGGTAGCTCAGTGGATCCAACGAGAACCAAGTGAGGTAGTGCAGATATGAAGAAGCTTCATATCAAGTCACCACTATCTAGTGTTAACCTCTCATCAAGGCTTCAATTCTGAGGTGATGTGGGAGCTGGATCTTTTTCAGTACCGGTGCTATCTCGAAATAGGAATCCTTGGATATCTTGGAGAAAAGTATGGATGGTTTCTCTTTTTGCCCACAAGCTAAAAATCAGCTGATATGCCATTTATTTTGAGAGTGTGACGCTCTCCCTTGCTTTTAAAACCCATTTAGCAAACACACCTACAAAATAAATGGCATACGCAAGTATAGTTGCCATTACAAAATGCACAGAGAGAGATGTACACGTATTCACAGACAGGAAAAAATATTTCGAGGGTGTTTCAGGCAAGAGGAGTACGAGTTGGCGGTCTGTATATTGGTCTGTGCCCATTCTCGCTGCCACCACTAGTATACTTGACAACGCTCTGTTATGAGGCGAGATAGGAAGGCAAGATTTTCTAATTTATAGGAAAGCCAACAGTGGTGTATGACTTCGTGATAGAATGTACCAATGCGCTATACTTTCCGTCTTCCAAATTATTGAAGCTTGTTGGGTTGAATTAATGGCGGTTAGGAAGGTTTTGTCTTGACTTAAATTATTAAGAAGAAGATAGAAGAAGACATCAACATTTTCTTAAACAGTCCGGCTTCGCTGAAACTCCTGCATTAGGTCTTTCTGGGAGATTGTAGAACAGTCCCACATTCTCTTCTATTTGGTGCCAGGGAACCTTAAGGCTGATAAACAAGGAACGAACCTTTTTCAACTAACATAGTATAGTGGGTATTCGCATCGCCACATATTAGGATTATGCTATTGCAAGGTGCTCTAGAGAGGACAAATACTGAGTAGACAAGTGGTAACACACACATCTAGTGACAAGTGAACAAGCTGGATGCATAACGAACTTTGGTCCCTCTATGTAGACTGCACATTAACTCCATTACAGGACACCGTTCATAGGAAGACAAGCCCTGCTCTCAAACAACTCTAAATCCTTTTATGCAAGCCTTGCTCTGTCTCTTACGCTTAAGAAGCTCAAATGGGTTCTTAGCTGAAGTGGTCGATTAAGAAATTGTTTTAATTAATTTCTCTTCAGTAATTGACTACAAACTGAATGGCGTAATGAATTCATTAAGATCCTAGTTTAAAGACCAAGGATTAACTAGTGTTTTCTACATTTAAAAAAATCCTTTTTTAATAACTATTCTACGCGGTTTCGACTTGAGATCATTTTAAGGTTAAGTACGGTTTAAATAGAAGACTTCACGATTTCCTGAGATTCAAGTTTCAAATAATAACATGAAAATATAAGTAAATAAAAAAAAATTATACATAATAAACTTATTGGCTTAAATGTTCAAGAAGAGGAGCTATTAGTTCCATATTTCTTACCGCAATCAGACCACCAGCGTTGCATTTTTCCTCATCGTACAAATAGGACACGGCAACTGGCTTCTTTGCCTCCAGACTCTTTCGATAATCGAAAATATCACCCCCCAGTGATTTCAATATCGCCTGCGGGGCACACGTATCCCATTTGAATGTTGATCCTTTGCTCAGCAAATACAAATCCACCTCCCCCGTGATAACTTTCAATGCCTTATGACCAGCTCCAGCTGAGAATGCAAATTCATATCCAAGAGCCATGATACTTTGAAGGAGGTCTGAGTTCTCTGAGGTGGAAAAAATGCCTAAATTATTTGGTCGCAGAGTTATATCTTCAGGACAGTTGTGGGCTTCAAAAGATTCCAAGCAAACGCCCCAGAAAAGCAAACTTTTGTAGACATTCTCGTCGATTTTGTTATGAAAAGGCTGTGAAACGACCCCAATTATCGGCTCACCACTCGCAATACTGTACGCTCCAATAAGAACAGTTACGCAATCCAATCCAGTCGATGTGATACCAGGAAAATTCGTAAAAATCGAATCGCCCGATATGTACTCTGAGGTGGCATCTATGGAAACCATAGTTTGATAATAATTTTCATTGATTTTTCTAAAACTTACCGATGGGATCGATCCAAATGCCAATGTCTGAATAGTTCAGGTCATCTGGCAAATCGGGAATGTCTCCAATATCGTCTGAATAGTTGACAAATCTGTGTACTTCTTCGGCCAGGGCTTCAGCTGCACTTCGATTTCCATCGAGGACTTTTTCCAGACAATCAGCTGTGTCTGTTGGTGTCTCTCCAATCTCAACAGACACTGTGTCTCCCAGTTTGTTTGTAAATGAAGAAGACTCTTCACCCTTGATGTGATCTTTGATATCTGGAAACTACAAGAGGATTAAAGACACTAAACGCACCATATAAGCAATTCATGAAAGCTCACCTCATTGCCAATGTAATGGCGAACAGTTTCCTGGATCAAAACATCCGCTAGTGTTTTGAAGTCATGTACAAATCTGGGATTAGCTTCGTCGGAGGATTTTTCTTGGACAAGCAACGACAAGAGATGTTCATTTGCGCGACAGACTCTGGCAATATTGGCAGATCTTTCGGCAACATCTATTAAACTTTTAAGTAAATTCTTTGACATAACTCAACTCGAAAGCAAACGGTTGAAGCTAATTAAACACAAGACACAGCGCTGAAAACTATAATTTGCTAACTGTGGGCAGGAATTCTTGGTTCTTGGTTGGTGGTTGCGGTTGGTGAAGGGAGCAAAACCAAAATAAACTTTTCTCAAATCTAATTAGGAACAAGCAGAGGAGAATGTGGAAAAATATAGTGCTGCGCGCCGGGACGGACAATACTCTGTTTGGTACGGTAAACGGTACTAGCCCACACCTGTTTTTTGTTATGATGAACTGGAAAATTGAACTTTTTTATTCGATTAGGGTTGGTTTTGGTTTTGTTTATGCGGGTGAGGAGATTAATTTTTTGTTTTTGGGTTCAGTGTGGAACGGAAGACTGAAGACATTTAAAAAATAAATATACAAAAATGTTGACAGTTTTTGTGGAAGAAATGGGAATTAAAGATAAAATCCACTTTCGACTTTCGTTTTGAATTCCAGCGTTCAGGCGACTTGAAAATTGGAACTTTGATAAGCGCCACGGGTAGTCAGGTTATAAATCAAATGTTTTACTTATTTTGAACATATTTTGGATTTAGTTTAATTATTTTGTTTTCATACTTTAAACTACGTTTTCATAATTGCCGAAATTAGCTTATTTCGAAATTAGAAGAAAAGGCGTTTTCATATGAGTTTGTTTCGTTTGACACCAGGCTATCTTCCTTCATTTTCTTTCTTTTTTCATTTCTTCATGTTGTGTTTTATTTACTACAACTGCCATTGCCTTGATTTTTTTTTAAATAGACCCGCTCACAATAATAATGGAATTAGATGTGTTTGATAAAGTTGTTACCTCGTTTTTATTTGACACATTGTTTGACACTTCAATTGCTTGATGTTCAAATTTGCTTGAGAGGAAAATCAGGGATTTCAAATAAAAATCGCCATAAATGAAAACAAGAATACCCAAAACACAAACAAAAAATAATGTTTGTAGTCCACACCACTTCTTTTTACACGTCTTTAATTGGTAACCCTGACGCCACACATGCCAGCTACTGGCAAGCAAGTTACTACATGTATTAATTGTCAGATACCTATATGTGTTCCAGTTGGCTGGAAGGTTGTTTGTGCAAGTGGAAAATGTGAGTGTATTGCAACCTGTCTTGCCAGTAGCTGTCATGTGTTGCGTCCGGGTACAGAAAGTTCTGTCCAGCTTCTAAACAAAAAAAAAGAAAATTCAGTTGATTGTTTTCCTACATCATCTAACTTATGCCAATTTTTTAAAATTGTTTAATGTACTGCTTTCGTTTTCTACCCTGACGCCACACATGCCAGCTACTGGCAAGCAATTTACTACATTTATTTAGTCAGATACCTATCTGTGTTCCAGTTGCCTGGAAGTTTATCTGTGTGAGTGGAAAATATGAGTGTATTGCAACTGGCTTGGCAGTAGCTGGCATGACAATTATTACCATTCTCAAAATTCTCAGCATTTTCTTTACTCCCTTTCATCTTCACCATTAATCTGAAATGAGCTAATGCCTTGTTTTGCCGCTCCGGTTAACCAGCCAAATATATTGAATGAAATCTTTCATTTTCTGAACATACTCTGTACCCTAATGACAGTTGATATTGATAGTTATCATATTGTTGATTTTTTATCGACCAAACACAAATAATTTTAATTCAAGTTTTAAATCAAATATTTTCACGTTCAAAATCAGTTTAAAATGTTCAAAGACAAACCTCTCCGACTAAACAACTCAGAAAACAACAACTTCATACAAAGAGTGGCTGAAGAAGATAGGCGTGACAAAATTCTCAATGAAGTATTCTTGCGGAGCACCGAAGAGAATCCCTACGCTCGCCAGGTAAACACATCTATTAAAATTTGTAGTGAACTAAAAGAAGATGCCCGGAAAAGATTTCTGGAAGAAAAACGTAGGCAGCAACTGCGGGAAAACAATCAAGAGCTGAAACAGTTAGAGGTGCAGCTACGAACAGCGTATATAAAAAAGGCTGTAGCTGCCCAGATTTACGAACAGGAAGCACTTAAGCAAAAGCGTGTAGCTGAAGAATATAAGTGTAATCTCGAATTGGAGCAAGCTCGTTTAAAAAGTGACGAAGCTATCAAGAAACTGGAAGAAGAAAAACACATGAAGAGCGCTGCTCTCAAGGCAGAGTTACAAGAACAAATAGCATTCTCCAATGTTAAACGCCAAACCAAATACGAAGCTCTATTGAAAGAAAAAGAAGCCATCGACGAGGTCTTGAGAAAATGTCAAGAAGAAAAGCAAAAAGAAGAACGAGAATCTGCGGAAAGAAAACTCAAAGTCAAAACCGAAATGGAGGAATTCAAGAGAGCCCAGGAGGCATGGAAAGCCGCTCAAAATCAAGAATCTGAAAGTGAAAATGAAAGAATTCAGGAACTACTTCGCAAACGTGATCTGGAACAACAAACGGCTAAAGAAGAAAAGCTAAAGCAGCGCCTTCGCAAAGAACAAATCAGCGAGAAAATTGGACATCAAATCCATTCGATTCAAGTAAGTTAATCATTGATCTTAGATTTCTTATTTTCATGGAGATCATTTTCTTTAGTCAGAAAAAGCCAAAAACAGGGAATGTCTCATAGAACTCTTCATTGACGAACGCCAAGCCAGAGAAGAGCTTGAAATGCGTGAGAGATTGGAACGACAGGTGCGTGAACGAGCCGCTACTGCATTCCAGTTGCAAAAAGACCGCCAGGAGAAAGAGCATCGGAAGCTAGCAGAGAAAAAACTAGAGGAAGAGTACTTTAGAGAAGAAATGCGTGTTCTTGCCGAACGAGATAAATTGGACCAGTTGTCAGACGAAAGACGAAGAAAGAAACAACTGGAACATCGTAGAGCACTGCAAGAAGCCTTGAATGAAAAGAAACGTCTAAAGGCCGAACAAATGAAAGAGTTCCTTAGCGAGAGAGAAAAGGATCTTAAGGATGCTGAGAGAGAGTAAGTGATCTAGGAACTTTAGACTGATTTAAATATTAATGTTTAATTCTTTTTAGCCAACAACTTGTTGAAGAGGAGCGTTCAAGAATGATTAAGCAACATGCTTCAAGTCTGATGGGCTTTTTAGCGCCGGGAGTATTACGCGAGTCGGACAGAAATCTGGTTGCTATACCGCCTAAATAAATGCCATTATATTTTTAACAATTTTTTCTCAATTAAAACAAAGATAGACTGACTCTTTTCTATGAAATTGAAATTTATATTTAAACTTTGAAGGGCCAGTTGTACAAAATAGTGGTTCATCCTCTGATTAAAATTTAAGAAAAACGATGAACCTTGGTTCGTGTGTACATAATTAAAGTTAAACGGTGGTTTAAGATTTAACCTACTGATTTCCGAGGATTTAATAAAGGTGACCCACAAATCAAGAATACAAAACTAATGGTTTCCACGGAACACCATTAAACTGCTCTTAATCTGGGAGCCTCCGCTGCTACCTTCAGATTGTATTATACTATAAACCTTTTTAAACGAAGTCTGGAAAGCAGGCGACACAGTCAGAGCCTCTTTTCTTAATACTAAGTTTCAATTAAGGCAAATGAATATACTACGGTTTCATTACAGCAAAAGATGTGATTTCGTAACAAATTTCCAAATTAGACTCCATTTCCCATACAGAATCAAATTTCGAAATTGAGGTTGGAAATAATGTGGAAAATAAATAAAACGCAATTAAATTGAAAACAATTGAACAAATATTTTCTAAAATGTCAATTTATACTGCGTTTTCATTAGGGCCGAAATTTGGATACATATTTGAAAATTTGCTAAAAACGTGTTTTCATCTAGGTTTGCACATTTGATTTGACAAGAGACTATCTTCTTTCTTTTTCTTTTTTACAACCTTTTCATTTTTTTCTTGTTTTGAGTTGTTTACTTCTGCCGTTGTCCTGGATTTTATTTCAAAATTGTTATTTTGTATTGTTTACTTCTGCCGTTGCTTTGCTTTGGTTTTGTTTTCAATTTAGTTGCTTTTGATTTCTTTTCACATAATTTGCAACCTTGATTTCGTCCAAATCAAAAAAAAAATTAATTTTATTTTGTATGGGAAGTGGAGTTAAATTTGGAAATTTCCTACGAAATCACCTTTGTTGCCCTAATGAAAACGTAGTATAAATTCGAAAAGTGCTATTCCAACGACTATTATTAACTTCAATTCGAATGACTGATTGCTGCTTCTTTCTGAACTTACCCTATAAAAGTGTCAATTCGCAAGCAGCAGTATTACCAGCGTCAACTTTTGAAGGTTGCTTTACGATCATAAAAAAGGGGACCAAGAAAAACGACAGACTAGCAAATTCACTCTTTGTTTAAATGAAAGATCCCACTACGAGGAAATACATTTCGGAAAACTGATCAGTGAAGCATTTGTGATCAAATTTGAATCATAAACTAAATTAGCTAAAATATATTTGATCATTTTCCTTGATCAAAATAATATCCTTAAATAACAAATTAATCGTAGTTATAGAATTAATTTGTTGCTCAAGGATATTATTTTGTATGCATACTTTTACCACATTTTTTTTGGTCTGATGGTGTCTTTACATGGAGCTGCAAGCCCTGATCTGCAAAAAAAGAGGATGCAAAATCAACAAATCATACTTGTGTGATAGAGAGGGAAGGCAAAAATGCAGACGTGTTCATGGATGCAGATTATAGGAAAATTATAGATTCAGCTTGAAAATTATAGTGAAGACGAACATGTTCATCTTCATCGTTTGCACCACGGACCAAGAAGATACAGACCGCCAACTCACCATATGGTCTCTCTTTTTGCCTACAAGCTAAAAATCAGCTGATATGCCATTTATTTTGAGAGTGTGACGCTCTCTCTTGCTTTTAAAACCCATTTAGCAAACACACCTAAAAAATAAATGGCATACACAAGTATAGTTGCCATTACAAAATGCACAGAGAGAGATGTACACGTATTCACAGACAGGAAAAAATATTTCGAGGGTGTTTCAGGCAAGAGGAGTACGAGTTGGCGGTCTGTGTATGGTCTGTGGTTTGCACTATGATTGTTGTTGTTGCGTTTTCGTCTGCATGTGCAGCTCCATGTAAAGCCACCTTAACATCTCGTAGAAATTCGATGATTCGGTAACTATGTGGAACGGCTCTACTATGATATACTTCTCGTCGTCTGAACGCTACCTCGAAACGTCATTATTTTTAATTCTACTCATCTGTCAAAATTCTTTGGCCTCCGCATTCGCACGTGTTGTTTTCTGTTTGAATCTATTGATTTCGTTTTCCTTAAATAATAATTATTTTATCCTTTTGTTTAACAAGAACTTTTAAACAAAATCCAAAATGCCGCCCGTTAAAAAAACAAAGACACAAGCCAAACCAATACCTCCTCCAGTTGAAACGCCAACAACGGAAACCGAGGAGCAGCTTGCTATATCCGGCCAGGTAAGTCTTAACAAAACGGTATGCAAATTAACTGTTTCCTAATGTGAGATTTTATGTTCAATATAATATAGCTGGACAAGAAAATGAAAAAAACCAAAGCCCGAAAAGATAGACAACGCGGTGTTGTGGTCATAAGACATCTGCCTCATGGATTCTTTGAAGAACAATTGAAAAACTACTTTCAACAATTTGGCAATGTAACTAGGTTACGTTTGGCTCGTTCCAGACGCACCGGTGGCAGTAAGGGTTTTGCTTACGTTGAATTTGAATATCCAGAAGTTGCTAAAGTTGCCGCCGAAACCATGGACAACTATTTGATGTTCCAGAAAGTTGTTAAAGCTGCGTACATACCACCGGAGGGTCAGCAGTACAACTACTTTAGGTCATCAGTTAGGAAAGTTTTTAATAAGGTGAGTTTTGAATACATAGTAGAAAAACTAACTAACTAATGTGGCGCTGAATCTAAAAAAGCTTTGATTTTTGGTTGAAAGAACGATATTTCTTGAGATATATGGTTTTCATTTGAAGGAAAAGATCACCTGTCCAAATAGACAAACGAATTGTGAATCTTAATATTGTTTAGTCTATTGCTGCCTTTTTTTCGAACTCTTGGAAGCATTGTCGAAAGAAATTTTGCTTGCGCACGGTAGGTAACGATAAGACTATTTTTCGCTATTAGAAAGTGCCCTTTGCATTGTTGAGCCTACACTGGGCAGTTTCCGTTTAATTCCGACTCAGAGAACAACAAAAGAAGCCTGGAATCCTTGTAGATTTGGCACCTAAATGTGGTCCTCTTTTAAGTCTATTACGCGCTAAGTTGAATCTTCTTGCCAGTCTCGAGTAAGTTGCAAGCTTTTGTTAACCAATGTCTACGGCATGTTCATAGGATTCTTTGGGCTTAAATTATACCCAACCAGCATCCTTGGCGTTGATTTTAAAAGATTTTGGATACTATAAATTACAAGAAAGTTTTTCAGTAGAAAATCTCAGGTCGTCGCAAAACAAGAACCAGATGAAGATCAACAATCTCAGATGATGTTCAGCTCTAGAGCAATAAGTTAAGGAATCTTCATGCAGACCTTAAAAGAGTGTTCATTGGGGCTTTTCTCCAAACCATGGTAAAAAGAACTATGCACTTGGAGCATAGGCAGCAGTAAGATCATTCCAACTATACTAAAATTAAAGGCAACTGTCCTTAACTGTGCACACAATTGAAGACCCTGAGACTGATTTTCTTTTAAAAAAGATTCCCCCAAGTTATTGGTCCTCCCATGCGTCTATTACCCTTATGACTCAATTCGAACGATTGTTTCGCTATGTTGTCGTAAGGTTTTCTCAGTGCATGGCCTAGCCAACGCCTCCATTGCTTCATGTCTACATCCAGCTTTTTCTGTCTGGTCCTATTCCACAGTTTAAAACAACATACAACAGCCTGCTCATGATTTGTTTTAAAAGCGATTGAAATGGATCCAAATGTACACTATTTACAACCTTTGTACAACCTTTGTTTTTTTTACTAACTTACTTATGATGGCTCAACTTTAGCGTTCTGCTCCTAGGCCTTGCTTAACAAGGCTCTCCAGCCGGCTCGATTCCTAGCCTGCCGTCTCCAAGTAGTCGGAGACCTCGTTCTGTCTGGCCGTTCTATCGAAGATCAGATCTTCCTTGTCTTCCGACTCGCTCTGGTTTGGCGTTGAAAATTTTACGAGCTGGAGCGTTGATTTCGCTCTACATGGTCCAGCCATCTTAACCTTTGAACTCGAATTTTTCTGTCTAAACTCATATGCCACTGTACAGATTATAAAGTTGATCGGTGTATCTTCTCCGCCAAATATTTTGATCTTTGTTAACGCAAACGAACTCAGAACTGTTCTCTCGAATACCCGAAGTAACTTTTTGTCCGATTGGGAGAAGGTCCATGCTTTTGCACCATACAGCAAGTACAGGACAGTGTTTTGTACAGCATAAAAAACCAGGAATAGCTCTTGAAATAAGCGATCTCCAGATGCATTCACGGTTTACCCGCTTTCTCATAATTTGCAAACAGATTTGATTGCTATTCCGTTGTTGGTCAAGCACTATCGGCTGCAACGAAACCCCTCTGGGTCCTGAAAAAGAGTTGCCATTTACTTCAGAAACACTTACAAAAGGGTGATGCCGAACCAGTTTGTACAACTTTTGAGGTTTACACTAGTCTGAGCCAAATACATGAAACTGCTTCGATGAAAATGCTATTTTAAGTTCATGTTCAAAACAAGTAGTCTTAACAACTTCAGCAATGTTTCGTTCACCATGAAAATGTTCCTTTCCTAAGTATGTATATGAAAAACATTTCTCGAGGCGGAGCTTTATCCCAGTAGTCCCTCGTTTCCTAAGTATGTATATGAAAAACATTTCTCGAGGCGGAGCTTTATTTCAGTAATCCCTCGTTTGATACCATCAAAAAACCAGATGGTTCATACTTGTTTTGAGAGATATTTTTGATCTCCCCATATGATCGTCCAATTTTTAGGTCAGATGCTAAATTTTGTGCCATGAAGTATAGTCTCCATTGGCAATTTTATGTTTTGCTAGGTCTTGGTTAACAGGGCTCGGAAAGCCATTAGAAGCTCCGGTTAAAGGTTCAAGTGGACAATAACACTTTCGAAATCTATCCATCATTACGTGTGGATAAATTATCATGGAGAAATGAATTTGATACGTGCTATCAGATGTGGCTGTCCCCAAATTCGAATTCTGATTTCCATTTAGTGCGTTGGGTATATCAGATTTAAAACTGTCACAAGGGAAGAGATCTGCACGCACTGCTTTAGTTTTGACAATTCTTCTCATGCAAACTAATATCTTTGTGCTCAACTCGCTTGTTGGTTGAGGCAGGAATGATGCGTTCATGGTCCTTATCAATCAAACGCTCCATGCCTTGTCGCTTATGAAGACGATTAAGTTCTTTCATCATTTTCTAGTATTTTTCTTATTTTACTTTTTTAAACTCTTGAAAGAAAATTGCAATGTCTGTAGGTACCATCGACCTAGTCAGGTGGATCAGCTGACTTTCCAGACCAAGGTTTATCTCAAAGCATATACTTTTTCCTGTTCGTAATTTATTGAGATATTTAATTTTCTTACCTTTTTTTATATTTCAGGTTGGTAAACCGATCTATGTTTCAGGCAGATCAGCAGCAATCCAAAAGAAGGTTGTTGAACACAACAACTGGTCCGATGAAGCTTACCAAAAGCGTATCAGCTTAAATCTGCGCAAGCTTGAGAAACTAAAAGAAAAATACGCTCATTTGGGAATTGACTTTGAAAACTTCACAGTTCAACCAAATATTCAAACAGTCAATGAAAAGGAAGAACAGGAAAAAAAGAAAAAAGCTGAAGCCAAAATTTCCAACGAAAAAACCAAACCAGAACCGGGTAGCATTCTTCTATTAAAGAAACGCAAGCAACCCGTCGAAAAGGCAGAAAAGAACACTAACAAAAAGTCTAAAACCCCAAAAGTAGAAAAGAAGATCGAACTTAAGGACCTCCTCGAAAACACCTTGAACGATGAAGATTCATCAGAAGATGAGGAATTTGTACCAACACTTGCTGAAGATTTTGATGAAGACATCACAACATCAGATGAAGAAGACTACGGCCTCGAAGATAATAGTGATGATGATGATGATGAAGAAGAAGAGGAACCCCCAAAACCAAAAAAAGTAGCCAAGCATACAAAAGTTGATCGCATGGCTGAGCTTATCAAACGAAAGCCACATGCTGGAGGAATCCAAAAAGCTAACAAAAATCCCAAAGCAAAATCAATCAAGCCCAGTAGCGCGATGAATACTTTGAAAGTTTCGGCGGCGAAAGAAATCAAACAGCTTGGAAAAATGAAGCAGTTGAAGAAAACTGATTTCAACAAATCAAATAAAAAGAAGAGGGCGTAGATTTTAATATTTTTGGTTCCATTAGGTTTGTAAATACAAAAATAAAAAACAACTTTGTTTTTTTTATTTGTTTTTATTTTTATGTGCTTTGCATTTGATATGATGAAACACTCTGTGAACTGTAATTGCGTGTAAGCTATAGTTTTTTTCATTTTAAATTAAATACAAAAATAAAACAGTAAATTGTGTGTTTTTTGTATGTTGCAACTTATATACAAATAAATTTTGTGGCACGAATAGATCCGGGGAGGAAAGGCCTGGCTATTCAAACATTTAACCATTTCTGTGTGTGGGTTGATAGTCTTCAGGATTGGTAGTTTTACTTTCGGCAAGTGGCAGTACCAAGGAAAATAAAATGCCAACTGGGGCGCACGAACTTACTCTAATGTGTGACAGTGAGCTAGGGGCTTGAGATTTTGATAAAAATAAATTTTTCAAAATTCTAAAATAAATACTTAAACTAATTTGAGCTGAAAAAAGGCATTTTATTTCTTGCATAAATTTGAATATATGAAAATAAATTTATACAAATCTGTGGAGCGGTTTTTGAGAAAAAAAAAAAAACTTGAAATCATTTTTCAAACTAAATTCAAAAACGCCAGTTCATAGGTAATCAGCAAATGCATTTATTTATAATTTTTGAAAAAAATTTAAAAGCATTACCTAAGTTTTAATTTTTTAAACTTTTTTTTTTAGTGCTCATAAAAATACAAACAAATATTTTTCTAAAAATATTGGTATGCAGTATACATTCAGCTACCTACACCTATATTTGTGTGAATTTTCGAAAGTATCGGTTGAGCCGTTTTCGAGATAGTCGAAAGCAAAAAAAAAAAAACGGTTTTATGGAAAGTACCAGACCAGACAGACATACAGACAGACAGAATTTTTAGACCATCTTTTTTCGTCTTCGCTATCATCGTAATGTCATGTTTGATTGTTATCTCAAAACCTTTTTTATCGACGAATGCATAACTTGCCTTATAGTACCTATAATCGCAAGTAAAAAAGACGTAGGTGATGGAATCAGAACCCAAAAGCAATACCTGCCTGAAAGACATACACCTTGCCTAGGTGACAGACTATAACAATTGGGAGAATCCTAAACCGACAAATTAACTGAACGTAACATTTGAGGGATCAAATCTACCCTTAACAAGCAGCAACCTGCCAAGTTTGCATAAATTCTGGAGTCAGGTCCTCTGATCGTTTAGGGGATCGTCTATTGGATTCAGATTGCTTCCCAGGAGATTTAAGGTTTTATTATAAACTAAAATCAATGCAAACAATACCTTGAACTCGAAATAAACAATCAAATAACTCCTCCCAGGTGGCATAAACCCAGGACAGGAGTCTTGTCACATAGAGCTTTCTAGGGTTTGTTTAACTTAAACAACTTTTAAAATTGGCGTTCGCATTAAAAAGATTTCGGATACAGACATACACATTTAACATAGCAGAAACAGTTATTTCTTTTAGAACGATGTTTAAATAATGTTTCCTGTGTCACTTTATCATACACTAGCGGTACCCGGCGTGCGTTGCTTCGCCCAATAAAAAACATGTATATTTAATGTGAAATGTGAAATAAAATTGTTTTTATTTTATTTTAATGCTAGTGGTCGTTTTGGTTGAGTTAAAACATTGAATAAAAACAAAAGAAAAAATTTGGAAAAAATTAAAAAAAAAAAAAATTGCCAAAACCCTGAAATTCTTTTTCTTTTCCCCCCATCGGCACCAAAACTTCACAGGAACTAAACTAACTAACTAGACTAAATTTACCCCGAAAATTTCATAAAAATCCGTTCTGCGGTTAGGAGTCCATACTGGACATACATTCACACAACCATTTTATAATATTTAAGAAGATATAGATAGATAAATAGATAAGTAGAACGATAACGTTTCTTTCATAAGAAAGGAATGCAAAAAAAAAAAACAAGAGCAGGTGCATTCCTCCCATTAAAATAATTTCTTGAAACCTCGAGATTAATTTCGGACGTGCCTACTGTTTAGCATAGACCCCAATTCTTTAGCCGCGCACTATCATAATGATTTCGACGCGATCGATGGCTTGATTCTCCAGTCCCATTACGTGTGAACCTGTCGGGCACTTTATTTAACTGCACTTCCAGGGATGAGTTGTTATAAGAATTACAAAATACACAAAGCCATACAGTCGCACGATCATATGCTAAATATAAAGGAATTAAACTCCTATTTAAAATTTCATTTTCTGAGCTTATTTCAATGTACCTTTTATTAAAATGCTCTGACACGGCGTATTTTAGAGAACGTATATTCAAGATGCGTTAAATAGCCTTGAGCTATATAAACTTTAATCCGTATATTCAAGCCATTACCGTATCATAGAATTTGTGGCTCAGAGTTCGATCATAGCACTTTCTATGGCGTGTGTTATTTCCCTATACCAGCAATGGAACGGTTTGAGAAGACTTTCGGATGCTTCCAAACTAACTAAAAGCAACGCATTTCACATCAGCAGCCGACAAAAGCAAACTCTTAACTTTTCCCTATTAGAAGTTTTTTTTGCCTTTCAACGGCACGGCCTTTGAGCGGTTGAAGTTTCTTGTTATGCATGTTCAACGCACCAACTTGCCACAGGGTGCGCCAGAGAAACTTACTTATTTGAAAAAATTCCCGCGCGGTGAGTTGGGCGGGTAGAGGGGCAAGAGGGGGCGCATCTGGAGGGGGAAGTTCCCAAGTTTGTTTCTCCCTCCAGTCAGTTGCCATCATGCTCTGGTCTAGAGAGCAGCGGGCCTTCGCAGTTGAGAGCTTCTTTTCTAACGGTCGCTCACTTGTTGCTACGCAACGTGCCTTCCGCGCTCGCTTTGAAATTCCTGCTCACAGACTCGTTCCTGGCCGTAATTCGATTTTGTCGTGGGTTAACTCATTTCGGGAGTGTGGAAGTGTCACTAAACCCAGAAATGGACCTTATTTTTTTGAAGAAAACGAACGCCATGAATGGAGCTCGTTACAGGAACATGATCGAGGAATTTTTTCTTCCAAGACTCGAAGAAATGAACGTTAGGAACGTGTGGTTTCAGCAAGATGGAGCCACAGCACACACAGCACGAGACTCAATGAATTTGTTGCGACATTTCCCCGACCGCCTCATCTCAGAGGCGATCTCCAATGGCCGGCACGCTCTCCAGATTTGACTCCATGCGATTTCTTTTTATGGGGTTATTTGAAATCCCTGGTTTATGTCGATCGACCACGGAACATAGCACACCTCAAGAACAACATTCGCGACGCCATTGCCAACATACCGATTGATATGCTGCGAAGAGTGGATACGAATTTCAAAAATCGACTTCATCAGTGTATGCGCAATGGGGGTCGCCATTTATCTGATGTCATTTTTAAGACTGCATAAAAAAAAATTGGGATATTGTATTCTCAAATAAAAAAAAAATTTAAAACAATAACTGAAGTACTTTTTTTTTATTGACCTTTCAAATAAGTAAGTTTCTCTGGCGCACCCTGTACAACATAATAATCAAATCTGCTTAGCGTGGTAGAAAATTTTTAATTATTTCTATCAAAATGCTAAAACACTCTTTTGGCACCGGAAATTTCATGGGGATGTAGCTCAGATGGTAGAGCGCTCGCTTAGCATGTGAGAGGTACGGGGATCGATGCCCCGCATCTCCAGTTCTTTTTTTTATTTTTAAACAAAATTATTGCATACCAGGTGGTATAGACACACCTTTATGGTTTTTGATCTTTTGAAGATGCTAGTGCTCAAAATTAAAGAACGTTATACAAATATGTGTGAGCTTTGATATTTACATATATGGTTGGGTTCATTAAAAGCGATTTCTGAAATTAGAGAGGTTATTGCCTAAAAAGGATGCGATGTTTTCGGTAAATGTGGCACGTCCCTTCCGGTTTGTTTATTCTTAACTCTACAACTTTCTCCTTCCTGGCAACATGTCTAGTGTTTTTGTTAAGGTCACTAAAAAAGAAAACAAAGACAAAGGCTTCTAATTTATGACCACACAAATAGTTTTTATGAATGTTATGACTTTATTTGAAGGATCGTGCAAGGAGCAACCACTTGAAACTTATTATATTTTGCATTGTATTTATTTTGTATGTACTCGTAAGTATTTTGAATGCATTGTTGTTATATGGTTTTTGGTATTCCTATAAGTAGGCACACAAATAAAGTCAAAGGCTTGAATATTTATTGGCAGTCGCAGTAAAATTACCTATGATTACAAATTCAAAACTTGAGGTCTTTTCAAAAGTACCTATCAATAGATGTGATAGCTACAAAATTTATATTTTTTCTTGCGATTTAAGTTACGATTCTATCGCTATATAGATGACCCGGTGCGCTTCGTAACACCTTCAATTTCTTTTATTGTGACCACCTTTCCAACTCCGACTCATACAAATCGATAGTAAACCGCACTTTGTCTACCATTTGAGCTTCGTGATTCAATGAAACTTTTGTAATTAAAATGAATTCGATGTTTTTTATTTACAACTGAAAGAAATTTGATCTATACCTAGTATTTTATGCATAGCTTTGTAGTAAGGAACGTTTTTAGTTTTGTTTTCAGAGGCAAAAACAAACAGAGAAAATGGCTTGCCGACACGCGAACACGCGATAGATATACAGTTGGCTATGCGCGAAGCCTATAGAAGTCTAAGTTAATCCCGCAAAACTTCCTATGACCAGTGGCGTTAGCTATCATAGGGCCAGGTGGTGCAGTGCACCAGGGCCCCGGAGCTCAGGAGGCCCTCTAACCCAGCTTTGAAAAAATATAATAATGAAATAAGATAAAAAAAAAATTAAATAAAATAAATTAAAAAAAAAAAAATTCTTGTGAGCAGGCTCGAGCCTCGAGAAAAATTTTTTTTTCAATTTTTTTTTTCCAAATCAACATCACCAATTATAGAACTCTTTATTTAACAGTTTTAACACATGCGCCAAGGGTCCTCGATAAGCATGTGCTGTTTGTTATTGCTATTTCAGTTATTTGGTAGTTTGGATGAGTACGCATGATATAGGTTGCAGCACAAAAGTAACCGTATAATCTATGATAGCTCTCAACATGATCAACAAAAAAAAATAAACAACGTTTTTCTAAACTCAAGTTCAAATTAACAAATGAGCTACTATAGAAACTATAATATCTTCTTATGAGTTAATATTGATTTAACCGCATCATTACCAAACAAGCTGTTTTATGGTTCTTTTTTGTTGAGCTTCTTGTAATCTTTACTAAACATTGACAAGCAATATAGGAAAATCTCAGTAAGTACTCCGAATTTCTAAAATTTCGATAGTTAACAAATGATAATTGTGGAAAGAAAAA
Organism: Platycheirus albimanus; assembly: GCA_916050605.2. Taxonomy (NCBI): domain Eukaryota; kingdom Metazoa; phylum Arthropoda; class Insecta; order Diptera; family Syrphidae; genus Platycheirus; species Platycheirus albimanus. The sequence continues at coordinate 59,935,034 of OU696696.1, forward strand.
GGAACGTAGCGGTAGCGGTAGCGGTGCAGCAAAGCGGAAACAACGTCAAGAAAGGGAAGAAAGTAAAAAAAAATTGACCAAGCTAAACAGCTTTTTTACGAAACTGCTTTCTGCTACAGTTCCTTCAACAGCCGAAATATCGGTCAAAAGGGACAAGTATTCATTTATTGATAGCGTGGACACAGCTGTATTAATTAATAAAGCGACTTGAGTAGATCAGGATCCAATAACTACCATCAACGCCACTGCTGAAAATGACTACCTCGACGCTTCCGTGCAACCTACAGTAGAGGAATCATCCATTTCTACATCTTCAAAAGTTCTTGAAATTTTAAATGACTTGGGAAAGTACATGAACAAGAAATTGAACGATAACGAAAAACGGCTGATTCTTGACAAGGGACCTTTGAAACCTCCGGGACATTTTCCTAAGGACCCCCACCAAGACAACAGGAGCTTTTCAGAAACGTATTACAGCGGTTCTACTGTTTCATACAATTCCTGTTACTTCCGCAGCAGCAGAAAGATTTTTCAGTAAACTGAAGATTTTAAAAAAATTATTTAAGAAACAGCATTCGACAAGATCGCCTCCGACATTTATCATTAATTGCAATAGAAAATAAGGCGGCATCAAACTTGGATTTGAGTGAAATTATAGACGAATTCACAATTTGGACGTGGAATTCTGTCAAAAATCGTTTATTGAGATTAATTAAATCTCATCTGTATAATAAATATTCCATATTGTGTTGTGTATTTATTCCCTTTTTCTTCTATTAAATACACGGGAGATGGGAATTCTAATAGAGACCACGTATGGTTTTAGCCTACTATAGGGATAAGTTCAACTCACTGTTTCCTATTCTTATTCATATCAATAATTTTGAAGGCCAATATAAGTTGAAACTACGCGGAAAGAGAGGGAGGAGGGCCCTATTCTTTCCCTATGCACCAGGGCCCTTGTCCCCCTAGCCATCGCCTATGACTGGCCTATATAGTGATTAAATGCCACCCGTTCCTGAAGTTTCGGAAAAAATTGAGGTAGGTAACAATTCGTCAGACTAAAAATTCGATAAGGAGGTCGAAAAATCTTATAATGGAATGAATACCTTCTAATGACAAAAGAGTACGTTCATGCGACTCATTTGTTCATTTTAATAATTTAATTTAATTTATCGTAAGCGTTTTTATAGCAAATAAATGTGCTTCCATTTAAAAGTATACTTACATTGATTTACAAGATTATGCTGACATTATTTTTTGTCAATGGACACGACATTAGTGAATAGTGATCTCAAGAAAGATGAATGAAATTATTTTTATATTGCTATATGTATTTTAACATTAACACACGTGTGTTTGAATTTAAATAAGTTAATAATCGGATTAAAAGTTTATAACTTTGGGTAGCTTAAAAGATGAATAATTAAAATAAAATCGTCAATGAGACAACAAACCAACCTTCACCTAATTCTAAATAGATTAAGACCAAAAAATTTCAATTTTAACATACATTTTTATGTAAATTTGATGTAACTTGGTGATTGAGAATCTTGATTCATTTGAATATTAACTAGTCTCTACAGCTTACCAACTTAAGCTACAATATTTTTGGAACAAAGTTTTGAATTCTAACTTGATAGCCATGGCAGACTATATATTTATGTTAAGTTTTTGCATAAGCAATTACCAAGAGAACAAACATCTTTCCAGAATAGGCAGCAGTTCGTTTACCGGCAAGCTCCAACGAGAAAGGGCCTGTACCTTATACCTGTACGAGAGGTTATAGATAGTCTTGCAATCGGCGAGGTGGTGGTCCAATCCGAATGATTCATTTATCCCCAGGCATGGGAGTGCATTCACGATTGAAGCATTTGTTGGCGTAGTTAAAGGCCCCTTTCTAAACAGGGTGTTTCATATATTCACGGGCATGTTTTAAGAAAAGAAAAAAAAACCTGTGCGTCTCGGGACGCTCGACAGAAGTGATAACTTAAATTAACCTACGTTGAACTATTTAATATTGAAATTGTTTAACTTGAGAAAAGCTTAGGTTATTACTTAAACATTATGCATATTAATATGATAATGTGAGGAAAGGTTATTTATTATACCAGCTTGCACTGTGGGTTAAAGTGAGAGAGGAGGGGCCTGCCTACTGATGCCGTATGCGTGAGAGAAAGGGAAGCCAGACAGAGTGGCGCCGTAACGCGTTACGTTAAAAAGCGGTTTACCCTCCCATAAGAAGCTATCACTTCCAAAAAGAAATCTAACTTAAAGTGCATCTTCAATTTATTTTGACATAACTTAACGAGAATGCTTAATTTAGCGCAAAAAAAGCTCTCCGAATATTCAGGATAGAAATTTCGTTTAAAACTTTATTTTAAGTAAGAAAGAATTTGTTACAACATTTAAATAAATTTGATACATATCTTGTTTCATTCTTTGGATTGGTAGTTTCTTAAGCTGTTAACCATTCCGTTATTTTTTCTTTAATTGCAAAAGTGACTTACAAAATTTCCGAAAGAATTCTTTGCCATCCCTGTGCAACCAATTAAAAGCTTCGTTCGAGCAAAACTTTAATGAGTTTACATCATAAGGCGATGAGCCTTAACTGAATTGAATTGTCGGAGAACTATAGCCGCCTTCTCCTTAGGTCTATGCCATCGATTTCCATGTCTTCCTCAGGTATCAAGACTCTTTGAACATTGGTCCTATAGGTTTCCCATTTTATCTCCTTGTCCTACGAAGGTATTTTATCAGAGAAATTCGAATATTAGAAGAAGCTGGGAACGAAAGCTTGACATTGGTCTTACCAGACAATAATTATACTTTCTAGAAACCCACCTTTTACAAAAGCAAATCATAACACAGTAATAGAAAAGCTTTTCTAGAGTGAAGGAGCTGGTTTTTCCGCAGCTTCGTCTAGAATCTCTTCTTCGTCAATTTTGGGTCTAGAATCTAAAATCTAGCCTTACGGGAAGGGTTCGGTTTTTTTTGAATAGCTTGGCAACAAAAAGTCATAGAGTCAGGATTTAAAATTAATGGGAGCATTGAATTTTGAGAACAAAAATGACACTTAATTACGTACCTACAATTTTGAAAAAAATTAGTAATAATTTTTTTAAATTTTCGTTTTCATAATTTTGAGTTCAAAAGTTAATATTTTGAATACGGGTAACTTAAATAACTTCATTTAAAATTACAATAAAGGAATAGGTTTTTGGCTTTAAAAAATATACTGGTGTACCGCAAGGCTCCGTGTTGTCTCCGACTCTTTTTCTAATCTATATAAATAAATTGTTTTGCTGACGACAGAACTCTCAGCTTAGCATATTCATTTCCACATTTACAACCCTGTTCTTCAAATGTGGAACTGCCACATCATTTAATGATAAAGCTCATTAAATTCCAATCTTGACAGCATTGTACAATGGGGAACCGTGTGGAGCTTAAAACTTCAAAAACTCAATGCTGCCATGACTACTGGCACATATTTTGAGGAAACCGAATTGCCTTGCGTTCTAGTCATAAATGTGCATTACAACTACCTTTTGTGAAACATCAAAATCACATATTTGACGTGCCAATGCAATGCCAGACATTTTTTTCTCCGTTAGATCTATCTGCAATCTACAAGGCGAACATCCGCTCAAAGCTTGATTTTAATTCTTTATCTGGGCAGGTGTTTTTATAACAAATTTGTACCAGAAAATATCCTTTAAATGGATAAGTGAAAGGACCATTATGAAAACAATTTATTGATTCATTTAAACATTGCCGTAATATTTCTTATCTCAACTTTTTGTGGCTACTTCTATAAACAGTGCTCCTGCTCCAGAGAAATACTCAGATGCATTGTATTAATACTTTCATCAATTAACCTTGGAGCCTAACTTTGAAAGTACCTTAAAGTATAGAGACTAATTTTTAAGCCGCACTACAAGAATGCTGAATCCTGAAATTTACGCCGATATTCTTAAAGTGTAGATTGGTTACTCGCAGGTCTTATACAATTATACGTATTTGTTGTAAACTATTATGGAAGCCCAAAAAATTTGTATTTCTTTATAATTTTCTATCACATACCCCAAACTTCTATTCTAAATGCCCATCATTTCCCCGAGCCCTATCCGCCGCTTAATGTAATGCGTTCTTCCTCATCTACATTATGTACCTACATATACCTTAACCTTTATGAATCTGAGTTTTCAAATTCAAGCATGTTAACAATAATATCAATTTAATGTGACACTAAAATATCTAAATTTACATCTCTACACAAAATTAAGATACATTTGTGTTCAAATGTTTTGATTAGCAAAAGATACACAAAACAAACGTTTTAAGCATGAAACCGCAACACACAAGATACAAAAAAATTATTTAAATAATAAGTCATCAATGTCATCGGCTTCGCTCTGGTGTATCATATCTAAGTTCACATCCGGTGTCTTGAGACAAGAAATTTAAATACCTTAAGAACAGATAATTAAATGCTAAGGTAGCTTCCTCAGGTATCGGTAGACCCATCGAAGACTATCGAAGACTATACCCTAGTGTGACAGTGACCTTCATAGAATTTCTATAGTCTTAGCGATATTGTTTTGAAGTTTAAATTATTGCAAGACCTAGAAGAATAAATGATTTTGAATAAATTATACGGTTTAATTATAAATAGTCAACTCATCCGAAGTTTGAGTATAGTTTCAAGAGAGAAGCCAAGACAAAAACAATGCGCGCTTTTGTGGTAGGTTTAATCAAGAAACCTTTAAGATCAAAGACATCTCAATTAATAAGCTTAATTTTACTTTTCAGATTTTAAGTTTCATCGCAGTTGCATCTGCAGGACGTTTGGGTTACGATTACCAACCCGGAGTATCTGGATCAAATGAGTTCATTTCTTCCGGATCAGGCATTAGTCCTGTATTGGCTTTAGGAGGCATAAGCGGAGGTGGATACGGTGGACAAGGATCTGGCATCAGCTATGGTCTTGGCGGTGGTTCAATCGGATCGGGACTAGGTGGAGGAATCAGCTATGGAGGTGGTAGCCAATCTATTGGATCAGGAATCAATCTGGGCAGTGGTTCCATTGGTGGTGGACTTGGACTAGGATCTGGAATCAGTTATGGTAATGGCGGCTCATACGGCGGCGGTGCACAAGGAGGTGGAGTCAGCTATCAACCAGGAACCAACCAAGTGATTGACGGTGGTCTTACCAAGGAATATTTCATCTTTTCCGCTCCCGAGGAACAGGCTCAACAAGGATCCAACACCCAGAGTGTCAGCACAGTTATCAAGAAGAACCTCCGTGTCATTTTCATCAAGGCCCCAGAACACACCGCAGTTCATCATGCTGCCCTCCAAGTGGCCAAACAAGCAACTGAAGACAGGACTGCTATTTATGTCTTGAGCAAGGAACCTGATGTAACACAAATCGCACAACAAGTCCAACAAATCAGTGAGAACGTAAGGGCGAAGCCAGAAGTCCGGTTCATCAAATACAGGACTCCTCAAGATGCTATTAAGGCTCAACAAACCATCCAGCAACAGTATGAAGGCTTAGGTGGAACTTCACAAAGCTCCGACGAAGGTGTTGCTCCTGTTCTGAACTTTGCTTCACCCGCCGCTAACGTTCACCACCATGGACATGCTAATGGACAAGGACTTAACTTAGGTTCTGCTTCGGAACTAAGTTCACAAAGCGTCAAATCAGGTAGAGACTATCTTCCCCCAGCTGTTAAGAAATAACTGATTTAATGTACGACTATGATTGTTAAGGTTAAAGAAAAGATACGAAAAAAAAAAATATATTATTTATGAAAAAATTAATGTTCTTTTATTTAAAAGTATTTTATTTTCATTTTAATAACACAAGGTCATCATAACTCCTCTATTCCGTCTTCATCCGTCTTCCGTAGAACCATCTTCTTATTTAGATTTGAGAACTGAAACACTTGGTTTTTTAACAACTCTTGTGGGGTTGTCAAAAAATCTGTTAATAGGTATGGGCGCTGACGGCGATCAGAGAAGTTTCTTCTTCTTTTTTTCTAATAGTTTATACACAGTATAATTTGAAGACCGCAGCGTCAAAAGAAAGCAGAAAGTTAAAAAACTACATAAGTAGTTACATAACTTACAAAGCTTGTTTGAATTTCGTTTCACATCGAAAACCTCAAAACATCATCTGATTCGAAGAATTGTTTTTTTTTTTTTTTTTTTAGTGCAAACGAAATAATATAACAGTCGAAATTTACTTCATCATCCTTATATGTCAAATTGTCCATTTTATTTGACATATAGGTAGGTACTTGCATATATTATTATGACAGCTCTGATTTCTAATCCCGAAAGAAAACCTGGTAAGGGGTACGTTAGGGGCCAGTTATAGCGATACGAAAAACAAAACAAAAATTAAGTATGTTATGGTTCGATTTAAAACACAAATGCTACACTGATCGATGGCAACCAACTCGGAGAATTTATTTCTGAACTAAAAATTTGAATTGAACTTGTACTTTTTGTTAAAAACGAAATTTGTTAGAAAAAAAAATAAATACATTTTTAACAAAAAGTATTTGATCATTTAAAATAATTATGAACAAAAAACATTCTCTGAGTTGATTGCCATCGATCAGTGTAGCATTTGTCTTAAGAATCGAATCAGAACATACAAAATTTTCCATCTGAAAATTTTTTCGGTTTGGTTTTCCGTATCGCTATAACTGGCCCCTTAGTGCGCTCCGAGCTCATATCGAACACAGTGCAATGCAAACAAAAGTGTCACATAAAATGCTTTAGGGTTGACAGCAAACAAATGTAATAATAAAATCCGTCCTGACCTGACACTATCAAACTTAACTCTCGAAATTCGTTGACACTTGCACCATTGGAGATATAAAATGCATGCTGTATCTTTTCTTATTTCGCGCCAAAATAAATACATAATCACTCTGCCGGCAAGATGATAAAGTACAGAACACATCCCTTTAAGAAAAATAAACCCGCAGCATGAATGAATTCACTGTTTTGTCCAAAGTCAGATGTGTACAAACATGTAGGTTTTCTAAAACATATTCCATCTGGCACAAATGCCTGCTACTGCTAGCAAGGTGGAGTTGGTGTTGGCATCAGAAGAGCTCTTATAATGCTACTCAAAAGTGGGACAACAGGGCGTTGAGTAAATTTTCTCTGGCGGCACGCGCCTGCAGTGTTGGATACTAATGCAACAAATCATACTTGGAGATCTAAATGTACTTCACAGAAAGCTTTATGGACAGATGAACTTCCCGCCGCCGACTGTTGTAGAGAACCAGCCACTATTTGGAACCTTAATTGTGCAACTCTAGACAATCTGGAAGCATTTTCTTTTCCGTTTTCCTCTTTGTCTGCGTGAAGACATTTTTTTGCAAATATTGCTTGGATTCTTTGTTGGAATATGGATGTTGGTTTGCTGTTAGTTTTATGTGTCATTACCTCTGCGACGGATGTAGGAAGAAGAACACCAAGTGATTCGGGAAAATGCATTCCATTTAAGATATGGAATCCACTTCTTTGATAGATTGATAAAGCACAAGAATAATTTCAAATCAACTTATAATCTTTGCCTATGGAATCTTATACCTAAAACTATTCTCTTTAAGAATAAATTAATTAATCCATACTCTTAATCCTTTTCCAAAATTTGTAAAAATTACAGTTGCTGGCCTGGTATTTTGTGTATAGCCTCTAGAGTCTAGGGTCTATGCACAAAACTCTAGAGTCCAGACTCCAGAGTACATACTCTACTGATGGCGACTGTGGTGCCCTGCCCTCTGATGCACCGGCATTTGATTTTAATAGCAAAAAATACAGAAAACATACATGCAAACTAAAATACCTTTTATGGGTGCACTATATTTCAATAAGATCTTTCTTAGCTTTTCTTGATTGATGTGTCTAAGATAAAAGCATACACTATGCAAACGATCGTGAAACGATGTCATATTGTCCCCAATCATTAAAAAAAAGCCAATATTTTTAAAGGCGACAAATAGGATCCACTGTAAGCCCGAAACTTTTTCGTCAGGGTCCGATATGCCCGGCTAGCTCAGTCGGTAGAGCATGAGACTCTTAATCTCAGGGTCGTGGGTTCGAGCCCCACGTTGGGCGAGTTTATTTTTACCTATCAAAGTGTTTAACTGATAATTTTTTGTGTCATAATTTTGGGGATAATGCACTCACTATATTCTAGAAATCAACAGCGGCAGAAACTGATCGCGGCGTTTTTGACAACGTAAATAAGAATTCGTTTCACAAATGGTGGTTCGTAAAACTACGTAACTTATGACAATATTGTCAGATCTGTCAGTGAAAAATAGTCCCAAAAGTTTTACAACTGTGTGAACTTACTATTAATTGTCGGAAAATTGTAAAACATTTGGGTTGCATTGTAAGATATTTGCTATTGTCAGCTCATTGGCAGGTCATAGTCAGAGCGTTGGTAGACCTGACAATATTGTAAGACCTGAAAATTGTCTGTACATATGTATGTAGCTTAATATACTCATATAAGTACTCAAGAACCCTTAAAGTAACTCATGGCAGCAAAATGCTTAATCGCCAGAAAACAGAATTGAGATTTTGAGGCATAAAACGGTTGATAAATTCGCCATTGGAAAAAATGCTGTCAAGATCGGAATTCAATGAGCTTGAACAAGATTTTGAATCCGGGAACGAATATGAAAAGCTGTGTGTACTGTCATCAACAAAACAGTTATAGATGTCTTACACAAGTGATCGTTAATTATGATGGAAGAAAGGTAGTTGGTGAGAGTAGGTACAGAGCCGTTAGCAGTGGCGTAGCTAGGAGGACAAGGGCCCTGGTGCATACGGAAAGAATCGGGCCCTCCTCCCCTCTTTCCGCGTAGCTTGAACTTATATTGGCCTTCAAAATTTTTAATAGGAATAAGAATAATAAACAGTGAGTTGAACTTATCCCTAGTAGGCTAAGTCCATACGTGGTCTCTATTAGAATCTCCATGTGTTTAATAGAAGAAAAAGGGAATAAATAAACAATGACGCACATGACAATATAGGATATTTATTATACAGATGAGATTTAATCAATCTCAAAAAACGATTTTTAACAGAATTCCCCGTCCAATTCACAATCTCTATAATTTCACTCAAATCCAAGTTTGATGCCGCCTCATTTTCTATTGCAATTAACGGTAAATGTCGGAGGCGATCTTGTCGAATGCTGTTTCTTAAATAATTTTTATAATCTTCAGCTTACTGAAACATTTTTCTGCTGCAGCGGAAGTAACAGGAATTGTATGACACAGTAGTATCGCTTTATACGCTTCCGTAAGGTCACATTCGAGCACGCCAAATTCCGTTATAATTTCTTTGCAAAGTTGGCGAATAGACCACGTCTCCATCAATTGAGGGAGGATCGGATGATATACATTAAGAAATTGGAGCGAAAAATTGGGTCCAATAATATCGCAATATTTCTTCTGAAACTGATCACATTTCTTGAGTAAAATCGTTTCATGATGGGTGAAATTGGCGAATTGATCTCACGACCGTCAAGCACGTGAGCTTATCGCTGATCCAATGTGCTACGGGCGTACTCATCCAAATTCCAAACTCCCAAATAACTGAAATAACGATAACAAACAGCACATGCTTATCGAGGACGCTTGGCGCATATGTTGAAAATGTTAAATAAGGAGTTCTATAATTGGTGATGTTGATTTGAAAAAAAAATTGAAAAAAAATAAATTTTGTGGACTCGAGGCTCACAAGAATTTTTTTTTTAATTTATTTTTTTTATCTTATTTCATTATTATTTTTTTTTTCAAAGCTGAGGTTAGAGGGCCCCCTGAGCTCCAGGGCCCTGGTGCACTGCACCACCTGGCCCTATGATAGCTACGCCACTGGCCGTGAGGTACACGGCACACCTGAGTTTATTGTATTCATATTTAACTGGAGAACGTCGAAAACAACGAGCATGGAAAGGTTTACTCTAATCCATCAAGGAAGTCCAACGATAATTTGCGAATTTTGATGCTTAACTTTATCTAATGCTCTTGAAAAATCAAGAGCAATATTCTTGCTTCTACTTCAAAACGATGATGTAAGGATTGACTCTACTGTTCAGTAAAATGTACGATAATTTATCACCAGTGGACTTATTGCTATTTATTAAAATGTAAAGTAGATTTCGTTTCTCAAGATATTTCTTGATCTGATCAATAATTGTTTCCATTACCTTGGAATAAAGGGACGGGCTGGACAAATAAATAAATGCTGTTTTCCATACAATTTGAATGAGACCTGCATAGAATAGTCAGATGGAAAGCTTATGCAGTCGTTTCGCCACCGTGGGTGCACAGTGCACACCTCTTCAAAACTTAATGTGCACATAAAATGAAAACGCTTACAAATTTATAATATGTACATACGTGCCTTTTGAGAAAAACAAAAATAGAATTATTATATTTATAAATAATTTATTTTATTTGTATTGATGATTTAGCTTATTGCGGCCAGATTTAGTATTTCTTGAGATTCCAGTTCGCTCCTCAACCACAATACGTTTCCATTTCATCCGACGATTTTGAAACCAAACTTTCACCTGAAAATTGCAAAAAAAATATTGGATTAACTGGTTAGAAAGATTATTTTAATTAAATACGGTTAGGTGATTAAGGGCAATTTTCCTAACAATAGTTAAACTTCCAAATAAATATTATTAAAAATATTTCGTCACATATAGCTAAAGATACCTTTAGGATTTGAAAGACAATAATCTTACATTAATTATGGTTTTCTTGCAATATTTTAATAGAAACCAAAAATGCAGTTAATAAAAATTCCTAGTCGCTCATGTAAAGTAGAGCACCTACCTAAACTTAAGGTTCATATCGGCTTTCTTTATTATTTTACTGAACCTAAAATAAAAATAAACTTCTTGGAGATGCGGGGCATCGATCCCCGTACCTCTCACATGCTAAGCGAGCGCTCTACCATCTGAGCTACATCCCCATGAAATCTTCCGGTGGCAAATGTACAACATATTTTGTTTGAAGAAAAGATCGTTTCCATATTATCTTATAAGAAAATTATTTTTCTCATTGGATTGAGATTTATGTTTTCTTAGAAAAACTAAAGTATGCAATAATATTTCATTGCTGAATGTTTCTCTTGTCTATGGTTTATCTAAGAAAACTCGTTCTGTAATTTTTTTTTTGACAAAAACTTTTTGAATAACGTTATTTTGATATTCATTTTGGTATGGAAATATCTAATAGTTATTGTAGTTGTGGTCTGGAAAAAGAATAAAAAAAATTCAACCCACCCGTTTCTAAAGTATTAAAGAAAGCAATTTATTTTTAAATTAGGTATGAAAAAAGTTGTTGAACATTTTTTGTGTGTGGTATAAGTTGGGTTATAATGAATTTCTGTGTCCAAAATTGTATTGAAATCGCAAGTATGTAATGTAGCTAACGAGGAAATTGGATATGAGAAGTTCAGCTGTTATAAGTGAAATAACGAACAATTTTTATTTCAAATTAGTAATGCCGCGTTTTACACACACTGTAAGTGAGCACTCTTATTTTGTCAATGCAATTAAGTTGTGGAATAATCTTCCACACCGGTTGCAAAGAATCATATCGCCACGGGGATTTCGGGAGGAGCTGCTCAAACACATATCGGGAAGAACTTAGGTTTATCTTAATTTTTTATGAATAAATTAATTATTATTCTTTAACTTTTAACTTTTTCTATTTATTTCTACCAAAACTGTTTATTTATGAAATTGTCAAATAAAATATTCTTTTATACATTTAGCTTTTAACTTAAAAATTTGCTAGTATTCATTTTCAAATGTACCGTAAACCGGGGTTAGTTTGCGCCAGCGGGTGCAACTTTGCGCCATTGTCATAAAGAGTTTAATGTTCGTTTCATGTCCAGGCATGCTGAGTTTTGCTCACCGGTCTAACTGTAAAATAATATAATGTTTATGTGTGTGCAAAATCATGTGCAGCTGCGTATCTACGTTTAATTTTCAGTCGATCATAGTAGTCCAAAGGGCAAAGACCTAATTTAGTGTTTTTTTACAGGTATAAAATTTGAAGTGTGTAAAGTGTGCGCGTGAAATATACAAAGTAAGTATTTATATTACCGTTTAAGTGTCTTTTTTTCTTTCAATTCTTTATAAAGTTAACATTCTTGGTCCCAAAATATAATTATAATTTTTTTTTTGTGAAAACATATCAATTTTCGTCATTTTGGGGTAACTTTGCACTGGAGCAAAGTAACCCCGAAAGTTGGTTTGGGGTTACTTTGCTCCGGAGCAAAGTTACCCAGAACTATGTTTCTGTATATATTATTTTAAGTTGTTACTAATACAATGATCGTATACGAATCTACTTTTCACAGAAATGCCCAGGAAATATACCAGGACCTTGGGGACAAGACGTTACGCCGACTACACAGCTGAGACCCTACAAAATTGCTTGGGTGAGATCAGAAGAGGGGAAATTTCACAAAGAAAAGTCGAGGAAAAGTACAAAATACCAAGAAGAACCATAATTTATAAATTGAAGGGATTGCATTTGAAGAAACCAGGCCGGCCCAATGTATTTACGTTAGAAGAAGAACAAAGTTTTGTCGATTGTTTGATTTCCTTGGGAGATTTTGGATTTCCTATAAACTGCGGAGAACTGCGACACATAATCAAAAACTATTTAAGTCGATGTGGAAGACATGTACAAATATTTCAAAACAACCTCCCGGGCATTGATTGGATAAATGGTTTCATAGCAAGACACCCAGTCATTTCGGTACGTTTTGCAGAAAATGTTAAACGGACACGAGCGGCAATAGATGAGCCTATGCTTATGAGTTTTTTTGAAAACTTAGCACATGAGCTGAAAGATGTCCCCCCTACAAATATTTGGAACTTTGATGAAACGAACTTGACTGATGACCCTGGAAAAAAAAAGTTCTGGTTAAAAAAGGAAGCAAGTATCCAGAAATAATTAGAAATGCTTCTAAGACATCAGTGTCTATCATGTTTTGTGGTAGCGCTGCTGGAGAGCTGATGCCGCCTTATGTTGTGTATCGGGCTACGAAGATGTGGACAACGTGGACGGAAAATGGTCCCACAGGCTGTCGATATAACGTTAGTGTGTCTGGATGGTTCGATGCAAACATATTTACAGACTGGCTGGAATTTCAAATGATTCCTAGACTTAGAAAGCTTAAAGGAAAAAAAGTGATTATTTGTGACAACCTTTCTTCACATATAACTGTACACGCTCTTCAACTGTGTCGCGAAAACGAAGTGACCCTTATTTGCCTGCCACCCAACAGCACCCATCTAACACAGCCGCTTGACTTGGCGTTTTTCCGGCCCCTAAAAATTGCCTGGCGAAAGGTTTTGTCGGAATGGAAGGAGACTCCAAAAGGTATTCAACACACCAACATTCAGAAAGAAGATTTCCCACCTTTACTCAAAAAGATGATGGAACTGATTGTCCCAAACGCTTCAGCCAACTTATTATCCGGATTCCGGAGGTGTGGAATATGTCCGATAAATGTGGAAGAAGTACTCAGTCGCATTCCAAGAAAGTGCTGTGATCAAGATTCAGTGCAGTCTGAGTTCTTCAAGGCATTACATGAAAAAAGGCAAGATGCTACTAAAGTTATTGTAAAAAGACGCAAAAAAATTAATATTCCAGCTGGGAAAAGTGTCTGTGCTCAGGAGACAATGGCTGATGAAGAAAATTCAGCGAACGACACAACTTCCATTGGATACAGACAGGATCAGCCAAGTACTTCTCGCCAAACAGCAGAATGTGATGAAATTGTGCCCACTACTTCCCACCTTAGTCAAGAGACTGATATGGTTTTCGATGACAACTCTTCGGATGATATCAACTTTAATGAACTGGAAAACGAAGAAATCAGGGAAACCCAATTCTTAAATTTTTTGGAAGGTGAAACATCGCAACACGATATCTGTTTCAATGAAGTCGTTCGAGAAGGACAGTTTGTCGTGTTTTCCTATGAAGGACAATTGTATCCAGGGGAAATTGTTTCATTTGCTGACAATAGCGTCAAAATAAAATCAATGCAGAAGTCACTGAAGTTATGGAAATGGCCAACAGTAAGAGATGAGCTGAACTATTCATGGTCAGAAGTTTTAGGTTCCATTATGCCACCAAAACAAGTTTCAAAGAGAGGTACCTAATTCAAATTTTTGATACTTATATTTATGAGATTAATCTCGAAGTTCAATGTTAAATTTTATTCAGAAAATAAATGAAAATGAAATGAAATGAAAAATGAAATGAAACCGAAAATTAAAAAAAAAAAACTGTACCAAAAAATATTATCAGATCCAATCAATGTTTGGCTTAAATTGAAAGGGCCGTAAGTGTGTGAAAAATCAAAAATCGTAGACTTTATAAACCTAACTTTAAAAAAAAACTCAAAAATACAACAACGGAGTGAAATTTAATAAAAACTTATGGTAAACAGCCAAACTTTAGTTTAAGTGCATTTGATGTTTTCTTAATTTAAAGCCAATTTGACACGACAATTAAAGACAGAATTTTATAGGTACTTAAAAGTTCATTTTACTAACGAAAAAATGTGTTGAAATTAATTATGGGTACCCCAAGTTTAAAAAAAAATACGTTTTTGTGTCCCTTTAAATAAATCAATGAATTCCTATAGCTACAAGTAAGTCTTAAGCCGAAATACATTAATAAGTATGGGTGGGGCCAGTTAATTTATGTTAAGCTGGTATTCAAGCTAGTTTTTAATTTTTTTTGTCTAGCGAAGATAGTTTTAAGTATAAATGAATTGGATAAAAAGTATTTAATAAAAAAAAAATACTTTATTATATACCATTTATTTGCAAAAATAAAATTCTTAAGTTTCTTATGAAAAGTGGGCGATATAGGCATGCCCAAATTCAAATACATATATTTATATATTTACATCACCGAAAGTGTACCTTACCTATAGCTTGTATATGTACAAAATTTAAGCAATGTGGTTCGATCCGTAACGGTATCTAGTAAAAACATACATTAATTTTGGAAAATAATGGTTGCTAAGCAAAAATATGACAACTCTGACCGTTTTTGTTGGCGGATTTTACTGGTTCAAGAAGTTAGCTTGCTCTTCGACCAAGAATTATGCATACAAAATTAAAGCCACCTAGTTCGAATATTACGATCTTGAGAGAGTATACATAGAAACGGACGTTACAAACTCCATACCGAATACAATATAACCGATTGCTGTTTGCCGACGTTACATCCAGAAAATAGGACTATATAGTGTGCTTTATGGACGTGACACAATCGATTTGTCGAAGGAAACGTTTGATTTCGCGTTTAAGACCTGTAAGTTGGCCTTCAAGATCGTGAGATATAACAACGCTATTTTCTGTGGGGGTATAAGTGAACTCGCTAGTCTGTAACGATAACCCAGAGTCAATTATTGAGGACTTGTAAAACAACATTCGCCACATTGTTGCCATAATACAATTCCAAATGCCGCAAAAAATGCTCGGAAATCGGACCTCAAGGTTGAAGGTTGGATTATACATCCGAACCAGCCGTGGTGACCCTCTAAAACACCAGTTACAAGAGTGGTCGAGCACTGAACTAATAGATTTTAAATTTTGGATCCGCGGATTTATCTTTATTAGGGAGAATATGTCAAATTTAAGTTGTCATGATGGCAAAGTTTATTGGCATTTTTTAGGGTTACCGAACTCAGAAGGTTTTTCTCATACGATTGCTATTTGTGTTGCTTCCAGATATTTAGAACATTTACATATACAGGGTGATTCACGAGCGTTGTGCCAAAAAGCTAGAGCGTGTAGGTTGAGTTGAGACAAGAAAAAAATCGTATGGGAGGGGGGGGGTCTATTCCCCCCCGTTTAGCCGGGAGGGGCAATTTTCTGAAAAATTGACTTATTTTGTAAAAAAAAATATTAAATCAACTTCTTCGTTTACAACATCCAAAAACTTCTTCTTTTATTTTGTTTTTAAATTAAATTGTTTTAAAAAATTGTTTAAAAAATATAAATTTTCAAACTCAAAATTTTTAAAAAAAATTTAAAAAAATAATTTTAAAACTAATTTTTTTCAAAATTTTACGTAATTAGGTATAATTTTTGTTCTCATAATTCCATGCTCCCATCAATCTTTAATCCAACACTGAAAACCGTATGGCTCTACGACTTTTTTTTGCCAAGGTATTCAAAAATAACCGAACCTACTTCTTCACAAAAACAAGAAAATCTAGCCTTACGGGATGGCACAAGTGATCATTTAGCCAATTTTTTCGTGTTTTTGTGAAGAAGTAGGTTCGGTTATTTTTGAATACCTTGGCAACAAAAAGTCGTAGAGCCATACGGTTTTCAGTGTTGGATTAAAGATTGATGGGAGTATTGAATTATGAGAACAAAAATTATACCTAATTACGTAAAATTTTGAAAAAAAATTAGTTTTAAAATTATTTTTTCAAATTTTTTTTTCAAAATTTTGAGTTCGAAAATTTATATTTTTTAAACTATGCGTTAAAACAATTTAATTTAAAAACAAAATGAAAGAAGAAGTTCTTGGCTTTCCAAAAAAGTATAACACGGTGTTGTAAACGAAGCCGTTGATTTTTAATATTTTTTTTTACAAAATAAGTAAATTTTTCAGAAAATTGCCCCTCCCGGCTAAACGGGGGGGGGATAGACCCCCCTTCCATACGATTTTTTTCTTGTCTCAACTCAACCTACACGCTCTAGCTTTTTGGCGCAACGCTCGTGAATCACCCTGTATATATCTTGGGAAACAAAATTTTCGACATTAATTTAATCACAAACAGGGTACCAATCAACTCTCTTCGGCAACTCTCTTTTGGTAGTGAGGCACTACCTTGAGCCATCGCCAGGCTTCGTCGAGTTTCCTAATTCAATAGTGATGGCGAATCGCATTAAGATTGCCAGCAAAAATCGATGTCGTCCTCGTGCGTGAACTAATGTTACAAGATCGCATCAACTGCGTGTTACAAACCATGAGATCGAGGCAAGAGCTAAGGCATTAGTTCCACTTGTATACATTCAATATTGCATATAAATTCGGCCGTCAAAAATATTTGGACATGTCACCGTTGTTCCGTTCGAGTAGAAATTCGATTCAGAATGAAACATTGCCATTTGCTTGCCAGAAATGTTTAAGCAATTAAGGGAAAGCAACGGCAGAAGATGAATCATTCTCCACCACTGCAATGCAAGCTCTCACACATCGGCTTTTTGATCATGCAAATCATCGATAATATGGGTCATCCGCCGGACAGTTCTGATTTGGCAACCAATGATTTTTCCTATAATTCCTGCTGGTCAAACATAAAATAGTCAATATTATTCGACGCCTGAAGAAGTAGTTGATACATTAAAAATTGATGTTTTCGAGGTACATACTTCAATCGAAGTGGAAAAGTGCTTCTAAAATTGGTTCAAAGCATGTAAAAGTATATTGACCTTCATGGAAAATATTTTGAAAACCAATTAAGCCACCTCAAAACT
Source organism: Platycheirus albimanus (assembly GCA_916050605.2). NCBI lineage: Eukaryota > Metazoa > Arthropoda > Insecta > Diptera > Syrphidae > Platycheirus > Platycheirus albimanus. Next base: position 59,952,627 of record OU696696.1, read on the forward strand.
TTACAAAATGACGTTCAAAACGATACAAACATATAGGTATACCTACATTCACGATAACCCTCCCTCTTGTATCCGTTTGGTTTCGGGTGGTTAGGTTAAACCTTTACTCTTTTGAATATCCACTTACCTGTCTTTCAGACAAATCCAAAGCAACCGCTATTTCATATCTCCTGAGCCTTGTCAAATAATTCGAATGCAGGAACTCTGCCTCTAATTCTGTGATTTGGTCTTTGGTAAATGTGGTTCTTTCCTTCCGGTTTGCAGATGTTACAACTCGACTTTCCTTTTTTGCTGCCAACACGTCTGGTGTTTTAGTTATGGTTGCTGAAAAAGAAAACAAAAGGAATATTATCCTCTTAGTTTTGAATTTATGACCACACAAATAGTTTTTATGATTACAATGAGTCCTAATTATGAGGATCTTGCATGAACCACTTGAAAAATATTTTGACACTTTGCAGAGTAATTTATGGATTCGTTTCATATAATTGTTTTGAATTTGGTGTTGTTGTGGTGGTGACTCATAAATATGATTTTTAAGATGGGTCTTGAAAGGACTATTGTCAGCAAAAGTGCGGATGATGATGTTAAATAAGGCAAATACTGATTCTTTTTGTTGGAAAAAAGAAGGTTTTACCATGCTGCCACCAAAGAAGCACTTGGTAGTCTTCGGATGCTTGAACCAGCACTAAAATCGAAAATTTTGCAGTCAGCGGCGAAGGGAAATCATATACTTGGTGTCCGTACCCTAAGCAGTTAACACAAGCCCTATACCAGACCACAACCTGGTTTTTGTCAACATCCATGTAAGACTTGTCCGGGACTTGTGCAGGGATAATGGGAAATCGCTGTGGATGTAGGTACAGTCAAACATGGAACTACTTTCTTCAGTTCCCAAATAGTGTTGACCATGAATGAAACAATCATGGCAATGAACATCTTTTATCTAATTGATCTTAGATTTTTAACAAGCTCGGCTGACCAAAATCGGGAATGGAAATGACGAGGTAAGGAGTAAACAGTAGACACCACTTTATAGAAGGTTCTTCAAAAAGTCCGGGTAAGATGTGGAAATTTTTTTCAAAATTCCCGCCTCAGCTTTTCACGGTGGCACGGATCCGAGTGGTTATTAATCTTCCTCATAGTTCAGACTGAACTGCTAAGAATTTTTTTTCAAAATCGTTCGACTAGGCTTTTTCTTTAACTTTTTGAAAATATATTTTAAATTTTTTTTGAGTATGCCAACTTCTAGGCCTTTATAGTTTTCATCAGAAAAAAAAAAAAATAAAAAACAAATATTAATTCGTTTTTGAAAAAAAAAAACAAAAAATAAAAAAAAATTAATTTTTTGAAAAATCTAAGAAAGTGTATTAGAAAGGGGCTTCTATTAAAAATTTTATCGAAATTCCTCAAGTGGCAAACGAGAAAAGCTGATTTAAAAAAACCGGTCATGTGAGGTACCCGTTAAAGTACTTATAAGACTTTTCTTATAAAAAAATCGATTCCAACCAAAATATAAAGTTTGCACAGAAAACGCTATTCAGTAAGTTTTATCAAAATCGTAGGAGCCGCTTTTGAGAAAAAATAATTTTTCACTAAAAATCGTATGGCAGGTATCGTTAGTTTTAAAACTAATGCTAATTCCAAAAACCCCTCTATAAGACGTCATAATAATACTATGAACCAAGTTTGAAGCAAATAACGAATGCATAACTTGCTTTATAGTAGGTATACGTATACCTATAATCGCAAGTAAAAAAGTCTAACACATGTTGCCACGTTCGATCTGGGCCATAAGATGTTGGTTATCATCGTTCTGCAAAGCTCGCCATTGACGGTGGCCTCACACTTACGTCGTTTTCGAAAAAGTAGGGACCAATGACACCGCTGCTGGCCCAGATGTCCCTCGTCGCTAAAGATTATTTTCGCCCAAAATCCTTACAGAGTCCCCTTCCCAAACGCTCCTATTTTCCAAAGAATCAGCACAAAAAACAGCGTTGTCTATGGCTCTATGAACTTTTATGCTTCTCGATTAGTTGCATCGCTTGTACCTACTAAGGCCAAGGCCTCGACGCGGAATTTGTTGTCTATAAGTCTATAAGAGGCCGAGTTATTGTGTACCTATGGCGTGAAATCGACAGCCTCGGATTCTGCTCTAAACTTTCGCGGACTAGTGTGATATTCTCGGAAGATCTTGCGTTCCTCTGAGGTAAGAATTCCTAAAAATTCAATATCGAACTAACTATTCACCGAAGCAGCTTATGACAACATGAGCAGAGAAAATTTCATCGTACCAGCTTTAGTTCACAGTTCACATATCAAGTGACTAAAACGTTTGTCGTTATTCCGACAACATCCTCAAGAAGAGAGCGTAAAATATGGTTTTTAAAGTTAATGTCTAAATTGTTACGATGTGGGGCTATACTTGTATTAACCTATTCTTGGGAAACAAACAGTAGCCTTTAAGCGTCAATAGGTAAGGGAGCATTTATGTGCACTGACAAGCTTATGCGGTACTAGTAAAATGAACCGTTACTCTTGTCAAAAGGCATTAAACAAAGCAACTGTATACTGATGGCTTATACTTTATTTTGGAAAACAAAGAATTTCCCAGGGAATAGAATGACAGAGTCTTTGTCAAGCTACCCAAAAAATGTGATCTGAAGAACTGTAACAACTAGCGTCGTATAACCATTCTGCCCATATTTCCGAAGTTAATGACAATTATTATCCTAGAATAAAGTGCCACCAGAAACAGTGCCATGTTTGTCGATTTAAAAGAGGGCTTTTGGTCGCCTGATGTTAATATTTTGAGATTCCTTGGTGCTACTACAGGCTTCCCTATACCTAATAAAATTTTTGCCATCACAAAAGAGTCATACAACAAGGGTAAGGTATTTCATTTGTACAGTGCATGGACAGCTTTCGGATGCTTTTTGCGACATGGAATGAGACAGAGGACGATGTCCTGCCACTAAAATTGATCAGACAGACTGTTGTCTACCTCACATCCTAAAGATCCAAGGATCACAAATTATATCCAACAAACGAACTGTGGGTTAGGACTGGACAAATAAAAGTGGTTCTTGACATCAAGTTCAAATCGCTTTGGAATAGCTATACACAAGGAGAAAGCGTGACGACAAATTTCCAAGATGGCGCATCTGCTATTTGGAAGACAAAATAAAACCTGGATGTCAATTATCTTGGAGGAACCTGAGTCCCAGAATTTGAAGTCCTGAGCACAGCTCACAGCTGAGGTATTGTGCAACGAATAAAAACATATTAATCTGGTTGCCCCTTTTTGCTCCACAAGGAGCCCAGAACAGCTTCCGGAAAGCAAGAAGAAGAAAAGGAAGTTTCTATAGAGTAACCCTTTACTGTACACGTACAGTTAAATTGAAATTATTATAGTCTAGTGGCTTACGAGAGGCAACTATGTACAACTTACAGCACATACAACTTAGCAAATTTACTTCAAACCACATTGACTATGAAAATTTGGAATTTATAAAATTTCCCATATGAAATGAAGTTTTATATTTTGTATTAACAAACCTTTCAAGACTGTACTGTTTTTATCCCCAACTTCTCCATCATTCCAGTTTATTTTCTGGCAATCTTGATATTTTTCAAAATTCGTTTCCGCTCCATTAATGTCACCTAATACACCACCGTTGACTCCACTTAAGAACTCCCAATCTCCTCCAGACAACCGGTCAACATCACTCAACTGGGTCGACCTCTCGTTACAATCCCTTGGGCTATCCTCACTACCAACCGTACTCTCATCACTGCCAGGATGATGATGTTTTATAGGACAATTTTTATTTTGGAACATATCCAAGTAGTTCCTTAACGTTGATGTTGAACTATCCGAGTAGACGTAATTCTGATTCGAATTGAATTGATTTTGTACTTCACTCGGGAAGGAGCATTGATTTGGAAACATAACCGGCGGCGGCGGCAGCGGAAGTGGCAGCGAATAACTAGGATATTCATTTGAATTAGTGTAATTGTTTTGTTGGCACTTATTTCGCGATTGTTGATGAAAACCGTTATCGAAATTATTTTGAACGAATTTCTGATTAGCACGCAAATAATAGTCAAAAGTCTCGAATTTAAAACTATGATGGCTAGTGGCAGTTGAATACATGGTTGCACTTTTTCTGCAGCTGCTCTAATTAAACAAACGCACCCGAACCTACTCCCATTTGAGATCAGAACCAAAACTGCAAGATCTTGGGAAATTTTATAAATTCTGATGCTTAATGGATGCCAGTGCCCCAGGCTAGCTACGAGAAAGAAGATGTATCTTGTCTTGTATCTTTTATTTTTGTAAAAATATCTTGTGTTCCCGCAGCCAATTGGAGTGCAGTATCTGCTGCGAAAGGGATCTTGTTTTTATTTCAATGAACGTTGATTGGTCGGCATGGTACATCGATTAGACTTTGAGGGTTGGAAGATTATGTTGTGATTTGTCATTGTGCACAAAATTTATGATCTCGAGAAAGAAGTGCGAAGTTAATGGTTTTACTAGAATTTGTTGTTGTTAAGATTCGATGAATGAAAGTATTTAAAATGTGTGTTTGCTTTGTTTTTCTATCGACGTAGGACACACACAAACATTTTCAAAATACAAACTTATATTTGAAATAGTTTATCTGCGGTGCCAAAATGAAAGATCGAACGAGTTTTTAGTGATACTACCCCAAATTGATCACAAAATTGTACTTTGGGTAGCTTTTAAAAATTGTGGACCAAGAGATACTGATATACATACATACATAATCTTGCTCTGCAGTATATAATAGTAACAGAAATGCCGTCGGGGTGCTGTGAATTTGCAAGAAAGAATGGCAAAGAAACGAGCCCGATTTCATAAAAATAATATATTTGGTAGGGCCTGTATAGGGAGCTGCCGGGAGTGTCTTCCCCATAGCTGCTGCTTCGAAACACTTTTCAAGAGCTACGAAAAAACAACATGCAAAAGGGAGCAACTACAATTTACAAAGTGTTTATAAGCCCTAAACTCGAGTATAACTCCCATCTCTGGGCAGGTGCTTCTCAAACTTTTCTTCACCTGCTCGACAGAGTTCAGAAAAAAGCGTTAAAATTGATAGGAGAGAGAAACATTATGGAAACATTTCCACCACTCGAACATCGTCGAAATGTTTCATTCTTTCTTTATTTTACAGGTTCTTTTACAAAAAATGCTCACTTGAGGTAGCCAGCTGCGTTCCACCCCTTAAAAATTTCCCCCGTAACACTCGTCTTGCTATAGGAACGCTCATCAGTTTACACTTGAGCCCAATTTCGGACGTACCGTAAAATATAGGGATTCTTTCATTAGCCGTACAACACGAATGTGGAATGACTTGCCTGGCACAATTTTTCCTTACCATTTTGATCTGCAGACATTCAAGATCAATGTTCATCGACACTTCCTTTCCCTTCCTCCATAAATTCCTATCGCTCGCGCTGTGACTTATCATTAAAAGGGCTATAACAAACCCCTTGAGCGCTTGTGCATTATAAAAAAAAAAACCCATCTTCGAAATAGCTGCTTATGGAAGGAGAAATGCTCAGAAGATTTTGTTCATTAACAAACCTTAAGGCCAATTTCTTGTGGAAGGCGAAAAGTTTCATCATAGGTGGCGACAGTATAGTGATAGACTTTTAAATTAACAATTTCACCAGCTATATTTTCCAATTGCTGAACCAAATTTTACTGAGGTACCCCGTAACAATCGAAGAAGTTGGTGAGGCGGTTTAAAACTCTAGACCAGACGAGATATCTTCTGTATTTTGGAAAAAGCTGGGTGCAATCGGGTTCAGATAGCTCATTATTATCATCTCCAAGTTTCAAAAACGCGGTCGAAGGGTTAAACAATGAAGGTACCTTATTGCTTATCCCAATGATCAAAGGGAGGGGGTCTCTTGAAGTAGTGTATTTACCGTTCAAATAAGCTGATGTCACACAACATGGTGTGATTGTGAAGATCGTTGAGCGAGTTTTGGTTAACCGACTGCGAAATATATAGGTAATATGGCTGTCTAATGACCGGTGCTTGTTTGTCGCCAAAGTCAATAATAGATGCAATCATTATATAGGCGAAGGTGGCCGAATGGCTGTCACTTAAGGGAAAAGTATGAAAACTCACTTAGAATGTTTTTTAATATTTTTAATTAAAACGCAAAATATAAATTAATTAATTCTCAGAAGCAACAAATCTTCTATTACATATACTTTAAAAAAGGGTTTAAAAAAGTCTAACTTGGCCGTCACTACTCATCATAGTGGGAAATGACGATCATGAACAGTCAAATAATGTACTTCAAATCAGAAATAAATAAAAATACTTTAACTTTTATTTAAATAATGAATACAGTAGAATCTCGAAAAGATGAACAGATATAAAACAGACCCCGTTCATCTTTTCGAATTGTTCATCTTTCCAAGCATCGAGCATTAGTTTAGGAAAAACATAAAGCTATACATACAAATATTGCATCTATTTGTTAACAAATCATTTTATTTAAAAAAAAAATTAAAACAACTTAAATTCATACAAAAGTCATTGATGAGAAGTAAAAAAACGGACTTATTTAGACCGTTTTTTTTTTAAACTGGTAGATTGTCACACGGGAAAAGCGTTCATCTTTCCGAATTGTTCATGTTTTAGAACCGTTCATGTTTTCGAGATTTTACTGTATACCTAAACACTTGGCAAAATACTAGAAAGGTAGATAACTATAGCATTTTTACAACTGGGTGAACTCCATTTTGAGCACTCTGCATGGGAGCACCTATCACACAATGTGCAGCGAAACTATAACTCATTGTTTTGTCCAAAATCATCACAGAACAAACACTTATTTTGGCCTGTCTCACTTTCCATACATCATCATTAGCCACTATCTTCGTCAGAGATTTCTGTAAATATTTTACGTTTATGCTTTCGACTTTTTTCTCTTTTTTAGGTTTAACTGTCACACGGTTTTGGAAATTTGAATTTCTTTTCTCTTTTCTTTTTCAATTAAAATATCTCCTGTATCAGGACCCCTGCCTTTGTATTTCTCTAGATCGCAGCGTCTAGCAATCCTAGAATCGAAAAAGTAAAAATAAAATAAACATTTTAATGACGGTCGTCTGGCCAAAAAACGTAATTTTTTTTTTGAAAAAATTTATGAAATACAACGTTAATGTACAATAGAGCACATAATTTAACAAACAAAAAATCAAACAAATAAAAACATTATACATACACTGATTTTTGTTCGGCTGAAAATAAGAATAAAAGCACTAAATTTCGTTTTGATGGCTTAACTTCAAAACTAGACATCTCTTAGAACTTGACAAACGTCAAAATTTTGTTTTTCGTTCTTCTCTCTCATATGTAATTAAAACCAAAACTAACTTCGCATTTGTTAGGCTGAAACTGCGCTGACCGTCATTACCCAAGGTACATAAAGTAAGGTAATATATTCCCGCTCATTTTTTTTTGACATCTGTCAAAACTTTTCAAAATGGCTGATGCATGTGACCCTCATACATTTATTGTATCCTAATTCTTTTCTTAACTTACATAATTGTGTGCGGATTATTTTCTTCCTAATCCATTAAAACTTTTATAAAAATTATAAATATGCGGTGTGCCATGTTCGGGTGTTGCGTAAATAATAAAAAAAATAATAATGCTGACATTTCTTTCCACGCGTTCCCAAAAAAACAGAAAATGTGCAAACAGTGGGTGTTCTTGTGCCATAGAAAGGATAAATTAAATACTAATACGGCTAGAATTTGCTCTAAGCATTTTAAGGAAAGTGATTTTGAAGTGATGAACCCCCCGTAGATGATTTGGAATCTCTACAATACGATGGACTCGAACATTTGGCGGGGTATATTTGTCATAGGATTAAAAAGCCGGATCTTGTTGTGCAAAGCCATCAGCAGGAATCTTCGTTTTCTTGGACGAATCAACTCACTGAAGGATTTCTTCAAAAACCAACAGACAAAATGATGGCAGAAATGATAAAGTTGGAGTCAATCTTTAAGGAATTAAACAAGGATGCTATCGTTTATTCACGCCATTATATAAAAAATTTCATTAGTGTATCTAATCATATTCCTTTGGACATAAAAGTTAAACAAATCTTTTTTCGATCCAGGATGTATTTCCGTATCAAACAGCTTAACACTGTTCAAGAAGAAAATTCCAGAAAAAGAAAGAAAAAAATCAATAAAACGATTTTATAAAATTATATGATGATTTTTTTATTCAATTTGGGAAAAAATATATTAAACCTTAATTTCTTCTTAGATATTGTCGACTAGCAATAAAAGTATGTCTTTTAAAAATAGTCCATACGAAACCTTAGGCACTTTCATACAAAATATTTGATATGGTCCCTACCAGGATTTATAATAAATAAAAGGAAGAACTCCTTGACGACTACCGCATCGAATCACCTTTCACATAATGCTGTGTGATGGTACCTTTATTTGCCCATTTGAGCATCATTACCGATTTCACTGTGTCACTGTGAGATTGTTGTAAGTATCGATGAAGTGCTCTTGAATTAGATCATCGTATTGGTCTGCTTCTTGTTTGAGACGGACTTTGCTTTCGTTGCCTAAATGTTGTTCGAACTCACTGCGTCCGATAAGGAAGACCACTCGCACGGGATAACCATAATTGGAAGTGTCCTATGTGTAATGAATTTTGAATTAATCTTACAAATTGTAATTGGTGAACAACAAAGCTCTTACATTGAAATACTCTTTGTAACGATTAAAACTATCTGTTCTCTTGTCTAGGTAATGGCCATCCATTTCAGCATGCATCGCTCCAACCATGTTATAGTTGAATTCCGATTCATTTCCAAATGTTTCTCGTATGTTTTGGCTAGAAATAGAACGATGTTTAACTCTTAAAAATTTAGTTTTTGTGTTCTTTAACGGAAATACAGTGGTCCCTCGGTCATTTCTGCTGGATTCATGGAAAAACTTACGTCTACAAGGATCCATCGGTAAGATTTAACCAGAAGTTATTCGTAAGATCACATTTTTCACACTTCTAGCCAGTGGGCGAAATTTTTCTATCATTATTATATTGCCTGCTTCTCTATCTTTGCTATGCGTATGGCTGACTCGGCCGCAAGAATACCATCCACCGGCTGTTGAACAATTAATGGTTATTCAATACTTGAATAATAAAAGATTTCAGCCACCTTTGGCACCACAATAACATGGTATAATATGTCCTTGTTGGAACTATGCAGGCTTTTATTGTCAACGCCACCTTTGACACCGATAGCCAGAAGTGTTATCAGTTTTCAGCTCCTGAAACAAAAAAAAACTGAATTGAGAAACTTTATACATACTTTATATACTTACCACTGCATACAACTATGCATAGAAGCATTTATAAGCTCAATTCAGTTCATTATTTTCTTTTAAAACAATTAAATTTGGTAAAATCAATATAATGTGTACTGGCGACAGTGCCTTGGGTCACATGAAGACGCCATTTTGATTTTTTTGTTTGTTTACTTTTTTGACAGATGCGGAATATATTACCTTGGATATATGTACCTTGGTCATTACCCACTGACCGTGATTTGACCACCTTCCCATACTTTGTCCAATATAAATTATTGGCAGTACAGGGAAGATAGGGATGTTTTTCGCTTATTTGCACTCTTTAGTTTTGATTAAGGTCCTTTTTCTAACAAAAGCTCCTGCAAGGTTTCCGTAGTAAGCATTTTAAATTAGCGAAAATCTGAAAGAATAGTATATGCTTAATAGAGTAGAGTCACCGTCCTTTTTTTAAGTTAATATTTTCATTTAATTTGCTTTATTTATACAAAATAAAACAAAAATTACATATGGATTGACTTTTTGCAGGAAAAGGTCCAAAAAAGACTGGATACTTGTGCTGCCTGATCCAGTCATGAATATTCCACATATTTTAATAAATGGAACACTGATTTCCAAATGTGGAAAGTTTAAATACCTGAGATCTTTATGCCTGAATCACAAACACGCTTTGGCTTCGTCTTCGTCTACGTTACGATGCACCCGTTTTGAATTTGCTTTGTATGACATTTCTCATTTAAGACATTTCTAAAATGACAGTTCATTAATGGCAGTATGCATTATCGTCGCATTGTGATTTTTGCGAATGCAACTTGTGCTCAGAAATACATAAAATATTTTTTAAGTTTCAATATTTATATTACCTATTAAATAATCTTTATCATTGTCTACATCGAATTACACAAGACAACTATTAGATATTAAATATTGCTTATTCATGGCTTCACTAGAATGACTTTAAAAAAAAATTAATTTTGTTTGCTGACTATTTTTTACAGCTGTTGAGCTGTCAGGCAAAGCAAATGTTCAGTACATTTGAACTAGAGCTTCCGTTTGGAGTAACATTACGTAACATTACGTTTTTCTATTTACGGTTGCCAAACGAAACATGAGGTCGAAGCTTCTTTGTGATAGCATACATTGAATTCTTAGGTCTGAACTCGTAAACGTCAGGCGAAGCCGAAGCCAAAGCGTGTTTTTGATTCATGCATTAATTAATGGCAGAGCAACTTGACATGATGACGTCATTAATCGCATAAGTGTGGGGTGAATAAAATGACGGGAAAGCACCGCTATGAATTGCAATCGACAAATGTCCCATAGACTCTATCAGCTGATATGACGTAACAAAGCTTGATCATTTAAGAAGAACAAAAATCTGTAGAAGCCTTATTCATGTCAAAAATGCCGCTTTGCAAATCCGAAATACTATCAGAAAAAGTTGAAACAGATGAAAAGAAGTGTTAATTCACACGCACCGTTGTATTTAGTTTCATCATAGTCGAACTAAGAAACTATCGACACAGAAACAATATCAATTTAATGATAAATCATAAAAAGCCACGCTTCGATTTTAAATTCCTCGATCACGGCAAGGTTTTGTACTTCAATGTCAATTGTAGCCCCTTCCTCCGTCTTCTATTATTGATGTTGAGAATAATTTTGAATCATTGAACTAAAGGGGCCTAGTTTAAAAAAAAAAATATTTGAAAGACAAAAAGAAATTTGAGTACATCGATTCCCAAATATTGCATTGTTTGATAACTCTGATACAGTTTTGATAATTGTACAACAAACTGCATATCTACAGTTTAAAATCAATACGTTAAGGCTGTAACTCGGTGTATACTGTATACAGACACACCACACACAATACCACGGGCGCAATAAAGAAAACTTCTTTTTTCAAGGCTAAACTCTTCCATCTAATTATAGTGGGGTTAAGGAAAATAAAAGGGCCGGACACTTGCGCAGAAAATTATTTTAATTAAAGTGATGGAAAATCAAGCCAAAAGTTATGTAGAACAGCATCAAACCACCAGGCCTTCATTCAGACAAACTCGTTAATTAATTCAATATTATACCAATTTGATGCGCGATACTAAAAATATTATCAATGTTTACATCCGGACGAAGATGAATCATGAATATGAAGTTAACTAACTTATAAGAAATGTATATCAGCATGAAACCGCAATATTAAAAAACAATAATTTAATTCGTCATGAATTTTACCGGCTTTGCGTTTTATCAATTGGCCAAGTTTTGAGGCGAGGAATTAAAAATCTTTACATCCAATGCATACTCATGAATAAATGCTAAGATAGCTTCCGCACATATGCTTTGTGGGAAGGTTCACGCCCTGCAGATGAAGCTTTGTTAACCGGCCGGCAGTGACCTTAATGTTATACTTCTGACCAGTCTTCAAAATACTATTATTTGCAAGGGTAGAATAGCTGATTAGGAATTAATTTACTTCGGATGGATTCGTATAAATAGTTAACCCAACTGAAGTTTTGGTATAGTTTCAAGAGAGAAGCCAGCAGATCAAGAGAAATACAATGCGCGCTTTTGTGGTAAGACCTGAAGAAACCTTTAGGATCAAAGACATTTTAACTAAAAAGCTTTCTTTTTACTTCTCAGATTTTAAGTTTCATCGCAGTTGCATCTGCAGGACGTTTGGGTTACGATTACCAACCCGGAGTATCTGGATCAAATGAGTTCATTTCATCCGGATCAGGCATTAGTCCTGTGTTGGCTTTAGGAGGTGTAAGCGGAGGTGGATACGGAGGTGGATACGGAGGACAATTGCAAGGATCTGGCATCAGCTATGGTCTTGGTGGTGGTTCGATCGGATCGGGGCTAGGAGGAATCAGCTATGGAGGTGGTAGCCAATCTATTGGATCAGGAATCAATTACGGTAGTGGTTCCCTTGGTGGTGGACTTGGACTAGGATCTGGAATCAGTTATGGTAATGGTGGCTCATACGGCGGTGCACAAGGAGGTGGAGTCAGTTATCAACCAGGAACTAACCAAGTGATTGACGGTGGTCTTACCAAGGAATATTTCATATTCTCCGCTCCCGAGGAACAGGCTCAACAAGGATCCAACACCCAGAGTGTCAGTACAGTTATCAAGAAGAACCTCCGTGTCATTTTCATCAAGGCCCCAGAACACACCGCAGTCCACCATGCTGCCCTCCAAGTGGCCAAACAAGCAACTGAAGACAAGACTGCTATTTATGTCCTGAGCAAGGAACCTGATGTAGCAGAAATCGCACAACAAGTTCAACAAATCAGTGAGAACGTAAGGGCTAAGCCAGAAGTCCGGTTCATCAAATACAGGACTCCTCAAGATGCTGCCAAGGCTCAACAAACTATCCAACAACAGTATGAAGCTTTGGGTGGAACTTCACAAAGCTCCAACGAAGGTATCGCTCCTGTTTTGAACTTTGCTTCACCCGCCGCCAACGTTCACCACCATCATGGACATGCTAATGGACAAGGACTGAACTTAGCTTCTGCTTCGGAACAAAGTTCACAAAGCGTGAATTTTGGTAGCAGCGGAGGAAATAGTAGAGACTACCTACCCCCAGCTGTTAAGAAATAATTGATTTCATATAGGTTTATGCATTGATTAAGGTTGACAAAATAAATTATTTATGAAAAATTATTGTTTTTTTATTTAATATGTTGAAAGCACTACAGTTGAGAGCATAAAAACAAAAGAAAAAGGTTTTTAAAACTCCTCGTTTTTGTGAAACAACTTAGGTACATATTTTAAATCAAGGCACTCAAAAAATTATCGAAATTATTGAAATTGCAAAGTTTCATAATGGGCTATTAACCCACTTGGATGGGAAGTACCTACCTAAAGCCTTTTAATGAGTTAACAATCTACCTTTGTAAGCCAAACATTTATAGAATTTTTTTTCCGCATGATCTAAGCTCAAAGCCGTTTTCTGAATATCAAGGTTAATCTTTTCTTTGATCAAAATATTTTGATGATGTCGGCTTTTGGAGCGTACGGCAAGGGAATATTTCGTATACAATATAAATTATTTGTGAACTTGTGGCACACTTCCTTTTATAGATTTTTCTAAACGGAGATATCACAAAGATAAACAAAATATCAAAAAATTTGTCGCAAAGGAAACCAATACCGATCATCTTCTGCTGGACATAGACTGTACTTCGATCGTGTTGATTGGGGATCAATTACGCTGATGGAAGAAACATTGACTTTTTACCTGAAATGACCTTCGATCATAATTCCAAGCACCGATGCTTAGGTATTGATATCGAACCTTCAAAATTTCATACCAAGATCAATCTTCTAAGAAACAACAAAGCAGCTGAACTTGATTGTATACCTTCCCAGGAAACGTTGAAGAGGTTACATGATAGCGCGTATCCATATCTAAAGCCTGTTTCGACATCAAAAGAAACACGGTTGGGTTCTTGCCAGCATTGCCGGAGCGACTTAAATCGATATTTAAATCGATCTAGAACTCTTGGGTCTTTTCTAAAATCTACCAAAAATTGAAAATTTGGTCGATGGTGACTTAACCAGCCTGAAACAATACTCTGATAAAGGCCAATCATCAGTTCATGCGCGGGAGGGTTCAAGGATCACACATCAGATAATCCGACACACGATTCTGAGCCTAAAGGTTCTATTCGCTATGCATACTTTTATCCGACCATATTGTACAGATAGTCATGAACATCTCAAAAGTTCCTTTATATGAAATAAGTTCTTCCAGAGGTAGTATCAAAAGAAAAAATACCATAGTAAAAATAAAAAATTAATTCAGTTGCATCCAAACACAAATTTTGTTTATGCAGACGTACGCTGAAAAAAGCAATAATAAAATCCGCTTTTTCTTTCAATCTCACGACAATTGACATTTGCACAAATTGAGCGAGCTATTCCAAATGCAAGTTGTATCTTTTCTTAAAATGCGCCAAAATAAATATCACGCGACCGGGAAGATGATACACAACACATCCGTTTAAGAAAAACAAATCCGCAATATGAATGAATTTATTGTACAAAGAGATTCAGCATGTACATTTCTAAAACATATCCCATCTGGCTGGTGGATATGCTTGCAAGTAAGGTGTTGCCATCAGAGGAGTACCCTTGTACTGCCACTCAAATGTAGGACAAAAGGGCGTTGCGTTGGGAAGGCTTCTTCGGGTGGATGGCGGTGGTGGTGGCAGTGTGGCGGACACTATAGTTTTGGATTCTTACCAGTACATCATACATACTCGTACGTAGTAATCTTAATGCGCTTCACAGAAAGCTTCTGGTTATATGAAGATGCCGCCGTTGTCGGTTCCCTATTTCAAATCTAAATCATCGACTCTAGACTGTCTGGAGCCGATTTTTTTTATTTTTGTGGGTGAAGAAATTGTTATTGTTGGAATGTGGATGTGAGTTTGCTGAATAATGTTTTGTTACATCTTCATCCAGTTTCCGGAAGAGGAAGTTTATGTAGATTAAATTATTAAAATCGCCATCGTAGTTACATTATTAATGGGAAACCCAAAACATTTCAAATCAAATAAGTATTAATGCCTTCCTGAGTACCTAAGTGCCTGGAGTCATTTCAGCACAATGCCACTAATAATTAAGGTAATTACTTTGTAGGTTAAAATCGCTTAGTCTTTACAATTCATTTTATAACTTAGTAGGTACTCCTAATACTGATACAAATACAATCGGCCGAAAACAAAATTAAATCCTATTAGATACGTAGTCTGTTGAGTTGCATTTGAGAACAATCCGAATTTCGTTTTTTCATTTTATTAAGATGATGAATGTTGCGCCTAATGTTATGCACACGAAATTCAAATGATCATGCATATCTTCGTTATCGTCTGCGTCTGCGTTAGTGCTTTTACCCGATTTATATAGCATACTCTTAGGCGCCCAAAAGAATCCGTTATCAAATTGTTACTTTGCCAACTTCTTCCAATATGCCCGGCTAGCTCAGTCGGTAGAGCATGAGACTCTTAATCTCAGGGTCGTGGGTTCGAGCCCCACGTTGGGCGATGTTATTTTTGTTACATTTTCACATAACCGGTGAAAAGTGACATAAGACCACGACATCCATCCTTTAAAATTATTTTAAGTGCATTTTTCGCCTTTGTACAGGGTGCGCCAGAGAAACTTACTTATTTGAAAGGTCAATAAAAAAAAAGTACTTCAGTTATTGTTTTAAATTTTTTTTTTTATTTGAGAATACAATATCCCAATTTTTTTTTATGCAGTCTTAAAAATGACATCGGATAAATGGCGACCCCTATTGCGCATACACTGATGAAGTCGATTTTTGAAATTCGTATCTACTCTTCGCAGCATATCAATCGGTATGTTGGCAATGGCGTCGCGAATGTTGTTCTTGAGGTGTGCTATGGTCCGTGGTCGATCGACATAAACCAGGGATTTCAAATAACCCCATAAAAAGAAATCGCATGGAGTCAAATCTGTGAGGAGGAATTTCAAAGCGAGCGCGGAAGGCACGTTGCGTAGCAACAAGTGAGCGACCGTTAGAAAAGAAGCTCTCAACTGCGAAGGCCCGCTGCTCTCTAGACCAGAGCATGATGGCAACTGACTGGAGGGAGAAACAAACTTGGGAACTTCCCCCTCCAGATGCGCCCCCTCTTGCCCCTCTACCCGCCCAATTCACCGCGCGGGAATTTTTTCAAATAAGTAAGTTTCTCTGGCGCACCCTGTAGTATGAAGACGTTCAACAATTACAAATTTTTTAACAATTTGTTTTGTACTTTCAGTCAATTATATATAAGTAATCACGAGCGGGTGTGATCGTAATAATATTTCGATACTTTATTCCATAGATTGGGGTGATACTGTATTTGGTGTGGAGTGTGTACATAGAGAAATAATACCGTTAGGTTTTTTTTTTTTTATAATTTACGCGCACTCAAGGGGTTATTAATACCCTTAACATGAATTAACACAGTGCGAGCGGTTAGGAAAGAAGGATAGGAGATAAAAGGAGATATCGATGCACATTGGTTTTGAATGTCTGTATATCACAATGGGAGGGAAAAATCGAGCCGGGTAAAGCATTTCACATTCTTGTTGTGCGGCTAAAAAAAGAGTCTCTATACTTAACAGTACGTCTAAAGTTATGCTCGAGGGTAAATTGATGGGCATTCCTAGCGATGCGAGTGTTACGGGGAAATTCTTTAAGGGGAGGAATGCATCTGGCTATTTCGCTGGAGCACTATTTGTGGAAGTAGCGATAAAACAAGGTTAGACAAGAAACATTACGGCGATGTTCAAGTGAAACAAATGTTTCGGTAATGGTTCTTTCACCTATCAGTTTTAAGGCCCTTCTTTGGCTCCTATCCAGGAGACGCAAGTGAGTGACAGGAGCACCTGCCCAGATATGAGAATTATACTCAAGCTTCGGGCGAATGTATGCCTTGTAGATTGTAGCCAGATCAGAGGGGGAAAAATATTTCTTACATCGATTTAGGAAACCTAAGCATTTTGCCGCATTTTTAGCGACGTCAAATATGTGATCGTTCCACAAAAGGTGGTTTGTAATACACATACCTAGAACGCAAAGCTGTTCGGTTTCCTCGATGTAAGTGCCACACATGGATAACGGCATAGGGGGCAGGTTGTGCTTTAACGAGAGCCTGGTGCCAGACTCTATCAAATGCTTTTGAAATATCAAGCGCAATAATCTTACTTTCTCCAAAACGATGTAAAGATTGGTTCCACTGTTCGGTGAGATATACCATCATATCACCAGTGGACCTAATGCTACGAAAACCGTACTGCCGGTCATTAAGAAGTTTTCGTTTCTCAAGATATTTCTTGATCTGAAAATTTATCAGGGTTTCCATGACCTTGGAAAGAAGGGACGTTAGTGCAATTGGTCGGTAGTTGGAAGGGGATGAAGATACGCCTTTCTTTGGTACGGGCTGGACAAATGCAGTTTTCCATCCACTCGGAAAGAGACCTGTAGAGTAGGACAGATGGAAAAGCTTACGCAGTGGTTTTGCCAGCGTGGAAGCACACCTCTTCAGAACTATTGGGGAGATACTATCCGGGCCAGCGGATTTGTGTATATCGAGATCTTTAAGAACTCTTGCAACTGAACGAATGCCAAAGGAGATTTGTCCCATAAAACCATTTACGCTCTCAAGAACAGGAGGAGTCATGTCACTCTGTGGTAGTGTCGAATTGGCAGCGAACTTTGCTGCAAATAAATCAGCCTTTGCTTGAGAACTTACCACAGGAGAGTCGTTATCGACTAGCGTCGGAACCGAGGACGAAGTGGAGTTTCGTACGTTTTTTACAAATGACCAACAATTTTTACTACCTATGGGACATTGTAGAATTTTTTGCCTTAATTTTTGTTCATGTAAAAACTTGGTTCTTTGGATATGGGCATTACAGGTCTTTCTTGCTTGTTTGAACTTATTCCGGTTTTCCTCAGAAGGGTTGGCTTTGTAACAACGGAAACTAACTTCTCTCACCTCGATAGCTTCTTTACAGCTCAAGTCGAACCATGAATTCTCTTTTGGTTTGATACTTTTTGTCCTATTCGGAACAAAATTTCTCATTCCGCAGAGAATAATGTTTGTAATCATTTCAGCGCTGGAGTCTACGTCACTATCGAGGAAGCATAGTGCCCAGTTTAAGTTTCCGAAGAATTTATTGAGACCGTCCCAGTTGGCTTTTTCGTATTGCCATACGGTTCTCCTTGGGATTTTTTCTTTATCTGGACTGTTGGAGTACGAGAAAAAGGCTGAAATGATACAATGGTCCGACGTGCCTAGAGGCGATAATACATCAATAATGTATTTATCAGGGATGAGATGTTAGAAACAAGTCAAGTGTGTTTGGCGTGTGACCTGCAATGTCAGGGATTCTTGTTGGCTTGTCAATTAACTGAGTTAAGTTGTTGACCTCAACGAAGATCTCGGCATACCTTCCTTCGGGTGTTGTCTGGCCAGAATATCGAAGCCACGTAGAATTGTGTACATTGAAATCGCCCGTAACAACGATTTCAGTGCGAGGATAAAGGGAAACAATTCTTTGGATTGAGTCCGACAGCGCATCGAATTCGTTAAAAGTCGAGACACTGTCCAGACCCGGGCTTCTATAAATAAAACATATATGGATGATGTGCTTTTGGACGGTGAATTTAAACCACATGAAATTAAAGTCAGTGTTTGAACACTGACCATATTGTGGTAGAAGCTGGTAAGCAACATCATTTCTTACGTATACAGCTAGACCGTGATAAGCGAAGAATAATGGCACTAAGCTGTACCCGTGTAGATGAAATTCTAACGGATCAGAATTTTCACCTATTTGAGTTTCACTTAATGCCAAAACAGCTGGCCTGTTTTTTGCAGTATGAACGTTGCTGCATAAAAATTCTTCCTTAGCCCACGAATGTTACTATAATTAACACAAAAAATAGAAAAATATATTATATACATATATGTATATTCTGACTCAAAATCAAAAGCCTAGTCGATTTTGCGATGTCCGTGGTCCGTCCGTCCATAGATAAATGTAAGCTCTCTAGAGGTCGCATTTAAATTTGGTATATTTAGTCCATATGTATGACTGAGTAAATTGTATTTTTTGTATAGTTACGATCAAAGCAAAAGGCTTAAATCTTGCACACGCAATCTATAGGTCATCTTTTCTCAATGAAGTACAAATATTTCAATTTTAGCGGAACTCTGACAACCACTTTTCATACAAAACCATCAATATTGTTAAATAAAATAACGATACTTATGTTCGACCGAAAAAACCTTAGATTTTGTGGGTATTAGTTGTATACGTAAATATCTTGTGTAAAAAAAAAATGCTTGTGGGTTTGGTTGACGCCCACTTTTCATTAGAAACTATGAAAACTTATCTAAATAAAAAATAAACTGTATGATAAAGCCGCCAAAATTGTGTCTTTTGTTCCACACTAAAAAGCTTGTGCGTAAAATGAAATTTTTGAATTTCGGGAGTGGATTACACCCTTTTTTTTTTAAAGTGCAAAAAACATAATTTTTTTTTAAGTTTAAGGTACATACATAGGTAGGTACCTGCCAATAGGTACTCAATTTCATATATGTAGTCTTTTTTCGTTCGTTAATGAAAAATATATCTTTAAATTTTGTGTATGTAAAGTTTTTCAATAAGCCTTCTTTTAGGGCGCGATTCTTATAACATATGTACCTTCATTTGGGTGAAATTGTTAAAAAATACTCGATTCAGCTGTAGTTTCACACATTTTCGACTTACAATCAAAGTTCAATCAGGGCAATTTCTTAACAAATTTTAAGGACACTCCCACTTTTAAGGGCGTTTCAGTTGAAAGTCTTAATATGCATTAATGTTCCAAAGTGATGAAAATTTTGTGTTTGTATATCTTGGTAGCGTAGCATGGTGTGATTCAAGAATTTTTAAGATACATCCTTATTAAAAACATTTTCATTCAAAATATAATTTTTCAAAATTCAAATTAATTGTTGCTTTGCAGTTAGAATCGAGATGTGAGCTATATACAAATTTTATATCACTAAACTCTTAACAATAGTTTTGTCTTGACGATAAAAACTTAAAACATTGGGCGTGACACACGCCTTTTTTTATTGCGCTAGCAGTAGATAATTGAACAGGAAACACAAAATTCATGTTTTTGTATTTTTTCCTGTCTGCTGAAGAAGAATTTCGTTTCTGGAACTGGCAGCTGCTGGCTGAAATATCACAATTCTTTATCATGCATCCACTTAGAGCGTGAATTTTTGTAAGAAAAATTTGGTAGCAAATATTTTGTCACAAACGAACGAATAGGACATTCACCAGTTCATTGCAAACTTACTGTAGCTCTTGCTTGTGTTTTTTTTCTTAAGAAATAAAAAATACATCATCTATTTTAACGATACTATAACATCTACGTGTTTACTCATCTAAACCTTAAGCATCCCCTCGAGGGGATTGTAGGTTTTCTTCTTTCATTTTATACAAAAGACAAAAATGTCCAATGTGCTTATGCAAAAATGGGGGCGGATGAAGACTTCTAAAAAAGAATAGGAGCTCATGGCCTTGATACTCTCTGAGCCTAGTCAACAACCACCAAACCTACCAAAGGGGACAAACAAGTCATGATTTTTGACATAATATTGCAAACATATTGTAAAACAAAAGATTTTCCAGTTGTTAAAGAAACGAGGAATTCTTATAACCTTTTCCTTCTACATTTTTAAACTCTCATAGATAGTGCTTTGAAGTAAGGAAATCAACATATAGCTTTTAAATTAAAAAACAATGATTTTTCATAAATAATTTATTTTGTCAACCTTAATCAATGCATAATCATATGAAATCAATTATTTCTTAACAGCTGGGGGTAGGTAGTCTCTACCATTTCCTCCGCTGCTACCAAAACTCACGCTTTGTGAACTTTGTTCCGAAGCAGAACCTAAGTTAAGTCCTTGTCCATTAGCATGTCCATGATGGTGGTGAACGTTGGCGGCGGGTGAAGCAAAGTTCAAAACAGGAGCAATACCTTCGTTGGAGCTTTGTGAAGTTCCACCCAAAGCTTCATACTGTTGTTGGATAGTTTGTTGAGCCTTGGCAGCATCTTGAGGAGTCCTGTATTTGATGAACCGGACTTCTGGCTTAGCCCTTACGTTCTCACTGATCTGTTGAACTTGTTGTGCGATTTCTGCTACATCAGGTTCCTTGCTCAGGACATAAATAGCAGTCTTGTCTTCAGTTGCTTGTTTGGCCACTTGGAGGGCAGCATGGTGGACTGCGGTGTGTTCTGGGGCCTTGATGAAAATGACACGGAGGTTCTTCTTGATAATTGTACTGACACTCTGGGTGTTGGATCCTTGTTCAGCTTGTTCCTCTGGAGCAGAGAAAATGAAATATTCCTTGCTAAGACCACCGTCAATCACTTGGTTAGTTCCTGGTTGATAGCTGACTCCACCTCCTTGTGCACCGCCGTATGAGCCACCATTACCATAACTGATTCCAGATCCTAGTCCAAGTCCACCACCAAGGGAACCACTGCCGTAATTGATTCCTGATCCAATAGATTGGCTACCACCTCCATAGCTGATTCCTCCACCTAGTCCCGATCCGATCGAGCCACCACCAAGACCATAGCTGATGCCAGATCCTTGCAATTGTCCTCCGTATCCACCTCCGTATCCACCTCCGCTTACACCTCCTAAAGCCAACACAGGACTAATGCCTGATCCGGAAGAAATGAACTCATTTGAACCAGATACTCCGGGTTGGTAATCGTAACCCAAACGTCCTGCAGATGCAACTGCGATGAAACTTAAAATCTAAGGAGTAAAAAAAAGGCTTATTAGTTAAGATGTCTTTGATCTTATAGGTTTCTTCAGGTCTTACCACAAAAGCGCGCATTGTATTTCTCTTGATCTGCTGGCTTCTCTCTTGAAACTATACCAAAACTTCAGTTGGGTAAACTATTTATACGAATTCATCCGAAGTAAATTAATTCCTAATCAGCTATTCTACCCTTGCAAATAATAGTATTTTGAAGACTGGTCAGAAGTATAACATTAAGGTCACTGCCGGCCGGTTAACAAAGCTTCATCTGCAGGGCGTGAACCTTCCCACAAATCATATGTATGTGCGGAAGCTATCTTAGCATTTATTCATGAGTATGCATTGGATGTAAAGATTTTTAATTCCTCGCCTCAAAACTTGGCCAATTGATAAAACGCAAAGCCGGTAAAATTCATGACGAATTAAAATATTGTTTTTTAATGTTGCGGTTTCATGCTGATATAAATTTCTTATGAGTTAATTAGCTTCATATTCATCTTCGTCCGGATGTTAACATTGATAATATTTTAAGTATCGCGCATCAAATTGAAAATATTGAATTAATGGATGTAGGTCTGTGGTTAGATACATACGGTTATCTTGAGTTTCCATCACTATAAATATAATATCTTCGGAGCAGGTGCGCTGTGCGCCTTTCTAATATTTCTTCAACCTAGAGTGGCGCCTAAAAACGGTTAAGTTAGCCCGAAAAATAGGACTAGGGCTACCCTTGCATAGTTTCCCAAGAAGCTGAAGATTTGTATGGACGTTAAGGACACCATTATGATGAGATTGTAAAAAGTCACCATATTCAAGGTCAAAGGTCACGGAAATGGTTTTTTTTTTTTTTTAATTTACTCAAAAAAGGGAAAAAACTGTTTCCACAAACGTGAAGCTGGGGTAATTTCTCTTATAAAAACCATTAAGAAAAAATTCCCCCATTTTAATTTTACCCAAACAAACTCTTATCTAAATTGTTACAGCATTTTTCGAGCAAATATCAATGACTCTTCCGCATAGCTGCGGCTGAATTGGGCTGATAGCCTGTGTTATATTCGTTTTAAGGGAACTGGGCAATTGTGGTAGAATGGTTCAAAATCGCATCCTCTTAGTGGTGGCCACGTTACCTCAGCGAAAAAACCCATACCCTCAAACTCACGCAACGTTTGCACTAACGAACACTCATTTTGATAATAAAGTTTCACATTTCGATGTACTGTTGAACCATGTGGCTTGCCATGGTGATTTGGCATCAGTAACTGAACAAACAGATTTGACCGATGTCACCGAAATAACATGGCCGCCACCCTTTATTATGCCAAACCATCTGCGCAACTTAAGACATCGCCGCGCCGTCTCATTGATTTTCGGGATTTTTGGCAATGAAAGTACAAGATTTTCACTGATTTTGGGTTTCGTGATATTGGGGAATATCAAAATCACATACTCAACTACCTCGCTTTGAAGAAAACGTTGTAAGCCACTCTGTTTCTCAGTAAACGCCATTTATATCGGTTCCGCGATTTATACACCATAGAGTTCTAATAAAAGCTTATAGGGTTTCCACACCAAGTTGAAAAGCAGTATTTGTTGAAAACCCTAAAAACCTAAACGAAAACACAAGTTTTACAATACATTTTCACTAAACACTATTTTTATATAAAACCTGTTGAAAACTTGTGGGATACCAAGATGATTTAAGCAAACACACCTTATTCTTTTTCAGCAAATTATACCCAGCCCATAAACGTCAAACAAAAAAACAGTTTTGGAATATGCAGTGGACTCCCTCTGACTCGAACAGAACAATCACATGATGCAAAGTTGTTCGAGTAAGAGGGAGTTTAAGTGAAATTCGATTTAGATATAGGTAGATACATTTTGTGCTGTTTTAAAGCGTTTATTTAACAAACAAACGAAAAATACTTTGCATCATAAATAAAATACATAATTGAATAAAAGAATCGGGTTCAAGTTAGAGGGAGTTTCAACTTAGAGAGAATTTGACTTAGGGAAAGTCAACTGTATAAAACGTTTTGACGGTTGTCAGTGAAAAGTCAAAGGAAAACTTGAAAATTTTCTTAAATGCTTTTCGGGTTTTGGTAAGCATATTGCCGAAAACCGCGTTTTCAGTTTGGTGTGAAAACCCTCTTACGTTTCGTTTTCCCTACGACTTTTAATCACTACTTAAAAAAACCAATGAAATCAATATATAAAATATAAAACTGCTTGTGCTAGCCCCTTTAAATGTTTTCATTCCAAAAGGAGCCGTGTCTTCCAGACGTTTACTAACATTCTATAATAAAACATTCATTGCTGTGTTTTTGTGTCATGCAAACTTCACCTGCACAGGGGTTATTGATAAATGGCTTGTCGCTTTTTCTTTTCCCTCTATACAGAACACATACGTAAGCGCCATCAATTTCAAGCATTATCCTGCATTCAGGACTTTTTCGCTGACCTAGTTCCCGCCGCCAGTTTTCGAAAACAACTCTATTTTCAACCCTAAAAATTTGGTAAACAAAAGGAATAAGTTCTTTCAACAAAACAAAGTTAACGTTACGAATCGACGACCCTTATTTGAAGTTCATTTAGCGAGCGTTTTTGTCTACTTAAATTTTTTCATTCCAGGATTGCGTGCTTGTGTTGTGTCGTTTACTCCAAAATAAGTTTAATCAGAAGACTCACCGCCCTTCGTGACCTTTGTTTAATTTATGGTGGTGCACGAGAGATACCCCACGAACCACGATATATTGGTAGGCTTTTTCGTTATCAGGATTATTCAAATTAATACTTTTACTTATTCTTTAACTAATTCGTTCTGCTAATTATGGAGCGCTGATTGAAGGGAAATTTAATTCAAGGGGATGACCATCATTTTTATGAATAAATTACATATTTATTATCGATGATTTTGTAAACACAATGGTCCACCAGAATGTACGCAATTTGGATCTTTATTGTTTTTCATTTCCATTGACTTATTGAATGATTGCAGTTTAGGGTGTGGAGACGATTTTCTCTGGTAATTATTTTTCATTTAAAAATATTTACATTTTTGGAGAACCGAGTAATGCGTTTAATTGGGGTTTTAAGATCCAAAAGTTAGGAAATATGGGAGCCACTTTATACAGATTCTTTACGAGAAATTCAATCTTCTATTAAGAATTTGTGAAGAAACTACGAAATAACTTAAGGTGATAGAATTGGTACATTTTTGTTTTATTTCTTGAGCGGGGAAAATATTCCTAATGTGGGGTTTTACTATAATTTCTGAGTTTAATCGTTTTCATCTAGTTTCACGCAGTTTTTTGAATTGATTTTGACATTAGATACGAAACTTTTACGAGTTTTAATACTAACTAATAGCGAGTTTAATTCAAATTTGGAAGATTTGTTCTCAAAATCGAGAATTGCTCTTTTCAAATGAAACTTGTTTTGGGTATTTATTGCAATTTGACTTTTTGTCATTTGGTTTTTGTCATTGGAATCGCTAACATTGGATAATTGCTAATTGATAATAAATTAACTGGATAATTAAAGTACTTTTTAAGTTCTTTGTTCATTATTTGTTTATTTTTGATTTACTTAATCACAGACTGGCACAACTTCACAACAAACGACAAAAAGTATAAAATTATTTCTCATTTGACATTTGACAGAACAGTATTCAGATCGATTCTCCCAACCCATCAGAGATGCAATCTTTCTTGCTGAGAATTGATCTAGAATTGCACTTTTTTTGGCGATGAAACTTGCTTGAATACCTGCCATTCAATTTCTTGTTTGTAATTAATTTGTAATAATGGCGTTAAGATACAAAATGTAACGTCTTCTTTGCATTCTTCAAAGATAAACTGTCACTGACTTGGTATACCAATGGTGTAGCTGCAGATGTAAGGTGTAGTACGTTACGTTACGTAGCACTGTCAAAATTTAAAGTACGCTATTAGAATAGTACGGCCACAATGTGAAGTTGCTGAATTAGTACAGAAAGTAGCTGAAGTACAAGTTGACTAAACTTCAACTTCACAAACTGAAAAAATGAATTTTTGACGTTTAAAAGAAAAAATACGAAATGCCAAACACGATTTTTATTTGAAAAATAGACGTTAAATGGTACATGTGCTTGTGCATGATGCTTCAGTGAGCTATTTTTTGACATTTTATACTACACCTACATTTCTTTAGCTTAATAGA
Organism: Platycheirus albimanus; assembly: GCA_916050605.2. NCBI lineage: Eukaryota > Metazoa > Arthropoda > Insecta > Diptera > Syrphidae > Platycheirus > Platycheirus albimanus. The sequence goes on from OU696696.1 coordinate 59,978,578, forward strand.
TTTTTAAAAGTTATGAGAACAAGTGTGCAAAATCCATGATCTGGGATACTAGAATAAGGACAAACAATTCTTCTCTCTCTCTCTCTCTCTCTCTCCTTTTATTGCATATTGTATTATATAGTGAAACGAACAATCGATGTAATCTTTTTTTTATAAGTTCCGAGATACCGCTTCACATAAAATATTCATTGATTCAAAATTACCATGTCACATTCATGTATCTAGTGGTGCTAGAAAGTACTTCCGAGGGCATTTCTAACCGTGCTTTTATGCTTATATTAAAGCGGTATAATGAAAATACAGGAGACATTTTGATGTTATTCGCGTAATACGGATATACTCGATATGGTCCCCTATTCTATACTGAACTCTTCTAAATTTTATCAGTTTCCCAAATGCAGGTGCCACTCATGGCAGGGTCATAAGGGGTAGTAATTTAACGACATAATAATATAGCATTGAGTTCTTAAATCATTAAATTCAACACTTTTGAAAACTAAGTATTGGACGTTATTGATGGAAATTAATATGAAAAGCCGAGATCATTGTATATATGAACTATAGTATTACCACGTAAAACTAAGCTCTTGATTACCATGGGACGCAACTACAACAATTTTCTTTACGTTCCACCTTTTTAATTGTTGTTGTTGCTTCCCATATCCCATGGTAATCTAGACAAAAACCTCTAAAATCAAGAGCTTAGTTTTCCGTCGATAGAAGGCGCACCTAAAGTGGTAGTACTATAGTTTATATATACAATGCCGAGGGCCCTGTCATCAGCAACAAATTTAGTGGATTAGAATTCTTAGTCAAGAGATTATTAATAATTATTAATCTTTTTCCTGATGATAAAAGTTGGACGCGCAGCTCTACTGAACGTATTTATTTATTTAATGAGTCGTTCATTATAACTGGCTGAGAACAATGGTCATTGCATATATAAACTATAGTATTCCCACTTGAGGTGCGCCATCTATCGACGAAAAACTAAGCTCTAGAATACCATGGGAAGCAACAACAACAATTTCCACCATTTTAATTGTTGTTGTTGCTTCCCATGGTATTCTAGAGCTTAGTTTTTCGTCGATAGATGGCGCACCTCAAGTGGTAGTACTATAGTTTATATGTACAATGCAATGGTGTAGCTGCAACAGTATTGTGCGTAGCAAGGTTGAAGTACAAGTCGACTCTACTCCAACTTTACGAAAGTGCTGCGCTGTAAAACAACAACAATCGATATGGCAGACGCGATTTTTGTTTGAGTTCAGTGCTTCACATTGTATTTGTGCATGCTGCTTATTGCGCTACTTTTTTGACATTGCTATCTACGTACCACACTATTGTGGTCAGCCAGTAATTCTTTTTCAAAAAGTCCCACTCGCTCTGTCTTTTAACTTACGGATTGTATGCTATAATAAAGCTGTAAGACCTACCTCCACATAACATTAAATATTCTTATCACTTGTGATCAATTGGGTTGCATTTCGACGCGTACGGAATGGGCCAAGCAAATGTATGCAAGCACGTAACTGTTAAAAAGATAGAAACTCCCAGAAAATAAAATTGAATATGACATTGCCATGCCTAATTTATTGCACTTAATGGAAACTTATAAGATCAACTGACAGATGACTTTTGATCGATCTAATAGGGTTTTCACACCGAGCCGAAAACACTGTTTTCATTGAAAACCCCCAAAACCTGAACGAAAACACAAGTTTTAATATACATTTTTGCTAAACACAAGTTTTCGAAAACAACTAGTTTTATATAAAACCTGTCGAAAACTTGTTGGAATACAAAGCAAACACACCTAAGTTTGTTGTGATTCTTTCAGAAAACACCTAAATTTGTTGTCATTCTTTCCAAACACACCTAAAAAGCGCATAAACGTCAAAAAAAATCAATCAAAGCAGCCGAAAATATTTTCATTTCAAAATTTGATAGTCAGTTGTAAAAATTAAGTGAAATGTCAAACGAAAACTTGAAAAGCCCGGTGTGAATGATTTTCAGGTTTTCGTAAACTTTTAGCTCGGTGTGAAAAAAACCCTACAATAACAAAGTTCTGCCAAGTTTCATATAACGCATGCACCACAAAAGAACTTCCTTTAAAATTTGGAATATATTTAAGAAGTTCTTAGTGGCTTCAACAGCAACATAGAAGTGATTCATTACGAACCTATACACCTACGAGTAAAATATATGTTAATAGTAAAAATAGAACGGATCAAAAATTCACTTATCATTTCTAAGAATTGATCTTAACTCATTTTAAAAACAAATAATTATTAAATTCACTGTGACAAATCCAATATTGCTGCAATTACTCACTTCAGTATGGTATCATAATCACTGGTATATTTTTGAGACTTACGTCTTAGAATTGATTCAAGAGTGAACAGACCACAAACTAAAAAGAAACCTCACAATTCAAAGGAACGTTAGATTACTTCATTTGCTTCCAATGAATAATTTTGCCAACACAAACTTCAATTGCAAATTAATTCATGATGCAACACAAAATAAAATTTCAAATTAATAAAGGAATGGATACTTAAATTGCATGTCCCAAGCACCATGAGTCATTTTATAGCGAACAGTCATCCTCCGGATTCGGTAAATATTAGGTAAGCAAACAGATCTTGTCATCCTCGTCGTGAAGTTTCCCTTAACAATGAGGTCATCTCACGAATGGATTTGATAAGATTCTATAATTATGAAGTGTTTGTATTGGACAAATAAATTCATGCGGAATATATTGTGGTCTACTTTTATTTATGATAGGAAACAAAGAACAGGACTTCTGTTTGCGTCAGACTTATCTTATTTAACTTTTAAAGGCTTGCAAATAAAAAATGCTTTTGCGTAGAGATAAAAGTAATTCCACCAACGGTTTACTTCTTTAGAAAGTCAGTCGGAAAGTTTTGAGATAAACTTTTGGCCCATTTATTCAGAAATGCTTTCGACTCCAGCGGCAAAATATATCAACAAGGCGTATATACAACCCATAATTTAAATGGACACAAAGTCCTAAGTCCTCAAATTATTTGCTGTTCAGAAGAGCGAGGAGGAGCCTAGTAAAACTGCTAGAATCCTTGTTTAACTACTTAAAAAGCATTAAAATCTATCAGTTATTTTATTTTACTACTGTATAATCCATTTGAGGTACCAACACGAGGAGGAATAGCAACAACAATCAAAATATAAGTAGCTCAGAACAATCAGTAAAGAGCTTCTTAATAGTAATAGAGTAACTGGACCCGATGGTTTGCAAGCTGTTCCGAGCAGTAGGCATTAGTATTCCCATCCAAGTGACAAATGGGATTCGGGAAATCAACACGCTATCCATCATCACTCTCTCGCAGGTCCTAAGATAAGAATAAGAATAGTGAAAGCACTGGGTCGACATTTCTTAGTTCCGGCATATCGCTTATGTGAAGGCACCGCCTGTTTTATGTCTGTTTATGTTAGAATTAGAACTTGATGTGGCGGACAAATCTTATTGCAAATAGTTGAAAAGTTGCACATGCATGTTGTAACTCCGGTTTATACCTCTTAATAATGGAAATTGACTACCTCGAAAAATTTGCAAACAAAAGTAGCAGCTACCTACCCACCTTACTTTCATAATTTTGACAATTTTTTTTAATAATAGACTCTAAACTACATTTTAACAAAAAATAAACGTTTCATCAGAGGTAAACTACACTTAGGTGCTAAAGTTTATTTATAAGATCGTGAGACCGAGTTAGAATCGACGTTAAATTTTGGCCTAAGTATTTGATCACAGCATTCATACTTTTGATCAGCTCCCAAAAACAAAAAAAAAACTGATCTAATACACCAAAGGAAAATACTAGTAGACGATTAAAAGCATGAATAAAAACTTGTTTTACAGTAACTTGCTCCTGTGGCCACAAGGAAAATCAGAAAAAACGCATAATTTCCCCTAACCAAGTGGCGCCCAACTAAGGCCTTTATTTAAATTAGAAACAAGAAAAAAGAATATAAGAAAATGATCTAAGAAAGCATTATATGTAAACATAATAAGGGTGGAAGATACGCTTTTTTGAAAAAAGATATTTAATCCAAGGACACAGTAGAATACCCCAAGTTTTGCTTACTTCGAAATACTTTTGGGAAAAAAGGCTAAAGGACCCTAGTCTATTTTAACGGCAACTAGATTCCTATATATACCACTGTGATTCCATTAACTCTTCAGTCTCAAACACTCCCTTATCCGTTTCTACTAAGGACAACTATCACCCTAACCACATTCTCACATTCTACCATGACTCCCCACTGCCAACAACTTACTCCCCCTGCAAATCAGTGCTTTTCGGATTTTAATAATAATAGAAAGTATAAGAATATGCATGATAATAGAGTTTCCTTCAGCTTTGATAATCTTATTATAATAGATGCTTCAAAAATATTTTACAGAGCAGTTATATTTTAATAACTCAATGCGCTTTTTTTGTGTTGTTTATTTCGTCAATTAGAAAATCTAATGGATCCACTACCTCTGTTTTTTTTCAATACCGAAACCTCGACTCGAATAGTCTGCAAGATATGACCAACTTTTCAAACAATCTTTCACCGAAGATTTTCTCGTACCTGACATAGGTTTTTCTTTTAATTGTCAATTAAAATCAACTCATATCCACCGTGGATTCTGTTTGTGACCTCGACTCTCTACATAATTCTTATGTGACCGATCGATGCTTCAACTCCTTGAATCACATCGACAATATTATCTTAATAGCCAAACTCCAACCCTTCTTTCACCAAGTGTAGTCAACGTATCAATATATTCATCCCTAAAGAATCGAAAACATTCAATGTGGGTAGTTTACTTAGATTTTCTATTCGCGCCGGTCTGTTTTGAAATGGTCCTTTAAACCTCATCCCGTGTCCCTGTCAAAATCGGCTTTAACTAATTTACTTTATTTATTAAGAGAAATAACCGAAATTCCCTCTATTTATCGACTTCTCAGACCTCAGTCCGCAATCTTCTTGGTTTCCGTTGACTGTAAAACTCTTAAAGAAAAAATGTCAGCACTAAATTATCGTCTCTTCTATCTTTCTTGCCACCATTCCTATTATGGCTCCAACAATCCTATAACACAAATGCTCCGTAGGGTAAATTTGAACCAAAGGTGTTTCGATTCTAACCTCAACATTCTCCGGAACGATGCATCTGATTCAATGCAATCATAGCTATTCGTTTCTTAGTTTAAATTGAGATTAAAATAGTATGAAGCTTCAAGCTTGTACAAAACAATAAATAATATCAACTACACATCTCCCCATATATTTCATAGCACTTCAAACTTCAACAAAACACCACTCACTCAATACACTAAAACGTAACGTAACGTATCATTAAGTAATAATAACCCTGTAGTCTGTATAACACTATGAAGCTGATGCCGCAAGCAAAACGTCTACAAAATAAAATAACAAAAAACATCAACATCACGTCACATTGAACTCTCTCAAAAAAAGGTAAACAAACCGCCCGCATATACTAAACCCCCCGAAGCTCTGCAATAAATTAACTCCAACCGGCCTTTTGCCCTTCCCACGCACAAAAGACTCACAATTCACGAGTAAACTCAATCTTCAGAGATTGCGCTTTGCCGACCACAAGCCCCAACAAACTTATACAATACATCCAAAATCCAATCCAACCAAAGAGGCAAAGGCAATCAAAAATCCAATCCGATTCGAACCGAACCGAATCCGAATCCAACTTGACGTTTGGAGATTGTGCGTTCAGTTCAGCAAGCACTTCCATAGTTCCATCCATTCGAACAATTTTGTTTCATTCAGTTTACAGCTAGACTTTGCGTCCGTCGGTCGTGTGGTGTGTCGGCAAAGTGTTAAGTGTACAGTGTGCTAGTACCTACCGTTAGTGCTACAACTTGTAGTCTTCTTTTTTTTTATCAATTCTATATGCGACTTGTGGGTTTGTTTTAATTCATTTTTTGGTGGATAACCTTTTCGTGCACAAAAGTTCAACTATTTGACATCGTTCTGTCAATTATTGAAGTTTCTTCTTCTTGTTGAAAATTTAAATAAAAAGGAAATGTTGCAAAAAATTTAGTTAAAAAAAAAAACGAAAAAAAACAAGAAGTGTTATTTAGTGTAAACGTACCCCTCACGTGCGTGAATATTTATTAATTTATAACAGTTTTGTCAGCCGTTTTATTTTTTGATACTGATCTCATCAATTAAAGGTGTCTTATCGTTCAGGTTAGTGATTGTTACCTTGTTATGAAAACATAACTGTTAACTATAACCATTAATTTAAGTGTAATCAGCTGAGTGCGTACCTATGATTCGTGTGATTTTCTCATGGTCACTTCCTTATAATTTTCATATTTTGTGCTAGTGTAAACAGCCCTTTCTTACGTAGGTATACATACCTTAGTCAGGTGAGGTAATCATTGTGATAAAACCCTCTATAATATACCGTTATTTCTAATCAAAATTAAGTATCAATTTCAATGTGTGATGATTTGACCGGCAAGAAGTTTTAACAAAAAAAAAACTTATATTGGAAAATTCAATAAACTATGACAGACAGTTTGAGTTCGAAAGTGGAGTAGGTATTTATCGATCTAAAATAAAGTACAAGGACACATACTGGGCTGCTGGTGCAGGACTCGGAGCAAAGGACATACGTCATTGGTGCCAACTTGTTGTTGTTTTGTGTTGTTTCTCTATAAACAAGTGGTAGGTGGCAGGGCAGGTCGTAAATGAGTGTCTACACTCTTTTCAGAAGGAGGTGTTTTTTGAAGATTGTACCTACTTCTGAGCTGAGTGCAAAAGTTTTCCCTGTGAAAGAAGATCCTTTTGTATTCGTTGTTTTAAAGAATGAAGTGTATCAGTGTTGCCGGAATAACTGGATACGTGGTTTATGATTTGAAACGAGTGAAATTAGCTTGCTAAGAGCTTTTGGTGAAGTGAAATAAATTATTAAGGACTGCAGGGCATTGTAATAGCACCTTCCTTTGGTTTCACTAGGGAACCACTTGCTCTGATAATTTTAACGCAGGATCGCTTCGCATGCACCGCGGTTCTTACGGGTTTGAATTCGTATTCAGTACCGCGCACGCAACTGCTTTTAACAGTTTTTGGATTTAAAAATAAGTCACCATAGTAGTTAACAAAAACTAGCGAAATTGGAAAACTAAATGCATGTGAACAGACACTTTCCAAAAAATATTCTGTGATTGACATTTGAGTTACCTATATTTGTACTTGTGCTTCTAAAGCAGATTCTGAAATCCAAATCAAGAAGCCAAATTATCTTCTCAGAATCCTAATAAGAATCATTTTCGGGCCAAGGAAACGACTTTCGTGTTGCTCTAGACGCTTCTTTTCCTCCAATGGAAAGAGCTAAAATGAATATATTCATTTCATATTAAAGTACAAGGTCAAGGTAGCTATGTCGAAAGAGGCGTTCCTACTCCTGAATTGACAAAACTGATTACAAAAGCATAAAAAGAAGTGCACTGACGAAAGGTCGCAAGCGATCCCTTGTACTGGGCACTGGCATCCAATTGGTCAACAATTGTTGTTATTTAAAAAAAAATTTTAGGATTTGTTGAGTGTTTTACTGTCAAACGTCCATTTTTAACATTTATTATTTTAATATTGATGAACTATTCTCCTTCATAGCTCAAAACTGTCGAAAAACCCATTTATTCTTTATTGTTGGCCACTCAAAGAAAATAAAGACGTTTGTGCTGCTCAAATCGAGATTTTGTAAACTTTTGGTTTGATTTTCAACTAAGACTAAGAATATAAAACGTCCAATTTGACAAATCAACAATCCCAAGTCATATCACGGAGGTGAGTTGGAAATAGTAAGAAATCGTAACTATTTGATACGAGTACTTCAACCTTTGTTAAGGAACGCCGCGCCGTCACGACGTCTATAGTTACAAATCGTATCTAATTTGGATTAAACCAACGCCTTTTTGTTGACTATTCTTAACAATAATTGTTGACTATGGTTAGAAAAAAAACGCACCAAATCTATCGCAAGTCATTAGTCTATAGAGCTTGTTAAAGAAAACAATTTCTGCAGGATCAGGTTCCCATAATTTTTTTCGCAGCTTCCGTATTCCAATAAAATTTTCCACTTTAGGTCAAGTTTGAAACCTGAATTGTGAAAAGTTAACTAGAAGAATTGAAAAAGTCAGTGCTTTTTGTCGGGAATTATCACAAATTTGACAGCACATTAGCCTTTATCGAAAGGATTGAATGACGTCATCGGTGCTAGAAGAAACGGAATCAAACGGAAGGTAGTAACAGAGACGAATGAAAAATTCCCTTATATCATAGACGGAAGTGCAATGAAGTAACTGTCAAAATTCCTTTTGTCCATTTATGGTCACCTGTCAAAATTTCATCCGTAAAATGCGGACAGGAGGGCAGTTAAAGCAAAACTTATCGAAAACTAGAAAAAAACAGAGCGATTTTTATAGGTGAAAAATATGATTTTCTTGTTTTCGCTCAGTTGTTGTATGTTTTGTGCACATCGTCCCATCTATTATAGTTCAACTGTTACCCATTTTTAACTTTATGAGAACTAATAATCGCAAACAGGGTCCACCTGTAATCTCTACTGTGGGAATATAACGCGGATTCCCGAATTGTATCTTTTAACATGACAATATCTTCCGAGCCAGTCTCGCTGTATTCCATCTCAAATAGCATTTCTTTCCTGAAAGCTTCCTCAGATCTTCCTATTATTACTTCTTTGGCGTTTGACATTGGCAAAATTCTTCGTGGAGTATATACAATGGCAAACTAGGTGTTCCGATCTTTCTCTCTCTGTTCAAAAGTCGATACTAAAAAAATGGTTGATGTATTCTTTAGCTATATTTTGACAGTTCCTTTCAAGACAGCTAAAAGGTGGTAGGTACGCGTATCACTAGAGCTTTGGCTTCTACGAAGATTTATTATTTTAAAGTTGATTTTAGGAAATTTTTTTTTAAAGAAACAGAAATATTCTATCAGTGTTTTTAAGAGGTGAAAAGCCTTAAAACTATTTTCTCACTTAATTTTCTGACAACCTTGAGCGTTGTCAGAAAATTAACCGAAAACAGCTATTCTGACTTTTGTTTGCGCTCCACAGTTTACTTTGTGTCAAAATGAAGTTTGGATTTCAGCATAACTTTCGAGAGAAAAGTGTAAGCTAAGATTTAACTCAGACAGCTTAAGGTTAAGTTAAACAAAACAAAAAGTTATAAACGAACAACGTTTTTAATCATTTTTTAAAACTCAGAAAAAATTGAAACTTATATTTCCGTTGCAGTCAATCCTTTTTGAATTAAATTTTTAGATCAGAAAGTTGACCGACTGCTCCCTTGATATTTATTTTAAATTCCTATAACAATGGCAACAATGTCGTCTCTTTGCCCTGATGCCCGTTTTTATGTCAGCTGCTCGTTATTAACACTTTTTTTTTTCTTTGTTGTAGACACTTCTTCTTCTATTATGGTTATGCCTCTTGTCGAAGCATCCTTTTCCAACCAACTCAATTGGTTTGTCTGGCCTACCTAGTCCTGGATGTTTGCAAAACTACTGCATTGAATCTGGGGGCATGTGCTGTAGTTGTGCACTGTCGGCAATTTTGCCGCAATCTCCCGTCGTTGAAACTATTTATCTTTATGTTGATGATGCGTATCTTTTATAGTGCGTCCTCTAGTGTTTATGGTGTGGCAGATGTAGGAAATGGAATGGAAATTTTGGCTCTCACATGTTTTAATGAAAAAAGCATGGTTGTTAAAGATACTTCACCCTAAACAATTTAACCACCCTCGCATGTTGTGGTGTTTTAATTCATTCCATCACGACTATTTATATTCCACTTTGCACATTTTCAAATTGAAATGGCCTTGATTAGAGATATTTGCTAATCGTCTGCAATTGGTTTTATTGGATTTTTTTTGTTCAAGAATGAATGAATTAGAATTTTGAAACTATATTTTTCAATCCGATAAATGGAAAAACAATTTGGGGGATTAAAATTATATGCTGGCAGCTGTAATGGTCTTTTGACGGCTTGTCTTGATTCTGAGGTCATTTAAAAAAAATTCCTTTTAAAGGGATCTGTACACTTTTGTAAAAAAAATCAGTATTGACATAATATTTAACATAAACAGACATTGCAACACTAAATACTCGGATTCAAATTAAAAAATTAAATATCAGTGATGGAAAATGGAATGCGCTGTGACAAATAACGTCAAGGCGATGCAAATTAAGAAATTATAAATAGAGATGATAACTACAAAAGTACAAATATTTGTATACCTACTTTAAAATAATTATGTATTTTTTTTTCTGATAAAGTAAACAAACAAGTCTTATTTTCGTCTCACTTATCCCCTAGTATCAAACATTACATCTTCAAAAGTGTAGATTATTTTATTTTCTTTTCTTTAGAATTAATTGAAATTTATTGTGAACAATTATTTCTGACTAATCTGACTTAAGTCCAGTAAAGGTGTCATTTTTGTTGATAAGAGTGCGCGGCGTACTGTACTCAAAGATTTATAAATATCTTTATTATGAATATACTCATGGCGAGCGTTTAGGAAAGTTGAATAGGAAGGGATACCGATGCATATGGTTTTGAATGCAAATCAGAATGAGAGGGACAAATTGAATCGGGTAAAGCATTCTACATTCTTGTAGTGCGGCTAAGAAATCAGTCTCTAGACTTGACAGAAAGTCCGAAGTTAAGATCTAGGGTACATTTAAAGGTATTCTTAGTGATCCGGGAAATTGTTTAAGTGGGAAATGCATCTAAAAGAAGTAGAGACAAAATAATACGATACGAGAAACATTGTTCTTGTCTGAATCCTATCCAGCAGACGCAAATGTTTAACAAAAGCACTTATTGCCATGCATCAATAAATGTGCCACGTAGCTGAATAAACCCAGTCAGCGAACAAAGTGCATCGTCAATAGTATTTAACTTTAGCTTCTAGGTTAAGTGGAGTACCGCAAATCCCTATTCAAAGCTCGCCAAGCTGCTGAAGTCTGAAAAAGCCCGAGTTCTTGAGCCCGGCATGGAATCGACTACATCAAGATTTCTGCTGACAACGGCGATGTTCCTTGCCGATCTTGCGTTACATTGACGATATAATATTGGCTGGTTGATTACCGTCAAATTCCACCTTTACCGTAATTTGCTAATTTGGCATCAGTTCCTAACTGAATAGTAAACCACCGATTTGACAGATGTCACCGAAATGACAAATTGAAAAACCCTACAACATTGAAATTTACAAAATTTATATTATCTTCCAAAAAGATGATGACTATTTCACCACCCTTTATTTGATAACTATTTTGATCGTCTTTTTGATTTTTTTTGCTCAGGGAATCGGGCAAAGAAAGTTGCTCAGCTGATATGTCATAACTAACAATACCATAGACTTATTTGTATGATCGCTTTGGAGTGGTTTCAGAATTTCATAATGAAAAGATTGTGAGTGACGATGAAATAATAGAAAAGCTGTGTAAAAGTAAACGAACGCCTTGATCAACAATTTTTTTACACAACTTAAAAAGTCAAGAAAAACTTATTTTTCGCAGCTTTTTGTTTCTTTTTCCCAACTTTTATCTAAAAAATAATGACCCTAATCGACTCGAACTCCGATGCAGTAGAAGAAAATTATGATGTTTTTCTCGAATCGGTGGTGAAAGCCCTTAGGAAAAAAGGAAACTACTTCAAAGACATTTATACTTCCATCCTTTTGAAAAAAGAGTTTGATATTCATTGAGGATATGGACTAAGCATTTCACTTCAATATCGACCCTAACACAAAAACGCGCCTGGATTAGTAAAATTTGCAAGTACATTTTTCGTAACTGTCAAATTTGAATTTTGACAGAACTCACAATTTCTTGGGCTAAAATCGCAGCTCGTTTTCAAGTCGTTTTATCCAAATTGTTGTTCAAAATGCATTATACACACAGTGCAAGTACTATAGCAGTCATACATAGTATTTTAACTTGAATTCAAAATAGAGTGTCATAAACTCATACCTCAGAGAATATGTTAGGTACATAAACAAGATCGATTTTGGAACAAATTGCTAAATTATTATCAACTCAAATAAATCTTCCAAATATTTATGTACATATGTATGTAAAATTGTAAAAATAAATCTATCTTAACAAAATTAATGTTTAATGTCATGTGTCATGTCATATAAAACATTTCATATTAAAACTCTTCCATCACTTACACTCACGAACACAAATATGAGTATGTACATGTCAAAAAAAACAAAATGGGTCAATTCACCACTCTTCTGGTCAACGGACGGCATTCAAAGCCAAAATGTATTTATAATTGCCACAATTCTATTCTTGTTGGTTCTATTTCTTGCAAAGTTGAGTCATTGTTTTCATGGGCGAAAAAGTTTAGAATTTATTCTTTGAAAATTAGAAACAAAACAAAAAATCAAAATTAAAAATATCGAGCGTTAAAATGAGACATTTTGTAGTCAATTTTATTTTCACCACCCAGACCTAGCCAATATCCACCATGAAACAGATTATCAAACAACGTGACAAGGACTTTTTGACGTTTACACAGAATACCCTCACAAACTAGTGTACACATGTCAAAATTAATCTCTAAACTTGTGAGGATTCCCGAACCAGGGAATTTGGATTAGTTTGCGTTATTTATTGTTACTTTTATTAAAAAAAAAAAAAAAAAAAAATATACACTCACTTTTTTTCTCAGACAGACAAAAAAAAATATTGTTTACACGCTTCGTTGACGTTTCCGATGACGACAAACGGAGGGTAGCATAAAACAAAGTACCGAGGTTTTGATTACAAAAACCAAAACAGTGGTTATTCAGTTTTGTCCCACCTGGCCGAAAGAATTTGATCTGAAATTTAAATCTTTGACCATAGCCAATTTTGTTTTGGTTTTGGTATTAACAAAAAAAAAGGTTTCTTTTTTTTGTTTAAATTAATGCGAATTGATATTATATGATACTCCGCCGGCCGTTTATACGATAGGCCATTGTTTTTGGAAGGGTATCGTTTACTGAAATTTCGGTTACCTGTATCAGATTCTGCAAATAATTGTGTTGTGTTGTTGGAACACGTACCCAGCTAGACACACGGATGTAAATAATACAAAATGCGACTCAAATTAACTAATCCGGGGATTACCTTGCATGCCAATAATCTGTACCTACCTAATTTAGATATATTTACTTGCTATGTAAAGATTCTTTAAGGGCAAGTTGTGAAATTCAATTAATTACAATAGAATCGAAAAATATTGTATAAGTAGGTATTATGTTCTATGAATATCTAATTAAAATATTTTTAAATCTTTTTTTCTCACTGTATCTTAACTAAACGTGCAAGGTATTAGATTCATTTTAAGTAGGAGTAGGTGATAATATTTATTGAAATTTGATGTAGTTATGACAGATCACGTTCCTAAATCCTTGGTGGAAATTATAAGGAGTGGTGAAATTGCCACAATGTTGTTGATTCTTCATATTATTTTTGTTATAAAGAAATCAGCTTTTTGTTGAATAATTGCTTAGGAAGATGCAATCTTTTCAAAAGTGAGAGGAATTTAAATCATGTCATAATAATGAAGTATTCAAAAATGACATTTCCTCTTGAAATAGAGCAACAAATTATGCATAGGTACAAGCAGGGTATGAACGAAACTGTTAACTTAACGAATAAACACTGCGTCCATAATTGGGCTGTTTTATTTGAATTTGTTTCTAGAAATAATTTAAAGTGATTTTAGTTTATAAGGTTATGTAACATATGCATAGTGGACGACGTCATTTTGACAGAACGCTGCTGATTTCAACTAAAGCTAACAAACGTCAAAAAGACGTCAGAGGTACACATCAAATGTAATCCTGTTTTTATACCCGCTATGAAAACTTTAAGTAAAGTTGTTCACTTTATGTGTAAGCACTTTTATTATAACAGAAGAATGTATTATCAAATCGGTTTTTTTTTACCAGGATATTCCCTACAGAACTTTTGTTCCATAGCTCGCTGTCTTATCGATCGCACTATCTTATGCGAAATCTTTGTATTGGAATCAAAGTCTCAATTAGTTGTTCGGAATAAAAAATTCTATTTAATTTCAAAGCTAGTTGCGAACTGGGTGTAACACCTGCGGGAAGATCCTTAAGTGTATGGTAAGGTATGATGCCACAAGTTGGTATACTTTCCCCTTTTTTTATTACTTAAATGTAAACGGAAATTCGATATTCAATCGAAAGCCGAGGGACTCAGTTTTATTGCTAATACGAAAGACGTTGACATTGGCGCATTTCAAAATTCTTCAATTTGCACTTGATAAGCGTGCGTCGCGTTGTAGTACCTACCTTTTCCCTCCGCATCTCTCGACTTACTTTCTATCCTATCCCCCGATTTGTTTCTACCAAACGTAAACATTTTAGGTGGCATGTGGAAACACAATGTCTGAGCGACAAAATATATGTAACAAAAGCTGGATCCACCCTCTAAAGGGCTAGCTATAATAAACGGAAACAAACAGAAGCTAGTGTCAAAACCGAACGAAACGTTGCCGTTCAAAATGTGAACTGAACCGCGGAAGCAAAACATGTATTTTCCTCTGAACAATAGGATTATTGTGATGTGACACACAAAGTCAGCATACCTCGCACTCTCATATCCATTCACTTTCAGATGTCAAATTATCGTCCGTAAAATGCGATAGCGAGCGAAGTTTACGTCCGTAATCGGAATTTATCGAAAACTTGACGAAACAGCAATCTGCTGTTTCGGGCTTGAGATACGAATTGTTTGTTCTCGCACAATTATATGGATGGGCCCGTCCGCGCCGTTCCGACTATTATAGTTCAGCCTTAAGACGTTGATCTCTCCAAGCACACGGCACACTGGCTACATAAGGTGACGTTAAAGAACACTGTCTCAAAGGAAAATACACCTCGAAACTTGGACTTTTCTCAAACGGCTTTTGCAGAACCTGGGGGCGAAGAGTTACATGCTCTGCTTTGCCGGAAACTCTTCTTAGAAATATTGTATGCTCTAGAATCAGCTTACAAGGGGTTTTGATTAAACTTAAGTATTTGTTGACTCTATTCCTAAAGTAAGTTCTAAGTTTCTTGCAAAAAAGTTGGAAACGGAAATTTAAATTTTTTGGGCATGAAATATACCAAATAGGCATTATGCCTTCTTTCCATTCTTTCCTATAATCGGCACCCGAAAGAAAGAAAAGCGGCTTTTTAGCTTTTTGTTAAAATTTTCAAGGTTACAAACACATTCCAATCTAATTAAAAATAATAACATGGGACAAAAAAAAAAAAATAAGAAAACGATACTAGAGCCACTTAAAATTGACACCCAAGAGTTTAAAATTGATCGATTACACAATACAACACGACATGAACAATTTATAAAACCCAACTCGATCTCCCCATCACCATCTTCAACAAACATGATTAATTGTCATTTCTTGCCCTACATCTTCCAAGTTCCAAGCGAATCTTATGTCATTTTATAACCAAGTAGGAACATTACATACATTCGATCACTACAAACTTGCAAGAAAATAAAACATCATTTATCATCGAATTAAGTACATGAAGTAAGATTACCTACCACATCTGTCACACCGAACACCACTGAGACTGAGCAGAAAAAGCAAGGTTACATCGACCTCCAAACATATTTTGAGGTTAAATTAACGATAAAAATCCTACTGTTTGACGTTGACGTAACGTAATAACATGTCAAAATAAATATTTATTGGTTACAAATATCACCCCTTTTCTTTTATTCTTCAAAAATGATGCGGAATTTTTCATCTCAGTTTCCTCTTACATAAGTTCAAAAAAAGAAGACTTTCAAATGATTCCAATTATTCATCTTTTTCTTGTTCTAACCAACCGAACGAACCCAAGAAATGTCATGGAAAGTTCATTGCTGATTTTTTGGACTTCAAGGGACTTTAAGTGCTTCTAATTGATTCTTGTCAGCGTGTGTAATAAATGAGTAATGATATTAGTTCAATTTGATATTAATGGATAAATCGCATGCTATAATATATGGTTTTGGATGGTTTAGGAAATTGAGGCTATTTTATAACATCCTATAAGTAGTGAGAGTTTAGAACGCCCTCGTGTGAAGTCACAGTTCCATATTGTGTGTCATTGATTAGCCATAAATATATGACTTCATCGCCTTTTTGTTGCGACTCAACACGACTCGGAAAGAGAATTATTAGCTTTCGCACATTTAAGTGGGTGGATAAGGCAATAATTTATAACACAAATAAGTCGGTCATCACCTTCGTTTTAATCCGCGAGAGGGTGCTAAGTGCCCCCACGCTGGCTGGCGTTATGAGCGGACATTTAAAAAGAATGAATGTAAAACAAATTATTCATAAAGGTTGAGGGGATGTAGTTATGACGTTATGCTTAATCAAGATAATAATTCTTAGGGCCAAGCCAATTGAAATTACCATATTAAAATCCCGAGCAATCAAAAAATGTGTACCATTCCTTCTATACGTCATGTTCGTAGATTTCGTTAATACTACCATGTTAACCATGAATGTACGGGAATCTTTGCTCTTAAATGCATTCCCGGAAAATAGTTGCTTTTATTAAGGAGTCCTTCAGTCACGAAAGGTCGTTCTCGTTCGTATTGTATAATGAACAGCTTAGACTCCAAGAAATCATGCAAATTCGGTCTCAGGGAAGTTACAAGCTTTTTCGAATAGTTTTCAGCAGGCGCGGTCTCCTGAATAGGATTCAGAAAAGAGCCTTAAGATTGATCGGTGAAAGAATCATTACGTGCCACCTTGTCTTATCGCTACTTCTATAAAAAGTGCACCAACGAAATAGTAAACCAATCAGCCTCTTGCATAATTTCCCCGAAAGGACCGCTCCTCTAGGAATGATAATTCAGCATTTGCCTTATACATTTATGTATCAATTGGTACTATGTGAGCAATACTGAAAAGGGAGCTTGTTAATCGCTTATTGTGGATGGATAGTCTTAACATTTCTTCCTAACAAACTATGCATAAGTATCTATTAAAATTTCTGGTGACTAATTTCATAGTTAACCCAAAAACTGAATCTCATTTTTCTTGTGTCCCAAATATTTAAATTTATTTTCCAAAAAAACTATGGATACGTAATGTAAAGATACATACTATCATTTGAATCTAAAATTTCTAAACAAAAACTTCAGTGTCCATCCAGCTAGTAACGCATGTGACACATATCAGTCATCTAACACACCACACTCCACTGACTGACAGAAGTCAAACGATGGTGATTGATGTCCAAATGCAGGCCAATTTTTGCTTGTTTTCATCATCTGTTTCGTTCTCGTTCGATTCATTCGTGACGGATGATGTTGAAATAGTGTGACGAACGTTTCCGTCATTTAGACAAATTAATTTCGAATTACATTACAGAATATTCAAAAAAAAAAATATTAAAGTACATCTTAACGGTCTAGTATTTCCTTTTGACTGTCATAATTTAGATGTCACGCTTGACCACCCGCGGAATATTTCGAGCGAAGGTGTTTCATTCATATATCGAAGTTGAAGAGAAAGTGACATCTGCTTTAAACAAATTCTGTTTCGAGTTGGAAATGATAAATTGTGTAAAGACCTTAACTGACAAGTGTTGTCCAAGAGTGTTAAGTTAAGTGTGTGAGAAAGTATGAAGATGTAACAAAGTGATAGCCAAAAGGCTACCTCTTATGTAGTATGCACAAAATATTATTTGAGTTTTATTAAAACTTAAGTTGGCTTTTTCAATTATAACTTTCTCATAAGGCTGCATTCTTAAACTTATATTTCAAGTATCATAATAATGACAACCACAATGTTTGGTAAGCATGTTTATTTCACCATTGATTGAGAGAAACGTCATCGTTCAGAGGTGATGACACTGGCTTTAAGTTCAAAGTACTCTTGACGTTTGCGTTAGCTATAGTTGGCGCTGCTATCAAAATGTTACTGTTATAATTATGTCTTCTAACACCAAAGACTTCATGAATTCATTACTTGCACGTGTTTGCAATGAAAATAAAAACTTGTTTGGGTGGGAAGTAGGTAGGGTACTTAAGTAAATTCGTTCTAATTGAACATTCTGGCAGCATTTTCGTGGTGACCCAGCGAGTTTAGTCACCCACCAATAAATCAGACAGGAACTCAAACACAGTGACAGTTGAAGTAATGAGTGTGGGAACAGTTGCCAAATGGTTCATCCAGTTGTTCTTTTCAATTCATTGAATAAAAGTGACATAAAACAAAGTTACATTAATGATTGTTGATGAAACATGAGAAATCCGGCACATCAAAGCGCGAAAAACCTACCTAAAAACAGAAAACGTTGGGTTCCCCTTTGGACTCAAACCAAAAAATTGTTCTATGAAAACGGAGGGTGTTTCTAACTTCAAGCCACTTAACAAACATTTTTGCTCTTTCACTTTGCCATCAAAATAGAGTTGTGTCACGCAAATTAATCCTCAAATATTGTCCATACCTTTTAATTTTTTTTGTAAAACAAAAGTTGGCGCCAGCATTTTCAGGTTTTGTTGGCATGTATTGTTTGAGTTCATGACTATAGCACACGATAAAAGTTCACCTGCTTTTGGGGTAATGAGGCAAAACACTTTTCTCATTAAATGTGAATGTTCTTGAGGTGGGAAGGATGTTCGCTCGTATTGTACTTTACTTACCCTAATAGTTTGGTTGGAGACAGTCTTTTTGTCGCGACTGGTTTAGTTTAATAATGAAAGTTAGCATAAGTTTGTTCACAATATTGTCAATGTACAGGTCAGTGCACTAAACATTTTTCAACTTACTTTTTAGAACTTACCTACAATTATTATTGTTCTTTTTTGACAGAATCATTTAAGTGTTTCAAAATTTGGTGCCGTGAAATAAGGTAGATAGCAATAAGGTCGAATCGGTTCTATTTCGCAAAAAAATGGAAATAGAGGCGAATTTGAGTTTTTTTCTTAGTCGACTATATTTCCAACAAAAATGGTAATAATGTCGATCACCATTTCGGTTTTATTTCCAGTCAATGCACAAGGGAATTTCTTTCGATGATATTTCCATTATTTTCGATGTTATTTCCATTTAAAAAAAAGACAATTCTACATTATTACCAATAAAATTTATGTTTATATCTTCCTTATTTGTATATTAAGCAATTGTTTAAGTTAAAATATATGATTATGGAAAAATAATTTTAGCATTATTAAGAAAGCTTGATTTAAAACTACGATTTACTACGGATTTTGGAAATAAACAGTAGGTAGTGAATTATATATTTGAGTTTGCAATCAAGCCTTTCGAATAAATAGTAGTCAAATATTCGCGCGCGCGAATATTTGACTACTATTTATTCGAAAGGCTTGATTGCAAACTCAAATATATAATTCACTACCTACTGTTTATTTCCAAAATCCGTAATAAATCGTAGTTTTAAATCAAGCTTTCTTAATAATGCTAAAATTATTTTTCCATAATCATATACATATATTAACTTTAACAATTGTTTAATATACGAATTTGGAAGGTGCGGAAAATATCCTGTTATGTTTGACCAGATATCAACACCAATTTCAATTTGTTTGCATACAGCGTTATTCCATACTATTTCGTCATTATTACCATTTGGATAAAACATATTTCGGTTTTATTTCCATATGTTTCTATGTAATAACCAATTTTAAATTTCCCACCAAAACAGGTATTACACAAATTTCCCTCGCTTTTATTGCCTACCTTTTTAATTCGACATTATTTCCTTCGGTTTAGGCAATAATGACGAAAAAGTAAATTCGGCCTTATTTCCACTGCGATGGAAATAAGGTCGATTTAATCTCATTCGGCCTTATTGCTATCTACCTTATTTCACGGCACCTCAAAATTTTTTCATGTCATTGGATTTATAATTTTTGTTGTGACAGATGAAAAAAGAGCTGTACGAAAGAAACTGGATGCAATAATTACCTAAATCTTAAAAGTTTAAAAGTGAACCCGCCGATTTCCGAGGATTAAATTAAGTTAATTCGCGGATCAACCATGGTTCAGTGCTAAACCAGAAATATCGGTTTAACAGGAATGGCTTCAAGAGACGTGCTCGAAGAAGAGGTAAAGTGAGGATACTGTTTACAAGTTTTAAGGACCTGTAGGTCAAAAAACTGTTTGCTTCAAGAGTCATCCCCAGTAAAATTATTACTATTATAAAAGAGTCATACAAAAGCGCAAGGTGTTTCCACTTTCGATTTGCACGTAGTGGCCCAATGATTTGAAGTGCGACAGTCAGTAGACAGAGGGTAATGTGCTGTCACTGATTTTGTTGCGTTTGGTGATGCTATGAATGTCAAGGTGAGCAAAAATAAGAGACTCAATATCCAGTTGGTTCAATCTCACAAAATACATATGCCATTTGGACTATATTGTGATGACATCTTAAGGGTAAACGGCACCAATCGGAAACAAACGGAAGCTAGTGTCAAAATCGAACGAAACGTTGCCGTTCAACCTGTAAAATGAACACTCTACCCATAATGGAACGGATTGCCGCGGAAGCAAAATATATATTTTCCTCTGAAAAATTAGATGACTGCGAAGCGGAGAGGACATACACACAAAAAAATCATATATTAACTCTGCTGTTAAGTCACACACAAAGTCAGCATACCTCGCTCACTCTCACGCTCACTCTCACACTCACTCTCATATCCATTCACAGTCAGATGCAAATTTACGTCCCTAAAGTGCGATAGCGAGCGCAGTTTACGTCCGTAAATTAAACTGATCGAAACTTGACGAAACGGGGCAATCCGCTATTTCGGGCGTGAGATACGAATTGCTTGTTCTCGCACATTTATGGACGGGCCCGTCCGCGCCGTTCCGACTATTATAGTTCAGCCTTAAGGTTTAGGGCTAAAAAAATATAATGCACACCAATGAAAACTGACAACACAACAATAGAGGTAGTCACAGCTTATAGCTCATAGTCACGTCACGGATGGTCTTTTTTCCAGTGGCCAAGTCTCGAAAATAGGTTGCCAGTTTTCGTCAACCATTTTCTTCCTACCATTCAAAAATCTGAGAGCCACTATTACAAATAATGATCTGCGTGTTAAAAATGGACAAAAAACAGTTAATTTCAAGGCAAGTTGATTTCATACAGCGAAATAGTGGCTCTGGGTTGACCACACACTTGAGAAGCCTGATGATGAAGTTTTGAAAAACAGCTTGCCACATAAAGATTCCAAAAAAAATTTAGTACCAAAACACTAAGCTTGGTACTGACGGATCACTTTAAACTTCAAAACTTTCTTAGTCGATTTACACACTAATGAATGATCAAGACGACGGGATCTTCGAATAGAATGTTCGAAACCAGCTGTTTAGCACTATAACCCGTCTCATTTCTCAAGCATGTTGGCACTGGGGAATGTTTGGTTAGGTGCCTGTCAGATGAATTAAAACAATCTTAGCGGAAAAACGAGGTAAAAACTACCGAAAATGTGTCAAAAATCCCTTCCAGCTCCCGGTTTTCGTTGTTTCGTTTCGATGCTCCTAAAGCAACGTTGAACAATTGACTCGATACGATACGATTGACATTTGATTTACGAAAAAGGAAGCAGCCATTCTTCGAATATTCAAAGTTAATGGTCGGTGAAAAGCACTTTTCGAACTTGCGTGAATAGCACCCTAGCTGACATGACATTTCAAGAATCAATTCAAAAGATACTGATACTGATCTCTTTGGTCAAATATTTAATTGTTAACTTTCCTGGCAGCTTCATCAAAAAAAAAAAAAAAAAAAAAAAAAAAAACGTATAAAACCCATTGAATTTTCATACCTCTTGAAAAATATTTGAAATATTTTATTTTTCACATGAGGTGTTTTTGAATCGATACATTTTTTTTCAATCAAAGAACTTTCGAGAATCATTTGAAGTCATATTGAGAAGTCGATTTTTTTTCCATTTTTATTTTTAGAATTATGGTTTCGAGAACATTGTAGACTTTTTTTTTATTTTTTCTGTTTCAAGGTCAATGGATGGGGTAGGTTCTGTTTTTCCGGATCTCAAAGTGTGTACTGGCAGACAATCTGGGTCAAATCGCTTTTAAAACTTACCAATCTAGATTCGGGTATAAACATTCCCAAGACCAAAACTTTGTGAGCTTTAAGAATTTGTGTAAGCTCATGTCATAAATCTTAAGAAAATGAAAAATGAATAGGATCTTCAACATTATCCGTCCAATATATAATGTGCAACAATATTTCGTATGATAATTGATCAAATTTTTCTAGAAATTCTATTTGGCGAATCAATAACTTTGCCAAATAAATCGGCGAGATACATTAATACCTTAAAATAGATGCACACGCTATCTTTTGTTGCTAAATTTTTGTAAAACGGTGTGACCTTCCTCCATAAACTTGTAATAAACCAGGGGTAAACATCATCATTCATCATATATCTACTTTGATGCCAGTATTCATATAAAAAGATACCTCATATAAGTAGGTATTGATATATGAAATCGAAAACAAA
Organism: Platycheirus albimanus; assembly: GCA_916050605.2. Lineage (NCBI taxonomy): Eukaryota > Metazoa > Arthropoda > Insecta > Diptera > Syrphidae > Platycheirus > Platycheirus albimanus. The sequence continues at coordinate 60,001,222 of OU696696.1, forward strand.
ATGCAAATGTCAAGGCAGACCCAGGCGCATGATTAGCAAGCTACTCGTTGGCTGAATGCGAACACAACGTCCCATCAAGTCCTAAAAATAAATCCTGCGAGAAATTCACATTATTTTTATGAATGCTTCTGCACGGAAATGATCATGACAGAGAATTAATGTTTGCATTAAAATCCGTTCCGAGATGAGTAAATGGCGTGTGTTGTGTATGTTGAAAATGAGATGTATCTTTTTATAAACAAAACAAAAAAAAAACCCACCAGATACCTACAATGATATTATAAAAAAAATTCTTCTTTTCTTTCCAGGTTTGATTACTCTGCATAATAAAAACCGCAAGCAGATACGACTCAACGACTGCTGAATCGTGAAAAAAGATACATTTTAACCATTCGAATTGAATTACATTAGCTTGAAAAAACCACTCTATCCAGAGATACCTATACTCTTTGTGGGAAGTATCAGAATCAGCATTTTAAACATTCGACTCGATTCAACTCGATCATAAAAAAAGAATTTCCTATCTCGTTTAAAGAAGTAAAAATGATCAAGTGTGTCAAATATCTGATTCAAAAAGATACAATTATTTTCCTGCGAATCTATTCTTAGTGTTTTCGTTATAAATTCAAAAAATATTTTCAAGATACATGTGTTTCTTCGGTAGTGTCTATCATAATTGAGGAGAGGTATACATACCTGTTGCATTTAGAGCGGTAAATTGTGAAATTCAATTTTAATTGTTTTTGAAGTGTATTTCAGTGTTTCAAGTTATTTCGGGTACAATTACCCTGAATAGATAGTTTTTTTTTTTTAAAAAAAATATATCTTTTCTCCGGTTCTGCCTCCATGTAGTGGAATTACATTGTGCAACAAGTCAAGCAGAAAGAAGAGTTTAATATATCGTATTACAAGTATCTAGTTGAAGCAGAGTGTGCAAAAAAGTATCTTTGTACATATTTTTTTTTTTTCAAAAGGCCGCAAAAACACAATCAGCAATCACAATGGATGGAGGATACATAAACGAAGGTAAGCGGCAGCATGTCGTTGACAATATTATTTTTTATCGATGGAAAAGATCTTGTAGGTTGTTTTTTCTTGGCTTTTGCATGATGTTCCGCATGCATATTCATAAATATTTTTGCATTGTTAAGATTGAAGAACTGAATTTTGAAGGGGAAAAGTGGGTAGGAAAGAGAGCGGTTTGTATAAAAGAATGATTGGAGGGCTTGTCGGATGTACTTAAGTAGGTACCTACACAAAGGTAGGGCGGGTCAACAGTTTTATCTTGGGGGAAATTTGCTATTTTAATTTTTGAAAAAGTCACTCCTTCGAAAATGCATTGTGTAAATACAAGGTAATGGCGTTAGGTTAAAACAAAAGATCTAAAAGCACCGATTCTGTAGGGGGAAATCTTTAGAAGATTATGATTTTTTAGAGCTTTGAAAAATAGTTTCGCAATTCTGAGGTAGAGCTACATTTTGTGTTCGAATACAAATCCAATATTCCTCGAGCTATTAGTTCAGGCCACTGTAACTCTTCCTCAGTTCATATTGTTGAAGTATCATTGTCAGGATTAGTTGGGTTTTTTACAAACCATTAAGGAACGATATTATGTATGTATGTACTTTGTTTTATACTTTTAATATTTTTTTTGTATATTGCGGAAATATATAAAAAATACTGTCTCAATCATAAAAATTAATGAAAAGTACATTTTATTCTTTCTTGTTTATCACTCAAAGAAATTAAAGGCGTTCTAGCTGCTCAAATCGAGAATTTTTAATAAAGCCTTTGAATTGTGTAATACAAAACGTCCCATTTGACAAATCACAATCTCAGCTCATATTATGGAGGTGAGTTGGAAATAGTAACAAATCGTAACTATTTGACACTTCAACGTGAGTTTAGGAACGCTGTTATGACGTCATATAGTTACATACTTAACTATGTAATTTGGATTAAAGGAAAGCCTTTTTGTTTACTATTGTTAACAATATAGGTGACTATGGCTAGAAAAAGAACGCACCACATACACTCATCTCCGCCATGTTATTTTTAGTCGACTCACTGCCTAACCACAATAGAGCTGGTACTGCAGTCGGAGACGGAGACCATATTGTATATAGAAATAGAACCTATAGTTCTATAGCTGCTGATGCAGCTAACGTGTAAAATCAAAATTAATTTTATTTGACAATTTATTTGTCATCATCGTTTATGACAATTCTCAGCATATTCTTTACTCCCTTCCATCTCTTCCTTCCTCACCCATAATTTAAAATGAGTTTATGTCTTGTTTTGCCGTCCGCGGCTAACCAGAAACACTCCCAAGTGATAGTAGGTACTCTAGGTTTTATATGCAATGCGGAGACGTATGAACTGTCAAAATAAAAAAAAAAGATGTTCATAGCTTTTTAAGAAATCTAAAATCTCCACAAAACCTTAACTCACCCAAACGAGAATTTTTTTTTTTAAACCTGGGGGTTGAGTTAACGAATCAGATGTTGAGCTGTGATGTTTGCTGTCAAGAATTTTTTGTGTATTTTTGGAGTTGTCAAGAATCTTTGGCGATCCTGGGTAAATTAAAAAAAAAACCAAAGAGCAAGAAAAGCAATGCTAATAACTCACTCTAGTAACTTCCTTGAAATGTACCTAAAAAAAAATAACATCAATGCACCAATCTTCAAACGTCATTGTGATTTGTTTTTGTGAATAATATTTGAAAATGGGTGAAATTAGTGACAAAATAGTGCTCAAGCCATTCGCCGTATATATATTGAGAAGAGGGGCGTACGGTGCGCCATCTGGTGAGCAATTGCAGAGCACTATATTTCTATTCTACGGTTCAAATTTCGTTCTATACTACTTTGTGGTTTGGTGTTAGTCAATCAATATAATCAATTTACTGGACTATTCCTCAGACTAACAACGATATCAGACTCTAGCCGCCTAGGCAGTTTGCTGGTTGGTGAGGTTTCTTTCGATCTGTCAGAATGTTTGCTTAACTAAAGGCCCAACCATAATACGCGAAAGAAAAAGTAAGCAAGTGTCAAAACCGAAACCGAACGAAAAGTTTTCTTCCGATTTGTAAAATACATCAGTTGCCCATAATAGCCTTGAAAAATAAGAAGAAAGAAAGAAAAAGAATACCCTTTAGAAAAAGAGGAATGTCATAGATTTTCGTACGTAATATACGACTCAAAGCGTACATTACGTACGAAAACGCAAGTGAACGAATCTTGCCGAAACTGAACAAAAAGTCATTTCGGGTTGGGTATTCAAATCACATGTATTTCTACTGTTTCGTAAGTCAACGTACGTATACCATTCTTCAATTATGGTTAGCCCTTTACGGGTCGCAGTTGTCATTTGGATCTTTTTTTGATAAGAGAAAGCAAACGTCATAAACGTTAGCACACAGATCATTTCCAAATTTGGTTCACACTTGTGGTCAGCTCTCAAACCAAAGCTGTTCGCAGGACAATTTTTTGCAAATTCGAAACTACCACAGAGTTTTGTCACTCTTACTGTTTTAGAGAGCGTAAATGGTTTTATCGGAAAAGTCTTCTTTTCAGCTTGAGCTGTTGCAAGATTACTTTCAGATCTCGATATACAAAAATCCGCTGGTCCGGATAGTGTCTTAATCTCTCCCATTATACGAGTAGTACTGAAAAGAAGTTCTTGAACTCCGTAAAGGATTTTTTATCTGTGCTATTCTACCGGTTCTTTTTACCAGTGGATGGAAAACATAGTATCTGTCCAGCCCTTTTCTAAAAAAAGGCATATCTTTATCCCCCTTTAAAAGTAAATATGTACATAGATAAGTACTAATTGCTCACATCCCTTCTTTCTAAGGTTTTCCAAACGCTGGGTAATTATATCCTCAAGAATATAATATTTTGAGGAACTTAATTAATTTAATGCCCGGCCTTCAGCTTTTCGTATTAGTTCCCAGATAAGTATGGAAAATGGAAGTACAATAGCAATTTATGATAAGCTTATTTAATTCCAATATTGACGGCTCTGTCGAATGGCGAATAATAAACCCGTGTAGTGCAGTGTGATACCTCATTAAACTCAAAACATATTTTTCACACAACGCCATCATCCATGAGTGGCACTTTTGTGCAAACAATGTGTCACATTGCTATTTGCAAAAGTCGTTCCTGATGGGTTTAATATGTTGTACCTACTACTCATCAGTATCCCAGCTTTTTGTCTTGTGTTCCTAATAGCAGTGAACAACTCTGAACTCTGTTCGTTGTGTAACATCTTAGCCCTGCTTCGGTACTATGTTCAAGCCATCAAGACCTTCCTGTCACAGTATACCTGCAATGTATGCTTTTAGTTGTCTGCCTTCGATCCTTGTCATACATATCACCCCTTCCGTCAATTTTCAAACCATGTTGGCTTATAAACCGGGTTGAAAAATTTTTCTAAGATATTTCCTACATATCAGTCGGCAGTTTTTCTTTGAATAAATCGAACCTGGCTTAGATTTGTTTCTTTCTTTAAAATGACCCGCCTCTCTGACACCTGCGAAGGATCATTAATTTTTTTTAAGTAACACCCAGGTCCAAGTTCTAAGGAAAAATCGTTTTTGAACTCATTTTTTTGAATTTAAGGATAATGTTTCAAAGATTTGTTTTCTTTTTTATAAAAATGCATGTTTCACTTAATTTACTTTGCATTGTTTACGAGCAATAATTTCAAAATCTATTTCACAAACACCAAACCAAAATTTATAAACTATCACACACGCAAATGTACCTGACTGCATCATTAGTCACAATTTGTTCCACATTTTGATGAAATTAGTTCAAAAATAAAAGTGCATCTGTTCATGTCGGAGAAATGCAAAAGAAAAATTAAAAACTATTTTCAAACTATTATTGTGTTTACACATCCATCATTCGATCATTTTGTATCTGTTAGATAAATCTATTTTAAGGCCATTCGTAATGACTCGATGAATCGTTTCGAACATTAGCTCTTTATCTAAATGAGTGCATCTTTTTGATTAATTTGGTTTTGAAAAAAAATGTCATTGCTTTAAATATTTAATTACACATATTGTTTCATAATTTATTTTTAATTTGTATTTTCTTAAATAAATTTTATCAATTTGAAGAAAATAATTAAGTAACATAAGATTCAACTGTATTTCGTTTATGCTTACAAAAACCCAGAGGATTCAGATGCCATTATCGGAGTAGATAGTCCAGGTACGACTTGTATTTATATATTTTTGTTAAACTAAAAAAACTATTTTTAACACATTCACAAAATAGCTTCTTTTAATTTTGAGAAAATAAAATAAATTCCGAGAGTATTAATAATTGAAAGCAACAACAAAATTACAAAATTTATGTTGAAAACTGATTCGAAAAATAATAAAAAACAAAATGTAAATTATTCAAATTATTCACGCATCGTTCCTGATGTAAGTGTGAGCTTTTTGAGCGGCCTTCATGCGTATTCGCCTCGTCCAATAAAAACGACCAGAATTGAAGTAAAGTATCTCATACAAATTTCATTCACAAAACTCATAAAGCACGACTCATCGCACAAGCACAGGCTGTGTTGGGGTAATTAACACTGTGCCACTGTGCTATATCAAGCGTATTTTGAACGAAACGATATACCAGCAATAAATTTAATTATTAAAATAACTGAATTGCAAACCGATCGCCATTTGCTTCCATATTTTTTTAAAATAAAAGTATATTTTTATTGTTATTTTAATAACTTAGGTACCTTCGTGGAATATTGAATTTGTGCCAGTTGGCATTTCAATGACTCCGACACGAAATGCCGAAACTGAACGCATTCATGTGGATGGCGCTTCATGTTCATGATGTCATTTTTGTTAACTGTCATTTGAGACTTTCCGAACAAATGTTTGCATAATTTCGCTCGCAATATGGCTTCGATAATGTTTTTCTTTTTTTTATTTTCGATTGCAGACGATGAAAATATGTATGCCAATTGATTTTAAATTGGTCAGTAATACACTACTTCGACTAGTGAGTGAGGGGCTTTAGTGTGTGATGTCATTCTGTCTCGGAACGTTAAGAGTTTCCTGGAAAACATAATAGATGGGGGTATCTTGACATGCAATTTGAATTTAGTGAAGAATGAGAACTTTACTTACTGTCAGTGACCTAGCAATGTTTTTTTTTGGGAGGTTATGTGGTCAATTTTATTGCTTTAAATCATTTTTATTGGTGGATTCTAATAAATCTTATGATTAAACAAACATAAATCGAAAATTGATTAATTTTCCAGAATTATTTTGAAATTTGATACCGAAACAAATTATTGGTTTCCCGACTGGGAATTGGGGTGATGTCATGACAAATTTAATGATATGACATACACAAATATTTATTGGTGTCTGTTGTCTATTTAGTGGTGTGTCATGTGGCATGCAATGGAAAACGTCATTTGAGAAAAATGAAGGATTTTTAATGATAGAACATAATATTTGATTTATGTTTTAAAGTGTCATCAATTTCAACTGACACGGATGCATTCAATTAAAGACACCAATTATGAAACAGGGCGTTCAATATAATATTTATCATTACCCTGATAAGTGAAGAATCAGTTTAACTCACCACTCTATTAACCTTAATATAACAGTTACAACAAATTTCTGTTTAATTAAAATGAAAGCTTAATTCAATAATGTAGTGCCCGGGACAGTATGAGTATGCGGTTCCCAATAGCGACAGCACTGGCCACATTTCTCATTTAGCTAAAAGTATTGTTTTCAAGTAAATTTTTTGTTGAGTTTTCTGAATTCACAAAACATTTCAACCAGATAATCTTCGGAGAACTTTCAAAGCTGCATAAAATATAGTTTTTTCAACTTTATAGTCCTTTATCCAGGTAAAAAGGTAGTACCCCGTGGATAGTGGTTAGTGAGTCGGATTGTCACGCTAAAGGTTCTGGGTTCGATCCGTGACTCCACCTAAGTTCTTTTACGTTGTACTGCCTCTTGCGAGGAAGTGACAAATTTTTAGTGTAAGTGTAAATCATGTCATTTAAGTGTAAATCATGTCATGGAAAGTGCTTCTCTGTTAGCCATTCGTATTCGGCGGTAAATTTTAATTCCCTTCCATTACTGCAGAATATCAACACACACACAGGAATGGTTCAGGCCCCGAATAAAAGGTGACAGAAGATATAACAACATTCCCTCTATTTTTCACAGACTGCACTGAAGCAAGGTGTCTTAAGTGTGCCGTGGTTTTTCCAGATAAGATTTTCAAACTGGAGACCAAAGTAAAAGCAGCAAAAAGTTGTTCTGCTCAAGTCGAGTTTCAAACTACGTTCCAGAATTCAAAAACAAATAAGAAAAACAAGATAAGACACAGCCGACACGTATCGATCGCAGTGGCCAAATTAGGAAAGTGCGCTGGTCAACTCTCGCTTTTATGGGACTTTTTGCGTGTCGATTTTCCAAGGTGCCTACTTGTGTGTCCTGCGGTCTTGTTTTGCAAGAAGCAAACATCCTTGAGATCCATCTGTTTTCCAATTCAGACGAGAATGAATAAAATTAAACTCCCAAAAGATTGTTCAATTGAAGTTGAAGTTAGTAGGATTTCAAGTGGAAACTCGACTTTAAGCGCTGCAAACGGATGATCGAGTGAGCGTTTGAAAAAAGACTTGTCCACAAATAACGCGGTCGCCAACCAACCAATCTATCTTGGCGACTCAAACCAATTGATATACCCTATTTTGAACGCTCTATGACCATGAGGGAGGAAGGCAAGGCCGTCTTTACCCTTTTGGGGGCCCTGGGCACTTTTCGAAAATGGGGCCCCTATATGATTATATAAAAATGTTATATTGTGCAATAAAAATATGCGGAAAAAATCACAACTTTGAATTAATATTTATTCTTTTAATTTTTTAAATAAATAATATTTATTATTAAATTGCTTATGCCATTTCGTTTGTTGTTGTTTTGCAGCGCAGCGCGTTGACTTGTTGTTGACTGCAACTTCAAATTGTAAGTGCAACGTACTACTGCTGCAGCTACACTATTTTGCTAAGACAGTTAGAAAATTTCATGGAAGTAAAACAAAAGAAACTTAAACCTGCCATATGGTCATTATATTTAAGTTACCGACCAGCAAGTAAATTCGAATATTATGTTAATGCATCCAATTCTCTTTTGTATTTGCCACATACGTGCCTTGCACCCGGGTTAGATGTTGGTGTGAAGTAATTTGTATCTGAAAGCATTTTTATTTTTAAAAAATCTATGTGCTTTTTTGATCAAAGTCTTCAAATCACCCACATTGAATTCTAGGGGTCAGTTGTTGAAATTAGCAAATAAAAGTCAATCAGAATTGCTTTCAAACGCGCAACGTGTTATGCATATACAGGGTGATTCACGCATGTTGTGCCAAAAAGCTGCAGCGTGTAGGTTAGGTGGAGACAAGAAAAAAAAATCGTACTGGAGGGGGGTCTATTTCCCTCCGTTTAGCCGGGAGGGGCAATTTTCTAAAAACATGACTTAAATTTGAAAAAAAATTATTCAAAAATAACGGTAACTCCTACAATACCACGCTTAACCTTTTTGTAAAGCCAAAAACTTATTATTTTAATTGTAATTTTAAATGAAGTTATTCTGTTGAACCGTTTTCAAAATATTAATTTTCAAACTCTAAATTTTGAAAAAAAAAAATTAAAAAAATAATTTTAAAACTATTTTTTTTTCAAAATTTTACGTAATTAAGTATTATTTTTGTTCTCAGAATTCAATGCTCCCATTAATTTAAAATCCAACACTGAACACCGTATGGCTCTATGACTTTTTGTTGCCAAGGTATTCAAAAATAACCGAACCTACTTCTTCATAAAAACAAGAAAATCTAGCCTTACGGGATGGCACAAGTGATCATTTAGCCAATTTTTTCGCAAACGGGGGGGGGGGGAATAGACCCCCCTTCCCATACGATTTTTTTCTTGCCTCAACTCAACCTACACGCTCTAGCTTTTTGGCACAACGCTCGTGAATCACCCTGTATATAACTTTGTAACCAATTTTAAAAATTCATCCATAATTTTGAAACAGATGAGCTGTGAAATAGCATTCTAAAGAATAAATATCGATCACTTTTCCATTGAGATTAATAGCCCCCTAGTGCAGCCCTTCCTTAAGAAATGTTAAGTGTGTCTTCTCCATGTTCAGCAAAGAAAGTACGAATTCTGATCATTCTTTATGCATCTAAAATTGTATCGAAATATTTTTTTCTTGATAATAGACCAATAGAGGTTAATTGATATTTCAGCAATTTGGGGGCCCCTGGTGATTGCGGGGCCCTGGGCCCGGGCCCAGTGGGCCCAGTGGTAAAGAGGGGCCTGGAGGAAGGCAAGAAGTTTTCGAATGAATGCGTCTCCTGCACTCAAAAGCCCATTGTGGATAACAGGCTGAACCAGCATGTCCTTCCAGCCAGACCAAATTCTGGCCAGTTGCTTTGAGGTCGCGCTACCTTTTATTTTGGATATATGGGTTTTTCCTTTGCCCTTCATAGTCTCAACCGGAAACTAAACGAGGTGGTGTGTTTTATTCTCTACGAATCTTCTTCCCGACACTCCATCAAAGTGCATCATATATAACCCAAATAATTATTTCTCGAAGCATCCTAGCAACTAGGCATTCTGGATGATGATGGTATTGTATAAAGCTCCTTATCACTTTGAGAGAGTTATACTTGGCTACTTGTTGCATCATATTCCTGAACCCTTCCATTTATCTCTATTTATACCTCATCTTTGCCGACTACTCGAAATTCTTATCCACATCCACAATTCATTGTCTGATGAAATGGATTGAAGCATCTAATTCTCACCCACTGTTTCAGTTCTAAAAACATCTAACAAACAAAATCGGTGACAGTACATAACCCTGTGGCATTTCACACGAATTAGAAGGCTGCTGTCTATTCTGATAAACGAAACTCCGTGGGATGTTGTAAGATTGCTGCGCAACAGCTCTAAGTGGCGACTTACACTCTTAACCATTAATGTGAGTCTTTTGAAACTCTGCAGGAATGGTTGGCATCTACAGTTGATATACTCATGGAAGATCTGTTAATTCATCGCAAGAGGCAGTACCTTGAGAAAAAAAAAAACTTTTATGAAGTCAGGGATCAAACCCGGAAACTTGGTGGTCCCACACACTACCCGTTGTTGTTGTACTACTCTTTTATAGTAACAACAATTGTATCAGGGATCTCTTTGCCTACTCCAAAATAGACTCAAAAATAGTTCAATACCATTCAAGCGAGAAATTAATGAAAAGGATCATTGACTCGAATGACAAACTTATTCATGACACAAGAATTCAAAGATGTTAATTATAGTCCCTCCAAGCTACTGAACATAATCTTAAACACCAACTCCTTACTATACCCAGACCCACAACAAATTGTATCTCACTTTACATAATTGACAATGACAATAAGCCCCTTCAAGTGACACTCTTTCACTTCCATATGTCTAATGTCCATGTCCAGCACAGTAGGTTTTAAATCACCCACTTAGCTATGAGCTTAAATGACCGTGGACATGGCGGGAAATTAGTATCTTTTTCCTACCACCTTCTCTAGTTTCAAACAACCGCAACCGCACACAACAACGAACAGTATGCCCTTTTGTTTGTATCTTTTTTCTAAGATTTAAATGCACCGCCATGTTTTTAGTGCAGCAGACATAAAGACGCCGATGCACTTACTCGATGATGAGCCCAGCAACAACAACAACAAAAACCAAATCCCATTGAACTATTTTATGGTAATTGATTTTACAATTTTATGAGATACTTATCATGTTGCAAGCAAGAAGAAAGAATTTGCATTGTGTATCCATGAGTTTATATTTTTTGTATGGATTTAAACAATTTCAAGTTTTTATCATTCTGTGGTTAATTTTGCAGTAAATTGGTTTTCCATTTATGACCGACCATTTATAAATATTTTCTTAAAATTGCCTACAAAGGGCGTGGCCGGCTGATTGGTCTTAAAGTGTTTCTTGTGGCAGGACAAAGGTGTTAATTGTCTTTAATCGCATGACAAATCTGTTATTAAAAACGAAGTTTATAACTTTGTGATTTTATATTTCTTTATGAATCTTATAAAACGCTTAGTCTCTTATCACACTCTGGTTTTATGGGTTATTTAAAGTATTTATGTGTCTTTTAAGTCCAGCTTAAAAATGTAAGTAGATTGGAAGAACATAAGTCAATTTTGAAATGACTTAAGTAGTAGTTCAGTACCAAATGTGCTTATTGGGAGGTGGGGCACACCCAACAGGAGCCGGTAGCTAACTTTGTTTTATAAGTTGCCTATTTGTTCAACCAAATTGAATCATCAAAAGGGTTTCCGGGGCTCTTGGTCGAGAATATGATAAAAACATTTGGGAAATAGAAAATGGCAAGCTGAATATCAGCTGATGTGCCATTTATTCTGAGAGTGTAACGCTCTCCCGTGCCTTTGAAATGGGAGCAGCAAACACAATCACAAAAATAAATTACACACAAGGGGTGTCTGCCATCACAAAATGCACAGACAGATATGTACGTATACACGTATTCACAGACACGAAAAAATATTTCGCGGGTGTTTCAGGCAAGAGGAGTACAAATTGGCGGTCTGTATTGGTCTGTGGCCTGAACATTGGTTGATATGTGAAATGGCCATTGAGGAAATAATTGATTCACTTGAAAATCGCCGTAATGTCTCGTGTGTCACCTTTTATTTAATTGTATTCTGTAAACGTTGCTCAAGCGAAATAGGCAGTTCCATTATTCTCCTTAAAAAATATCCCCGTAACACTCGCATTGCTAGGATTACCATCGAGCCTAACTTTGGACGTAACTGTTACCAGTATAGGGATTAATTTTCAGCTGCACTACAAGAATATGGAATGCTTTACCCGGATCGATTTTTCCCTCTCATTATGACTTCAATAAATATAGACAACAGCTCCAAGCGGGGCCTGGGCCTGTGACTTACACTCTCAACCATTTCTGTGTGAGCTTTGATATTCTGCAGGAATGGAAGGGACCTAAAATTTACTACCGAATCAATCCGAACGGCTAACAGAGAAGCATTTTCCATAACAGAATTTACTCCTGGAGGATCTGTCACTTCCTTGCAAGAGGCAGTACCCCAGAAAGGAACTCATTATGACTCACACGGACATTCAAAATCAATATGCATCGTTATAAGGAAATCCTTTTACCTTCTGTCCAGCCCTCCTATAGTTGTGGAATAAATGTCCAATTTTACTTACTTACTTTGTTATGTTGGCTCTACTAGACCGTGGTGCTAGTGCTATTAGGCTTTGCTTAATAATGTCCCTTCAGCCGGTTCGATCACTAGCCTGCCGTCTAGAATCTCGCACGCCAAGTAATCAGAGATCTCCCTCTTGCTCCATCGAAGATAATAGGGTTACCTTGGCTTCTGATTCCCTTTGGTTTGGCGTTGAAGAATTTGCGAGCTCGAGCGTTCAAGTCCATTCGCTCCACATAGCCCACCATCTTAGTCGTTGAATACGAATTTTCCTGGCTAAGCTTATGTCGCTGTATACAGCACGTTCGTCATTGTATCTTCTTTGCCAAATTTTGTGTTCTCGGTTTACGTAGACAGGACCATAAATCGTTCGCAGCACTTTTCTCTCGAAGACTCCAAGTGACTTTTTATCCGATTGGGAGAGGGTCCATGCTTCTGCACTATCTAGCAAGACCGGGATAATGAGTGTTCTTTACAGTGTCTTCTTGGTTCTTTTCGATAGGGCTATTCAGCCAAAAGAAACAGCTATTTAGCACTACCTCAAAGTTATACATATCAATGGTCACATTCTGACCAAGTTGGTGGTGGGATTGGACTTTTGTTTGCACAACTTTACTTCAAGCCGTTCCCCCAAAAAATTCTAGAAGTAAGCTAAGTTTTTGATAACTAACTGTAGTTTAACTATTGATGTTGGAAGTAAGTTTCTTCTTCATGCTTCAAAGTGTGACTAGGTTCCCATACAAAGTGAAGTGTGAAGTATGTTCTTACCTTTACATTGGTCTCCCTGTGGTCACAGTTAAGAAACACGAAAACCAGCTAGATTTTTGTGTGGACTTTTGGCCCGCTGAGTAGGTTAAAAGTCTAAAACAGATTTGTGAACTTATTAGTGGGTTAAATTTAAATAGTGGATTTTGGCCTACTGCATTCATCTTCTGAAAGTATGAAATGCTGAACAGTTTATGCTGAAATTAACTTCGGACTTATATAAGTAAGTATAGATACAAAAGTGCTCTCATACTGTCTTATGGTTTAATGTAGGTAACATAATAAGGGTTTTACTAACTTAACCTTATTACTGCAAGCCATAAGTTAAATTTTTTTTCGGGGCACTTGAAATCGCTGATCTTCGCTTACGAGCAATTACTTATTGAAGAGCAAATTGCAAATATTTGTCAGTGTACTAGCAATATGGGTCCAATTATTAATAATTAGTTATTAATTACTTTAACATAAGGTGCAGTCGTGGATCCCACTCCCACATAACCCATTATTTTCAAAATATAAAAATCACGAAATTCATAAGGTAATTAAATAATTTGTAAGGTCATGTGCATTCATTTATTGTGAATTAAAAAAAAACATTAGGTCGTTTAAAAATATTACAATTTACTTTTTATAAAGAAGTAATTGCTCATAAAAGGAAGGTTTTAGAATGCATTAAAAAAATTCATCGAATTTCGTGTCAAGGAATATAAGCGACTTAACCAGGTGTCTGCATAGCCTGGCCGCCTCCAATTTCGTATGCCAGTATGAGTATGAAATATTGTGCAGTCCTGCACAAGCAAAGAATAATCTGACTTAAACAAACCCAAAATTTAAATTATAAAAAACTCTTAATCGACCGGGGCGTGAATCTCAATAATTTATGTGTTTAAGTGTTCCCCTGCCCTCTTTTCTAATATCTTTAAAATGACCGAATTCATGAGTCACATCGAAGAGATCATCAGCGAAAAAGATATTCTTGATTCCAATTTAATATTAAAAAAAATAAGCTTGATCATTACGAAAATCTTTTCTTCTTCCCTCATACACTTGACCCTGATCAAGAGGTGTTAAAGTATGTGTGGACACATTAATTGGATCAATTCCAAAATGATAATACAAAAAGAAAATTAAGTTGTTTTGTATTTTTCTTCTCAAAAAATTGCACGTTTTCCAATGAATTGTTTTCTTGCAAGATAAAGATACAATTCATTCGAACAAATTTGCAGTTTTTCTTTTATCCAATTAAGGAACAATAAATAAAATTAAACACATACATTTTTAGATATTACATACGCACTTATCTTTCTGTAGAGATAAATTTTATGATTTATCATTTAAAAATTCCAAGAGATGAAGATTTTTTGTGTGTTCAGTACAAACACAGATTTTATCTTATCAGAGGGAACATCAGATGATACACTTGTGTGTCTCTTCTTAGAAACCTAATAGTTTAAATGTTGGTTTGGTTCACGGAAATGAGAGTTTGGGTGATAAGGAACAGCCGTATCGCGTAATTTGGTGTTCACTTAGGAACATAGAAAGGTATTCATTCATTCAGCAGGTGATTCAACCAAATGTTTATCTTTTTCTTATCTCTGTCTTAGATAGGTCACCTTGAGTGGTTTTTTCCTTCCGATTTTTTTTTAAGATAAATCTTTAATTTTAAACTTTTTATCCCAAAATTTATTTTGACTCATAAATATTTTTATTTTGCAAAACAATCTGCAACATCTGGGTTTGTAAAATCAAAAGTCTCTTGTCTGGCTATTCTTGTAAATGGTTTGTTCTTGTTGATTCTCACTTTTTCGAGTACCTGCTAGTTACATACAGATCTAGTACTTTTTTTTAAATAAAATTAATTGAAGCATTTTTCGTTGAGTTGCACATTCTAAATTCTTTTTAGAATTGACTGATTTCGTTCTTTTCAAAATTTCAAGAAAAAAAAAAAAAATCTTGTACATAAAAATATTTGAGTCCAAAAAGTATTCTGACTCATAAACAATATTTTATTTGGCAAACTTATTGAAATTTAATTTAAATGCTAATGACTTGTGGTCTGAAGAATTATAAATAAAAAAAAAAAAAAAAAAAAAAAAATATGTATCTTTCATCAGCTCGACAGAAAATAATTTAATATCTTGGTTTTTGGATTAATGGCCAGTAAGCTCTTAAATTTATGAAATGAATGATGTGATGAATTGCTAATTTGGCTGACCGACGCATGTGATCTTCTTTGTATGTGTTTTTAGATTAATTTTAATTTAAAAAGATAAATTTAGAAAATTCGATTTTTGTCGTCATAGTTAGCATTGTAATCCGCAAAGGCATAATGAAGTGATAGAACTAGAAGGTTAGGCTTTGTACGTGGAAAAACTTAAAAAAAAATACTTCTGTGCCTTTTGTGCGTTTTGATTATTTTCAAAAAAGGCAGGTCGTTTTATAAGTTCTTCTAATGTTCATCGATATGAAATAAACAGCAGATCTTTGCTAAGAGATATACAAAAGTCAAACCAAGTACTGTAAAATGTCTAGTAACATGAGTGTTTAGGACTTTCTGGCTAGTTGCTTTACTTATTATTGGCCTCATCTACCAGCTTTTCGGCATTGATGATTTAAAAAAAATCAATATAGTCAGAATGTCGGAAAATATGATCCGTATTTTTCTTCTCCAGATGGAATGGGATCAAAAATAATGACTTGCCCACACGCGAACACACGACATACAATTGTTCATGGGCGAAGCACCGAGTGTTTTAGTTAAGCCTTCAAACTTGCATTGACTCTTGTGATTTTTTGATAGTCATCCTGAAGGCCATTCAACAGTCGAGGTTAATTGGTATTTTGCAACATGATCACGACAAAGTCTGATTCCAATTGCAAATAGTTAGGTGGCGATCCAGGTGGTGTGGTGGAATTATATTCGATAGCTGACTACTCCGCCCTGTTTGATATTTGATAACTATGTCAATTGATTTGAAGACAGTATGAAAATAAGCTTTACGTGGACACCTGAAAATTATATCATAAATTCCATGGCGAGCCTACTCGCATACCAGGGTCAAATTAATCTAAGACCAGAGCTCTAAGATGTACCCTACGGTAGATACATACCTTAGTACAAATTTTATGGAACATGTTGAGGCATGTCCACACTTTTTGGTGAGGAGCGAGGCCTGTCTAACACCTCTTGCATCCAAAAATAAAATCCTTGGTTGCCATATGTGTCCGCGTTCGGAGTAACCACAGCCACTATGATACTCCCACAAGGGGGCCTACCTCATAGATAGACCCAGGTGACAAAGCCCAGTGTCGTGAGACACCAGAACTTCACCAACCAGGAGGGTCTATCTCCCGCTTCCGGTGGAGTTTCGCAACCATTCGGTCACTTCCAGATGAGCACCATCAATGCTCAAGGCCTGGGAGCCTTAAGATATGCGCATTCAACCACTTGCCAAGGTAGAAGAAAATGGCCAAATGCGCACATCAAGCCTTCCTCTCTTTGCCGCATACAAGATATACTTGCATACGTTTCCAGAACAGAAATCAATACTGCAAGACAAAGAAATATAGCTGCAATTACTCACCCTCATTTCATTTACATCAAATTCCGTGCCATTCATATTGTTCCAGAGAGACCACTAGGAGGTGGAGGATAGGCACGTCTATGCTCTTTTAAGTTCCAACTACTATCGCAGAGCCACTTTCTATCAAGTCAGAGACTCAAAGTAGTGGTTGGATAGTAGCCAGCTACAAACTATCGACAAAGCTAAGCTTAGCAGGCCCCCGGCGAAGGGTGCAGTACCACGACGGACGCCTAAAAGTCTGCCAAGACAGAAAGAGTATTGTCGAATTTTTCGCTGACTTGCTTAATCATTCAAAGGCTTAAGAGAGTCATAGTTTCTCCCGCCTGATTTGAAGACAAACTATGGTTCCCAAATTAAAATTTTAATGGTCGCATTAAGATTACCAACATCTTTATTTTTGCCCCCAAACAAGCCATAGTCCGCCAAGCGAATCATGGGTCTAGCACTGTGTCCGAAAAAGTACGTCGAATAAGCTGATCTTTGGTCGAATGTCTGTTCCTTTAGGCTATGTGAATAATCTGGATTTTCTTATTACCAATGTCCATGGGTGGCCTCGAAAAAACAATTGCAGTCAAAATAAGGGCTTGGGCACAACTGTGGCTGTAGTATCTCGGCATATATTATCGTTCTAAACAAATAAATAGATGGAATGATCAGGTAACCGCCGCCGCGCCGTTTGCTTCAGAAGGAGTCAAACTGTTGCTGCCGACAGCAGCTTCCGGAAAAGAGGTTAAGCTTGTCAGGTGCTGTTCAAAGTTGTATAGCCGGATGAGTGTGATAAAAATCACCGGCCAACAAAATCAATACTCAGCCAAATATATTTTTACTGTCGTAAAGATCTATTAAAGTTCTGTACAGCAACAGCAACCCTAGTGATTTTTTGTGGTCCAGTGGATCAAGCAATCAATTTGCATCTTTCAATTTGCGCTGTTTCTGGCGATGTTGCAAGTTAGAATTTGTAGTCCGTATGTCCTCTAATATGGTCTTTTCCATATGAATCCAATGGTAGGGCAACTGCAATTGAAACAATATAAAAGCCATGCAACTAAAACCGTTTGTCTAGTCATTCCGAAAGCGTCAAGGAAGAAAATGTCACTACTTTCATGGCTGACAGCTTCCATCAAAGAGACGTGAATGAGTTGAACTCCGCACTTGGCGTGTCTTCACACAAAAACCCTTTTCAAACGAAATTCCCCATGCACTAGCACTTGGACAACACAAAAATTAAAATGTCAAAATAACTTACAAATTTATGTTTTCAGTGATAACACCCTGTGCCTAAAAATATCGATTGTAAACAAACATATCCGTCTGTTGTTGTTTTCGTACCGTTTTTCCACTGGCCTACCTCCAATATTTACTCTGTTTAAATATTGGAGCCCATCAATTGTGTCCATTTATTCGCACTCTGTCATCAATAATATCTTAAAATGAAGTGCAAACATACAACAGTCTAGATACAAAGACATAAAGATAAAGATATAATGTAGATCCTAAAAGCTTCAGCAAATTAAGTCCGCCAACTTGAATGAGTAACCTTAAACCCCGAAGATACTTCGCAGCCGTAGACAAATGGATGTCTGCAAAAATGTAGTAAGCGACACGTATTTCAATCTCATCACTGACGAACAAAAGAATACAAAAAAGTATCCCAAATTTATGATATCTTCATTTTGTATCTGCTGATGCAGACGGACAAGAAAAAATAAAGACTTTGAAATATCCTTTTGATGGTTAAGTCATGAGGTATGCTCATAATTTATTGTTGATGGAACAGTTTTTCGTTTCGTGCAACTTCCAAGAACACAAATATATGATCTCACCAGTTGTGGTCTTGCTACTTCCATCTGTCTACGGCTTTGCTATCTAATCGTATGCCAATGCCATCCAAGATCAAATGATTGGACTTAAACTCGCTATAGAATAGATAATCTCCTATCCAATGTGTTGGAATAGCAATCATAAAATCCGATCCAAAATGGCACACCACACTAGTCATAGAACAGCACTTTTTATTTGATATTCACTTCCTGTCGTCAGATTTCAAACAGAAAAAGATCCAATAGTTGAACCATCAAGCTATAGAAGCCACTGATATAGAGACGACGTCGACGCTTGGAAACATATAGACATAATTGGTATTCACTTGGGATTCTCTATCTCTGTACGTTCTTACTTCTTACAACCATTGGACATTCGCTTAATTTGTCGTTCGATAATAATAATTTGCAGAACACCTTAAAAGGAGAAAGCGTACGCGGCAATTCATTAATGGCAGGGCCGTAGCTTAAGAAGGGGAATGGAGAATGTTACCAGTGTATCGCTTCGAAATTTCTAATTCATAAAATTTTGAGTAGATACAAACAAGACTTGAATATTGAGTTCTTATATCGTCCGAAGTTTGTTTTTGACAGAGTAAAGTCAAACCCTTCTAAAAATGTTTGCTCACTTTTCAAGTTTTTTGTATTTAAAGTCAATCTCCTGAGTTTTCTAACCAATGACTTTGACACCAGAATGTTCACTGACAGCTCAAAGATGGAGTGTATGTTCTGGGAAGGGCATAATATATGTAGATCCCATCGGCTTCAAAACAAGGCTTGTGTGTTTCAGGCTTAATTTCCTGCAATTTCAGAGCCTGCAGATAGGGTTCAGCTCTTCATTTCTCCCAAGCGGAAGAAACTCTAGGTCCAAATGGGGAACCATGAAAGGTAGACTCTCAGAATCAAACGAAATGCGGAGCAGAAGGACAAACTTTCTTAAATATCTTCGAAAATAATGGCCCAACACGATACAAAATTTGATCATTTTTTCCACCTTACAGACGTCAACCACTACCGTGACTAGCACTTATCGCTACAACTATTCCTGCCACATGTGCCACTCAATTTGACAACAAAATAAATGGCGACAAATCATCGTTACGAATTAAGCTGAGTATCAATTCGAAACGGGGTTTAACGAGTTTATTAATCAAGATCACGTTTCGATGCTTTAGGGCGGATTCAAGACGGATGGCAAGGTTAAGTCAGGGATGTTTTCAGGTTACTCACAAGTACAAAGCTGAGATTTTGTAGCGTCTTTCAAGCTGGAGTTTTTGCAATCTAGAATAGAAACCTGCAAAGCCACCTCTAAGCTAACCAACAAAAAACTTGATATTTTTTTGAAGACAGTTACCCTTTTCGAGGTCTGAGTACAGAATGATTTAGGGCAATGGAAGATGATCCACTATTAGCACTTTTTGAGTATCGAGAAATCTGTGGCCGGTACATTCAAAAAAAAGAAAATAGAGTACTTCCTTAAAGCTGAGCTGAGACTCCTCTGGAGAGTCACAATTCAACTGGTACCTACCTTCCCAGAATGAGCATGGGTATCACCACGTCACGGACTAGGGTTCATTTTACTTCCTCTGTGAGTTCCCAAGGGTGTTAAGAACCAGTAATGTAGCCCTCGTTAAAAGCCACTATAAAACCTTCTTATCTAAACTAACTCTCCATACCCGTAGTTCTTCTTAATATGAGTCTTCCGCCTGCATGCAAAGCGGTGTTTAAGCTCCTACTGGAGTATAGGGCAGCAACAAGATCTTTCTGCCTCTCCCGATTCCACTCATCTTTTATTTGCTGTGCCCACCGATGAATACCCCGAGACCAAACTTCCTTAAAAA
Source organism: Platycheirus albimanus (assembly GCA_916050605.2). NCBI lineage: Eukaryota > Metazoa > Arthropoda > Insecta > Diptera > Syrphidae > Platycheirus > Platycheirus albimanus. Next base: position 60,021,543 of record OU696696.1, read on the forward strand.
CAAATGACATCCATGTTGTTTCTGGTCGTCCATCTATTTTCCATAGGTTTCGCTGAGATGTCTTCAGGTTCCTTCCAGAATATGGCCTATTGAACTACATTTCGTTTGCATGATGATGAAGGCCTAAAGCCTATTCGAGATGTTGGCAGATCTCTTCCATTTTCCAGAAGTAACTTGGTGCTTAGCGATATAGTGCTAAAGAAAGGATTCCAGCAGGGCTTTATAAATTCAATGGTCAATATCCAGATCCATCGCACCCGCGTGCGATTAAACATAATGTGTGACACAACCTCTCCTTAAATCGCTCCTTGACGCACATGGAAGGAGTCGTAAAGCTGTTAATAATTGTTTAAAACAAAGCAAATTGTGTTGTGGTACGACTTTCTTCTCCGCATCCGTCTGAGCCGTAAAGTAAAGAGAATCATTCTTTTGTCGCACTACAAGAATGTTGCAAATTATTGACGTAGTCGACGAACGATGAACCACGGCATGGTTATGCCGCACCTGTAATACCTTGGGTCTTTTAAATGCAACTTGCAGACACTGTGCGGAAGGAATACAAAGTTAGGACAACAGATTTTTTTGGTATGGTGGATTAAGTTCCAAGTTATATTTATCGTACGACAATCCGAGGGGTAGCATCCAGTTGAAGTTATAGGGTTTTCACACTGGACCAAAAAGCCAAAAAGTTTACAAAACCTAGTTGGAGCGAGCATTCACACTGAACAAAAACTAGGTTTTGTTTGACGTTTCATGAATATGTGAGTGTTTGAAGGTACTTTTTCCAAGAAAGCCCTTGACATTTAGTGAAAATCCCACTCAAATAAGAAACACACCTCGGTTTTTCTCTATTTTGTCGGTAAAAATCCCATACTCTGAGAACACTACACTGTTTTATCGACGAGTTGATGGTGCCAAAAGATCAGTTTGCTTTCACGTACTTGTGATTGCAAGTAGGTTTTGAGGAGTTCTATCAAAAACTACTAGTTTATGAAACAGAAAAATGTATGGGAAACCTTGTGGTTTTGGTGTAGGTTTTGGGGTTTTAGACAAAAACCGAGTTTTTGATCCAGTGTGAAAAGCCTATTAGGCGAGCGAAGAATGCTGACTGTCCAATCCTGGGCTTGAGCCCACATTTCTTTGCACTTCTTAGTACCTAGGAATTGAATCGGCGTTTTTTTCTTAATGAAAAAAGTGTCCATCTATATCACTGCCTCAAAGTGGAATCTTTATTTGATCTTACAATTTCCACCTCAAGAACATCAGGATTGGCTTTCTCAGTTTTACTTTCTCGTTGAAAAACTTTAAAACACAGAGCAGTAGCGTCAAAATTATACAGTTTTCAGTTTTTGCTAATCATTATTTGACAGTATGAATTCCCCTTTCTGAAATATTTGTAGCTACGGCCTTGTTAACCGGTACTCAGCCGCCACGCCACTTGTTGCCTTTTTTCATAGGATAAGGAATTATCTAGCATTATTAATTTTTTGTTTGTAATGTTCTGATGTTGACACAGACTTGTTGACTATATCAAGGTGACAGAGGTGGCTGTTGCAGCACGCCGCGCCGCCATCATCGACAGTGCAGTGCGCGTGCATTTTGCAGTGATGCAATGCGAATAATAAATTCTAATATTCATTCAGTTGGCGGAACAATAAGACTGCGACTCGGGAGTTGGCAGTCGGGACTGGATCTGGACTGGCTTGGCTACTTGGCAATTTATAAGAAAAAAGAAAACCCATTGTTGGTTCAACTGGCGCCAGTAAATTATTTGTGCTTCTCTGCTTCTATAGTTTACACAGAGCTTTCGATAAAAATAAATTGCATGCCTATTAGTTGGAAACAAACAGCTGAATTCTATTTTTCATGCAAAAGCTCATTTGTGTCAGCGTGTGATGGCATGGCGGAGTTCAATAGGACGAGTGCGGCGGATGCCGCCAACACCTCATTTGATGTGCACTGACCGCATAATTGAATTAGATGGGGGCTGTTGATTTTAGATTTCAAGCAACGCCACACACGGGACATGACTTTGAATGATTTCATTTATATCTTGGTGGAAAATTGATTAAGTAAATTGAGATATCTACCTACGACGACAAACAGTGGATAGTGGATATGGATATAGATATGATAATCGCTTAAGACATGTGAATTGAATTGATATTCAAGCAACGACTATTAATAGTTCGGAAACTGATGACGACAGCACTGTGGTGCGGTGAGTGTTTGTGTTTCGTATTGTTTCAAGGAAAAAAGCGTGTGAATGAGAACAAATGGAAATGCGAAGCAATAAATTGCAAAGCAAATTAATTAGGCATGGAAACAGATATGGAAATGATGAATACTAGAGAAAGGCTGAAACGCTCTATTTAAAGAAATATTCTAACACGAATTTATATTGTGACAATTTAAAGATAAATTCCATGATGCTTCGGCTAGGCTTCCTCAGTTTCGGTGAGTTTCCAATGTCGACATGAACATGATGCCGAAATAAGACAAAAATTGTTTCGACAAACTGCGACGTATGGCACTACAAAGCATGGTTCTCCTGAGTCTCACTAATTTGCTCCTTCAGCCAGCTTGATCTCTCCAATTTTGCAATTCAAGAAGTAGGAGATCTCTTAACCTGGTATCAAATATGGCTATTGACTCCTTTTTGCATGGAGGCCATGACGAGGCGTTAAAGACTCAACGAGCAAGAGCGTTGAAGTACATTCGCTCGACATGAAAGCCAATCCGTCTGTTTTCTAATTTCCGCTAATACTGAAGTGAAACTCAACAGAAGGGGACCGTTCAGGTTGTTGGTATAAAGTGACTTAGGCAGAAAATAATTTGCAAGATGAAGGAAACTGCATGGAGAGGAGAGTGAAGTTAAGTAAAGTTAACTTCACTGTAAGTGCAATAATGGCTTCTAACATTGTGGACCACGGGCTCCAAATGGGCTATTCCATCCAGTCCGGTTTCTAGGTCATTGCGTTTAGTTACGTCTCCAATTTATCCATCGACGCTGACAATTTACACGCATGTGCTTCTGCGTTCTGCCCCATATTTTAAGACCGAGATGAATTAAGTCTTTGATGTCATTTAGATGTTGTGTTGGGTAAAAGATATAGTGTCAACATTTGTGCCGATGAAAATGTTGGAGAATGGATTCTGCCGTACAAAAGCGATATCCCACAAGATCTTAAAAGTCATCAGTTCGCAGAAATCGGCCAATAGGCTAATTCTATATGATGAACGGTGCCGTTGATAAGCCCTTACTGTATATTGAGGTGAGTCAATCAAAATAAGATGACGTTATGTCCGTTAACTGCAGTGTTACCATTGAGAAGACTAGAAGACCATTTCTACTTCTTGTTTTCCGGAAGCTGCTAATGGCAGCAACACTTTAACTCCTCCTTAAGCACAGGGCGGGCAACCAGATCCTTCCATATACCTTAGCTGTAACCATGACTGCGAATTCCGGGACTGAGCTCCCTGCATGACAGTTGCCCTCCATGTTTCCATAGTTCTTCCAACCCACCTTGCACCTTGAGGATTCGGCTGGTGAGCGTTATTTTGGATGTTAAACGCTTCAGGAGATTTGTTGTAATTAATGCCCCACATCACTACTTTAACTTTATTCTTCCAAAGTGGGCAGCGGATCAGAGGTGTCTAAGTCGAACACAATATTCTACCTGACAACGATTAATTGGTTTGCCATCGCTGGTCTACACTGTTCTCCCATGATCTAAAGTCTAAACAAAGCTTCTGTTTCTTCTTCTACTACCATCTCGGCTTCGTTTTGTCATGGCTAGCCTTGGAAAAAATATTTTGTCCTTAGGTGGAACATTTGGCTCTGATGTGGAGCATTCTTTATTAATACTCGAACGCTATCTTCTAGCGCCTCTTTTTGGTTTCTTTGAAAAGACTGTGTTGCTTCTTTCTTTTTTTCTTGAGAATCTATTGGCAGCTCTTTCAGTAGCGTAATCAATACAATCCCCTTTTTATTTCATTCTAAACGTAAAAAGTTTGAAATCTCTTTTTCATATCATTTGATGATTCCGTTCCAAAAATTTTGTAAAAGAATTTGAAAGCTTTCACTTTTTCTCTTTTTTTTGAGTTCTTATTTATACTATCAATCTGTACCTATCTTTATAAAATTATTTTAATAGTTCCATAAAAAAAAAAATCCTAATAAAATTGATGTAACAGTTCAATAAAAAACACTTCATGCGTCATAAAAACTTCGTGTGTAATCTATCTCAAATTTAATAGCACTTAAAAAACCACAAAATTTACACGCACAACTTCTTAAAATTGTGGGCAAGTAAGGTTACAATAATAATAAAAAAAAATAATTCAAATATTGTTTCGCCCCCGTTAAAGTACACAAAAAGAAAGCCCAAAAGCAGGTGCCCACCCGTGTCCGTGTCATGCCTTTATTTGCATGACAAAAGTTAACGACACACCTGTGCACCTGAAAGTGATTAGGCACTTAGAAATTCACTCACAAAATTATGTAAGAAAAAAAGATTAATGAATTAATTATGACCTTAACATTCTTGCAGCAGGAACCACAATTTGAATTAAAATGTACCTAACCTATTTTTCGCTGACATTCTTCTTCTTAAAAAAAAAAAAAAAACTAGCCGCATTGTTGCACGTTTCTGGGAACCATTATCGTATCAATGGGGATTCCAATCCACACTCAGAAACAGATACTTGGTCAGAAATATAGTGAACCAGAAAACATCTTCCAGATTCACATCTGTTTCCAATTTTTTTTTTGTGTGGTTCTTTTAATCAGGTTTCAGGGCACTCGCTACTGAAAGTGGTAGCTTATGTTGTATTTTTGTGTATTATATCTCTGCTATACTACACTCGGAACTTGTATCTTTTTGTTGTTTCCATGACGAAATCAGCTATTTTTAGATCTGTCGATGGCGAGTTAAGATAACACTAATTAAAAAAAAAAATTATATACTTGGCCAAGAATCAGTTAAATGGAACTCAACTATATCCTCACTTCCTCAGGTGTCGAAGAGCTCAAAGGGAAAATGAATAACGAACAGAAAAAACATTTTGGCAACTGTAGGGTTTTGTATACAATAGTTCGTGTTTATATTGAAAAGTGGCCAATTTAATTTTTTTTTGTATATTTTTTAGGGCCTACACACAATGATTTTGAAATAAAAAGCCAGCAAATGAGCCACGAGTGATAATTATCTTCAGGAAATTGTGTGTTTCTTAAATGAATTGTTTATATAAATACGTTGTATATTTCGAACACGCGATATCGTAATTTTTGACGATGAGAACAACTCTAAAAAAATTATATATAATTATTAGCCTTTTCCGGCTTTGGGCTGATTATTATGTTAAGATAAATTTGGTTTTTAGTTTAAATACTTTGCAGAAGATTTAACTTTAAAGTTTTCATAATTCCAATTTGTGGGATTGGGTGAGCAAAAACTTGACGGTTTTCGTATCATACATGAATTTATAGTTCTTAAGCTAGTATTACACGGTCATCGAAATCTGTCATTGCAATGACATTCTGTCGTCACAAGAAAATAAGTCATTGTAACGTCAGTGCACTGTCATTTTTCACAGTGTCATTGCAAGCTACAGTGAAGATCACACGAATGGCGCAAGTCTGTCATTGGTGTCCTAAAATGCGATGACGGGCGGAGCTTGTCATTGTGATTTCGACGTTCGGTGACATTGCCATGACATGGGAAAGAATGACGATCACACGACTTGACCACTTTCAAAACTTTGAAAGTTTATGGTAACCTGAAACCACGATGAGAGAAGTCATTTTTCCCAATGACTATCTCAAACACGACATTCATTAAATGAGTCATATTGACGTGCGTCAAGTTCCCCATCAAAATAATTTAAATTAAAATCAATAAATAATATTACAGTAAATGAAAGAAAAAGAAAAATGTCAAGGAGATGGCGATTCTAGCAACATATATTATACTAGCATTTACCCGCGGCTTCGCTCGCGTTTCAGCTGATCTAGAAGTAGCCTGTAGACTGAGGAGTCGTCTCTCGTAATCTTCTTTTATAGCCCAAGCTTTATTATAGCTTTATGCTATTCCAGACTATAATCTATCTCTGTGCCAAATTTCATCCAGATCCGTTTAGTCCTTTTTGCCTTATTGAGCAACAAACATCCAAACATCGTAACTTTCACATTTATAACATTAGTAGGATTGAAGGAAAGCACAGCCGAAGAAGACGACAACCAAGGACCATCACGAAAAGTTCGTTCTGTGTGTTCCAAAAAATGGTTGCTACGTCTTGATAAAGAAGGGTAATATTTTGAAGAATGGAAGTACTACTGCTTGCGAATCTCTTGAGTGATTTAGTTGATTGGTTCCACCGGGTTATAGTGGAGTATTTGCGGTACGATATGTGTGTGACGGAACTTCTTTGTATGGAAATCCTGTTGGAGAGCTTCAATGGCAATGGACTTAAGTGTTCAGTTAAGGAAATTCATTCTACTAGTCCATAAGGCACACCACACACCACTCTGACAGTTTTTCTGACAAGAGTAGGGAGACTAAACAACACTCTCGCAGGGATGCATCCAATAGGTGCATAGTTTTGTTTTTTATTAGTGTCGTTTTTTCGTTTCATTGCGTTTTAAATCACTACTCCGCTAAAAAAAAGTTTTCACATTAAAAAAAAAAACCGCCGTTTTTCATACGTTCTCTAACATTTTCATAAATTAGTTAACTGCCAGCTGCACGTTTACGAATCATGTGGCTGGGTGTACTGACACACGCAATGTATTACACGTCAAAAGTACACGAAACGCGGTTGAAACTAAATATTTACACTTATAACACCATGTGCAAGTGCAACTTACTTCAAGGGCTTAACTTAACCTTGTGCCCTTAATCTTAAAACCGAAATCGATTTCAGAACTTTATAGACACTTTTTGTATGACCCAAATTGATATTTCGATAGAAGATTGCAGCTTAATTAAACAGTAAAATGTACCTATGTACATAACAAGTATAACCAAAAACCTGTTACCATAGGCCTATTTCACGGTTCAACTCCATTTTGTATCGTTTTCTTTCAAAATGCGTGTATAAAACTATAACTTTGATGTCTCTGTCAAAATATTTGACATTTACAGACAAAACTTCAGTTAATAAACGTCAAAACAAACGAAACGTAACAATTGTTTGCATATTTATTTGACAGCTTAAGTGTTGTTTTTTCTTTTAGTTTGAATTTCTAACAATGTTTACAATGCAAAGGGCGCCTTAATGCCTTAAGTGAGACTTCGTGGTGGTTTTTTGTTGGAAATAATTGACCTTGTCAATTTGTCATTTTGTATACCTTTGCTTTGAGTGCTGCTGCTACTGCATTTTATTTTGTGTAGATTTGTTTTTTGTTAATTTGAATTGTAAATTTGTTATTTGAAGTGACTTATTGACACAAACGCACGACGAATATGAATATGCGAAGGTTTGGGTGCATTTTAAGTATTAACTTAAGATAGTCACATAGGCATAATACGTCAAGGAAACACATTTTTACCAGGAAAAGTCTGGAGCTGGACTCTTGAAAACGCATAGGGAATGAATTGAATTGTTTAGTTGCGGTTGCAGAGCTTAAAAAGTACTCAAAGTCATTCTTCGAAGAAGCTTTTGTACACATACAGTTTTTTGATTTAGCACTTGACAGTGATTGATAGTGATAAAGTGATTTTTTAAAAGGTATTAGGCGGTCTTAGAATGATAGAAGATATTTTTCGTTCTGCTCTAGAAATTTCAGTGATCTGTTCTTTTTTTTAAAATATGTATGTACTTGAGCAACCGTTTGCACAATCATGTGGTGCTTTTTTGTACTTAGGCTGAGGTAAGCTCGTCGATGTCCAGGGTTTTTCCCAAAAAAGAAAACTCAGGGTTGAAGAATGTTGAACTCCGAAACTACAATATTTTTTATTTACCAAAATATTTCTATTAAAACAGATTATTTCATATACATACTTAATGATAAATTTAAAACAACAATTCAATTCATATAATATCTTAAATACTAGGTCTGTGGACAATAAACGGTGGTCTGTAGAGATTCCCAAAGAAACCGCTCTACGACAGTAAACGGTCCCTAGCTAGTTTTATTTAAAAAAAAAACTTGGTGGGGCTTTTGCTGGTATTCCCCACAGCGTACGTTTGTGGGATCTCTATGCCCGGTACTCTATTAAAAATAATTTTCTTCCAATGGTAGGGAGGTCGAGTCTGATTTCCCATACAAATTGTACTTCTATTTATGGAATATTTCTGAAAGAAGAACACATGAATTATAACACCAAAAGTTAAAAATACTTGTAAATGTATAATTCTTCTTGCATGATAGATGTTTTTGCCTTTTCCTCTGCTATAGATATTAAGAAGTGGATATCAGTCCAAATCAGTGGTGCGGGGTACCAGGGTGATCGGATTTGCTGCAGCGTTGGATGCACTGAGTGCAACAGTTTTTACTTCCATTTCATTTTCATAGCACTATATTTTACATACCTAGCATAGTGTTGATTTACTGCCATTTTAAATTCTTTATACTCTTAACTGACACAGCTGTCAAATGTACATGTGTCAGAGCAATTATAATTGATAAACCTCATATAAAGATATATAGCGAAACGAATGGTGCGTGCGACCATTATAGTCAATGCTATAACCATTCCCTGTTTTCGTTCATTTACACATGAAATTTTGACGTCGTACATCGTTGTCATGTAAATTATAATTTGGAATAAACATAGAAAATTATAACGAACTTCAAATGTTCCGCGACAAACAGTCTAAAACAACACGAATAGAGGGGTCCAAAACTTTACTTCTGAATTCTGATTCAACGAAGAAGCAATTCGTCGATGCCAAAAATGCATATACATAGGTAAGAAAGCCAGGCGCCAGATTCTATCAAATACTTTCTAATATTGACTGCCCATTGTGGACCACGGACTTACATTACAGTTTCTAACAGTTGCGAAGACAGTCCATTGTAGACCACGGACTTAACCAACGTATCACGCCACACAGTCCGGTCCGTAGTCAGTTGCCTCCAGTTATGCACGCCAAATTGTTTAAGAGGTCGTTCTCCACTTGATCGTGCTACTTTAGTCTTTAAGTGTGGTCTTGCAGTATTGCGTTGGTCCTTCGGAAGAGGACTTTGCTACTATGATGACTTTTCAGCCCTATGAACCATATCCATTGGAAAGAGTGAATTTTCGAATGGTTTTAGTGGAACCCAAATAGACAAAAGCCTTCCACTCTTCAAGTTTATATCCGTTCAAAGTGACGTTTTTATCCGAACAAATTGTACAGATGATTTGGTGTATGCTATTGACCAAGTCATCTCCCACTGCAGCCTTGTTGGTCTTAATATTTTTAACATCGAAAACTTAATTTGCTTACCTTAACAGCTTAAGTCAAAATATAAATTCTATTTTAGTAAAAAGAACGAGGTGAGCGATAGTAAATTGGTCCTTCGAGCTGGATATTTAAAACATTCCATTCGTTAAATGAAGCAAGTTATAATTTTCTGGGATTTTCAGTCTGAAAAAATATCGTCATTAGAAAAATATAATCATGTTCGTTCGATCCCGCCGCGGTGCAGACGCTTACTGCTTTTAAATAACTATCATCATCTGATAACAGTCTCCACTGCCAACCGAAGTATCCATTACTTTTAATTAAAAACAAACTAGTTCAATGACATTCACTAGGTAGCAGAACTAACCACAGAATCAACTCCATAAAGAAAATACAATCTAGTTCATTGTTTCGATATCGAATTTCAAACATAAAAATGCAAAGCAAAATGTTTTACTCTATCGACTTCGAAATTCAATAAAACCGCAAACACATTGCAGTTGAGTGCATAGCAAGCAATCACGCTAAAAGAAACTTTTATTGAATTAAATTGAATGCATTTGAATATTGCCAGTAGCATAGGAATAAGTATATGAAAGATACATCGCAAGTTCTCATTTATTCTAATCCGAGGAAATTGAGATACCTTCTTTATATCCACAACTGAAATGCACTTAACCATCATCAATCTATTAAACAATGTGGCAGATACAATTTCCATCTAGCGAGCCGATGAAACGAGCAGCGTCCATAGAGCTATATCATTAATATCGGCGGAGCCATCATCAAAGAAATTTTCCCATCCCGGAGCTGGTAAAATGAATTATTATAGACCTGCCACATCAGGATAACGAATTGCAATGTTATTCCATTTATTAGACTCCACGACACGATAATGACTTGCGTGCGTTTTTGGTTTCCTGTTTTGATGCACATTATTTTTATGGATGGGATTTTGATAAGATAGGCTTGGATCAGGAATGAGATATACTTGACTCGTGCCGTGCTCAATTGGAAGTAATAAGTATATCAGACTTAGGATCGAAAGAGTATAATTTTGAATCTTTTTTTCTTATATCGGCACAAATTTGCTGATAGAAATGGGAGGTTCTTAGACTAAGATATAATTTATTGGCTTACTTTATGAAGGTTCATAACATAACGCACATTGAGTTGGTCAAGAACCAAGATAAAACTTGTGTTTCATCGTGACCAAATGATTATCATCAATCAATAGCCACCAAGTCAGTCTTGCAGCCTAAATAAGACACAGGAATTTAAATGCTGGAGGCACAAAATTTCTAGTGAAGTATAGTTTTTAGAATCTAGAGATAAATGTGTGCATGAACCTATGTACCTACTTCAGTTTGGAGTATATGTTATAATATCTTGAATCTTGATGGTCAGACCTACTTTTCACGAAAAAGGACCACCAGGGAGTTCGATTTACAGCAAATAGTTGAAGTTATCTCTTCAAAGATCTTTTAAAAGAATAACTGGCTGAGCACAATGGTATAGCTGCAGCAGTAGTACGTAGCACTGTCAAAGTTAAATGTACGTAAATCGTATTGCACGACTACAATGTGAAGTAGCAGCTGCATCACAGAGAGTAGTTGAAGTACAAGTCAACTCTACTTCGACTTCACGAACGTGCTGCACTGCAAAACAACAACAAACTAAAATGGCCGACATTATTTTTGTTTAAGTTTAGTGATACACATTGTATTTGTGCATGATGCTTAGTGCGTTTCTTTTGACATTAAATTTGACATTGCTACTTAGTACTGCTGCAGCTTCACATGACAGGAAGTGGAGTGGATACTCCTATCGATCTTGCAAGGTGCCTGCAGAAAGATGTGTATCTGGTCGGGGATCCTATGTTTCTAAATTTCATTCAAGAGAAGCACTTGTCAGAAAGGACTATACTTACTAACTTACTAACTTAAAGTGGCACTTACAGTCCAGTATGGATCTCGGAATCAACCAGCAAGTCTTCCCAGCCAGCTCGTTCCCTAGCTAGCTGTTGCCAGTTACGCACATCAAGTTGGTTGAGGTTGGTCTCAAATTGAGCGTGCCACGTAATATAAGGTCTTTCTCTTCCACGTTGCCCATCGGGGTTGGAAACGAAAATTCGACGGGTTAGTGCGTCGAGGTTCATACGCTCCACATGACCCAGCCATCTTAACCGCTGAATTTTCAGCTTTCTGACCAGGTCGCACGCTGGATCGAACATTACCCGAAGAATCTTTCTCTCAAAGTAATCCAGAAGGTTTTCAACCGCTGTTGTCAATGTCAATGCCTCCGCCCCATACAGCATTACTGGGATGATCAAGGTCCTGTACAGGGATTTCTTGGTATTCTGAGAGAGTGCTTTACTGCTTAATCTCTAATCATTCACTGTCCAACCAATTTTTGCAGCCTCCGTCTCAATACCAGCAAAGGCACCACTGACAGCTCGCTTATTTCTTAAGCGAACTAGGCGAGAAGTTCTCAGATAGGTTCTCTGCCAATCCTTTGATTGTTAAGGTAGATAACGGGCAGTTCTAGTTGAGGTTATTGGTTAGGATAAGCAATACATATATTAAGAGCCAATTTGTGGCATCAAGGAAGGTGACAAATCTTTGATCCTTTCGTTGCATAGTACCCCAAGGTCTTTATTAAATGCTTCTCTATAGGACCGAACACTTATACTAGTCAAAGCTGGGCAGTGCCACATTCATTGGACCACGGTTTCCTCCTCATCTCTTCAAGATCGGCAGTAGTCGTTGTAAGGAAAACCTAGCCTTGTGGCATGTACACCTATTGGAAAGTGGAACAAGCTATTTGTCACCACCATGGCTATGTTAGATCGGTTCTTGTAAAGTAGTTCGTTTGTTCGAGATTTATTTTATAGGAAAGCCACATCTTCCTAGATATGATCCAGTTGGTCAGATTGTTCCACTTACGATTTGATATGGATTTAAAGTTAGATAAGACAACGTCCTCCACAGCCCTTCGTCGGCTCATTTCCTTAAACGCCACTGTGCCCTGGAACCCAGAGTTCCACGTTGGTACCAACCCAGCTAGCTTTTCCTGGCGTTACTTAACAACTCCGCCGCCGTATTCGTCTAATATGTTTGGTGAGCCCCCCGCGTTAAAATCGGTTGAGGGCGTTTTCGCAGGAGAGACCTGTACAGTGCTTGTAATTAAATTGCTTAGCTACTGGGTCCTGCTTGCTTGCAACTGCAAGCACCAGCGGCGCTGGGGGATATCAATCGGCACAGCATTTCTTGTTGCGGGGGCTAGTTGTATCCCTTTCTTCATTAAGCTCCAATCTGACCACTGCTGGTAATTGCGAAGGGACTGATACTTGCCAGCGGGCCCAGGTGATGGTAGACGGGCTAGTTGCAATTAAGCCTTCTTTCCTGAACATGTTAATAATCGATACCTTAGGTCGTTGAAGTGGTCACTTTCAATAACGCCTCCATAAACTACTACCAGGAACTTCCTCTAGCGTCGTTAATCTGCTAGAAGTAGCGGTTGGTATGAGATAAACACAGGCACTGATGCACACTTTTTTCTTCCCCGATTCAAACTGTGCTGCGTGGTACCAGAACCACAAACTGAGTGGAGGAAAAGTATGTCCTTGATGCATAGAGCAGGAACTTGGTGAATAAAGAGGACTCCTAAACCACTGAGTCTTCCAAATTTCTGAAGATAGATGTTCTTTGGGAACGAAACTAATGCTGTCAACAGAAAAAGTATGGCCACACCTTCCTCAGTAATGATGACGCTGTCGTATTCAATGGCATCGGATATGGCGGTGTTGACGATCATCACTTCAGCGTCGTCATATGCTTGAATGGTCACAAGAGTAGATGAGGTCCATACGACTTTGGTTGTTGATTGTAATGCAGAACGGCGAGCTTTTTTCCGAAGGACGGTATTGCAAGAAGTTATTGTGGGAAAACAGGAGAAAGGTCGGAAATTTCGCAGTAGACCCCACATCCTTCTACATTTCTAAAACTTCAGAAAATATTCCATCCCAAAGCTTTATTAACTGTCGAACTTTTTCAACTTAACCCTACTTTTCCGACCTGTTGACTAGACTATAAATGGACTCAGCTGGTTGGTTTATAGCTTAAGTTGGATGCGGTAGATGGCGCAAGTTTTAATTAAGTTCTTAAAAGTTAGGCAAATAAATATTTTGTTCCTAGTTAGAACTTTCTTTAACATTTTATGAATTAACGAATGCATTAATTAAGTTCCTTATTCTTACTTTTCGATTTTTCTTCTCAAAATCTCAAGTCCAAATACCTCTTTCACACATTAAAACTATAGTTCCTGCGATTCAGTTATACCTACACTTTAGTGTAATTTATCATCTTAACAAAATCCATTGTACGCCCATGCACTACAACTACAACCACAACAATCAACGATGCAGTTTCCATAGTGAAATTACCATATTCTTTTTTTTTAGATTTTTCACTTGCATCTAAAGGTAAGGTTACACCGAAAACAAAAACAAGTCTCAATCCACCCACACAGACTTCTGATATGATGCACTCGTTACCCTTGTAGTCTGCCACACGTTTGTCTGCAATCAAGGTTACGTCCGTCGCATCGAATCTCTTGATTGAACGAAACTATAAAAAGACCTTTTATAGATTTTCATTAATGAAGGGCGATGCATTGACTGCCCACAATCACCCGCGTCTTTGGAACACATCACTCGTTTATAATGCCAAACCCACCTGAAGCATTCTTGTGGCATTGGCGGACAAACTGCTCTCAGATCGCATTGTGATACCAGAGCCATCATGCCATAAAAACTCCAGTTCAGGAGCTCCAGACACGATTCCGAACACGATGGGTGACGTAATGTGCGAGACTGGTTTATAAAAAATGGTATGGACAATTTATTCAACTTGCATGCAAACAAACTTGTCTGTCATCAATTGTGAAGGTATGTTGTAGATACAATATTGAGTCTCGCCGTCACCTAACTGCCTGAGGCGAACGGAGTGGCGAGTGGCGGACGGATGCAGCGTTCCCTCGTTGGTCACGGTCTCCATTTTACTCAGCTGTATGGCAATAGCTGCTTTATTCATTCATAAAAATTTAATTTTACTAACAAGTGTGGATACAAAGAATGATACAAAAGCTTTGAGTATGAGGTAGTCGATGGTGTGTCATGTCCAATTCATCGAGTATCCGCATGTTGTACATTTAAAAGCATTTGTTATTAGACGAGGCATGAGAGGCTTTTTATGTTGACAGATGATACGGCAATAGTAATGACCAGTTGAGTGCTCCGTCGGAGTTGTATGGTGGATTTCGAAACAAGAGGCAATTATTGAGATTCGATGAACGATCACTTATCGATGCACTTTGGAATTGGAGTCAACTGTTGGAAACATATTTGTGTTGCTTAATAAAATCAATTATTTTCAATTGGTTTTGGGTTCTGAAGTGTGTTGAAGAGGACACGGTGTTTGGAATGCTTAACGAAAGTAGATTTCAAGGAGTTTCTTTAAGTACATTTTTAACTTCCAGAAGATTTAAAACTAGTTGTCAACAAATGGAGGTTGTAATGTGGGATTTGTATTATCAATTCTTATCATAAACATAACTTCTGAAAAACAGGAATACAGTCAAAAGCTTAAACCTGAAGATCATTACTTAAAATAACAAAAGGAGTTGGAGATAAGATTATAGGCTAGGTTGGGTGCTGATAGAACGAAACGCAGATCAATCGGATTTCGTTGGGCCCGTTCTGTTACCCAAAATAAGAATAAGATACAAAAGAAGGGAGAAGGTTCCAGGAATGGGGTTTAGTGGAGTTATTGGGGGTACCCAGGAAACAACTTGAGTTCGGAAAGAATTTCAGGGTGTTATTTAGTGACAAGTCAAAAATTTTGCTTAATCCGTTGAAAAAGCATTTTTCGAGGCTAGTTTTCCTGAACTGAGGCTTTTTCAGAGGAAGAGGAATTTGTCCCCTCATGAACTGCCTCTTCCTTCTGGCATCCCTTGCATGAGTCCCATCTGCATATAAAGGTTCCCATACTGTGACCGGTAAGAACTCCAACTAGAAGAGACAGTTGACAGTCAAGTTAACCGATAAAAGCCGATTGATGATCTTCTGTAGTTAGCGGCTTTGAGGAAACTGTGGGTTATTTTTGTTTTACTTTTATAATGACATTTGTTATTGAGGGTAATATTTGTCACGGTTCTCAACATGAATCAATTTTGGCCAGTTGGTCAGCCATTTCGTTACCGTGTACCTATGCAATAATGTCTTGGGATTCATCTAAAGGTGACTGAATCGACTCCGTTGAGTAGTTTCAGCTGGTCGCGACCACTATCAACCAGTCAAGATTTTGTAACTCTCGAAGGGATTGTTTTTATGGTCTCCTGGCCTGGCTGTCGATGAGCTTTCAGTTTTTTTTTTCCTTGAGACAGACAGTAAGCCCTTGCACTTGGAAGGCAGTTGAAAAGTTCAGAAACTTTAATGATCTGCTAATGGGTGGGCTTTCTGAAGAAATGCCTCACTCTACCCCATTCTTCGGTTAAGAGCCCGTTGTGAAGGCTAAAACCTGGTTTGGCTTGACGACCCCGTTTTCTTTTTTCGGAAAATTAATTAATTGAACTGGTGAAAGGAATTTTGTTCAGGCTGTGGTTCTTATTGCACTTGTTGTGCCATTCACTGCAAGTTTTAAGATTTGTCGCCTTTTCTGAGGCCAGTGAACAAACAAGACATGTCTGCGCCAGGATTGGCCGTATTGTGGTTGTGTTAATCTTATGAATTGTCTTGGGTCTGCATGATACGTTTTGCCTTTGTTTTATCCTTTAATGCTAAGCACCAATCCAACACATTTTGCCGCCTTTCCTAGGCAGTGTTTATTCCCATGCACTTGTTTCGCCAACGACACATTGATGTGGCTATTCCAACTTCAGATTATAATTGGTTTTTAAACACTTTCTTTGTAGTTGGTATTTGGTATCACCTATAAAATTTTGTTGCTTCAATAAGGTTGTGTGACAGGCGGATATGTCAAAATGTATTAGATCACAATGGTGTCACAGTGGAAAACTGGCGACACTGATGTGTGTGACAAGACACTGTATAAGCAAAACATTTCAACTGTGAATCTAATCTGGCAAATGATGTGAATTTTGTCGAACATAGTTAGTTTTTTTTTACTTTGACTGTACCCAAAACTTAGCGAATCAATGCTGGCAACTTTTATGGCTTCTTTATAAATCTTATGAAGTCGCATCTGGTAAAAAAATCGCAATAACGTTGTTTTAAAAATGGAGTTTTCAGTGAAACTTGCTGAGCTGGTTCCCGATTTTATATAACTTTTTTAATATTTTATGTCAGATCACAGTGGTATATATAAGATTGGCAAAAATAATGAATGACAAAAGACAAGGTGAATTATTTGTTAAACTTTAATCTCAAAACATCAGAGATCTCCCTCTACCTGGTCGCTCCATCGAGCATCAGATTTATTTTGGCTTCAAACTCAATTTGGTATGGCGTTGTAGACGCTCTAAAGGGTCTAGCCATCTCAACCGTTGAATCATATTTTCTTCTTCCTTAACACAGACAAGACCATAAATCGTACGCAAAATGTTTATCTCGAATTCTGAAGAAAATTTTTCAACTGACATTTATCAGGACCGAGGTGATGAGTGTTCTCTACAGCATCTTTCTGTTTCTTCTCGACAGGGCTTAATTTCTCAATTGCTTCCTTTTTCCAAGTAAACAGCTAATTATTCTACGTTTAATTTCCCCGATTATCTAGATTTCAACGTATAGCAGTACACAGGTAGATAAATTCACTGACTATGACCACCTATAGTCACGTTCTCACCAAGTTGGTCGCGTCGTGTCGTAACGCAAGCGATAATAAAACGCTTCAGACGTGTAGGAGAATGGATACTTTTTGATTTTAGAACCACAGATGTGGCTTGCCGCATAGTATTCGCTTAAAACGTTTCGTTTACGAAATGATTCGATGTATAGTGAAAGCGGTAGGTGGAGCTAAAAAATAAATAAAAACGCAGCCATTTTGTTTTATTTTTTATTAACAGAAATCACAAATAACACAAAACACTAGGGCCTTATATGGTATCATCATCTAGAAATAAACAAAAATAATTTAATATAGATATTATAATGAGATTATTGGAAAGAACAACGAAATACTTACTTACAATAATTGGTTTGCGTTTTTTTTTCTGCAATACTGGAAGAGCAACATCCTGCCTCTTTGAATGACTGATGACGACTGACCATATTTACCATGAATGACCATGAAAAAAAACTTCTTCGAAGAACATCAAACTTTAATTCTTCTAGTACCGTGCGGTGACATCTAGTGTGAGTTACTTTAAGCAACTTACATTGCGTACAAAAGTACTTTTTTATCCCGTAAACTGTACGCATTAGGCGGATTTCGTCTTTGTGTCGGGAGGGAATGTGAAAACAGCTGTTTTATAGTTCTTCATCTTGTCTCAATCCTCTGGTGGTGTTGAAGGCTTCAGATGGAACCTTTATCATTTCGACGGGTCATGAAGCATTCTGCAACGTTAAACGTAGTAGTTAAGCAGGAGTTCTTGAGCTGGTCATAGCATGGTAAAGTTCTTCCCTAGTAATGTGGGGTACACATTATCGATCATGACTGATGGATTTGGACTGAATTCGGATAAGAATGATAATGTGTACATCTGACTGATGGTTCGTCGATCAGGATGGATAACCATAAATTTCTTTGGTATGCATGACAGTCAGGAGTACAAAAAAACGTCAAACGTCAGTTAAAACAAAACCACGAGCGCAAAGTTTGTGATTTGCTAATAAAAATGGACTCCGGTAAAACATTTTTTGATGAATTTATAGAATACTATAAATCGAGTCGGCCATTTGTGGGGTGATGCTTGCGGCGAACTTTTTGAAAACATAAAAAAGTAAAAAGATATGCCTGATCTCGGATGTAACAAAATATAAATATCATACGGAGCTGCTATCGCCGCGAGATAAAAAAAAAATAAAAAACCCTTGTTCCCTTATGTGTTTTTCTGTAAAAATCTGTGTCTTATTAACATGTATCTGTGTCATATGAATTCGTACGAAATTGCAGAAAGGGAACGGGGCTGTTGTGAATGTCAACAAACTATTTTTGATTGTGTATACACGATACCTATCCTTCCAAACTGATATCATTCCTTATCCTTGGCTCATGATCGATAATGTGTACCCTGAACTGGTAATTGGTCTCGATGTTAAACTTTTGGTTTTTACAATGATCCAGCGTAATGCAATTTGAAGATAAGATCGTTAGTAGATTTTCCGGGTCTGGAGATTCATTGATAAGACCGATTAGTTCATCATCAAGCGACTATGTTAGAAAGGCGATCTCCTTTTTTGTGGATTCGACAGATCGTACTAAAATTCCGATCGTCGGGTATACTTTTCTCCGAGCATATTTTGATTTGAAGGTCGTCTTGGTTGTGGGTACTTTAAAAGTTTCGCTTTTAGTCCGTCGGTTTCAGCTCATTTGTCGGTCTATATTCTGGCGATATGTGCTTTGATCACATTTCGGGTGGATATTTGGTGGGATCTTGTTCTCTCTCACCAGATTATGAACATCGTTTCCAGTGTCTAGGGTGGCTAGTGAAGAAGTTTCGCACTTCATCGGGTCATCCAAATAGAGCCGTTCGAAAAATTTCTTCTGGAAATTATTTCTTCAAAAGCGACAAATGTTCAAATTCATTTTCATTTATTTCCCTACACTAAAAGGTGTTTAAATATTTGAAGCACGAGGCATCATCCCACATGATATCCAGATAAAAGTTATTTAAATGTGGTATTAATTTTTTGACATATTAATAGAAACAAATACCTAATCTAAAAATTAGCTTGGTAATTGTAATTTTTTGTATAAAAGAAACGTCAGTTCCGTAAATATGCAGTTATAATTTTTGTATTGATGTCTTTGCAGACTAACGTGGGCCCTTAAGGCGTCAGGAATTCTTTTCAAAGTATTTTAATCAGTATCTTGATACAATAAAGATCTTTTTAGCGTCATATAGTACCTATAAAGGTAGCATTTCTTGAATATGGGAAAGTTACAATGTGATATATATTTTTATAAGCATGTCCAAGATTTTCGATAAGCCAGTTTTGATGACGCCTAATACAACATATGGCCCTTAATCAAAATTTTCTCTTAATTAAATATTCATAGCTCCCAACTACATACTTAAATTGCATAAATTAAAAAATGAGCTTGTAACGATACCGGTTACAGATCCAAAAGATACTTAAGCCCATCTCTGATTAACAGCTTATTTATGAAAATGCATTCAACATTTTTTAATTAAATGCAATCAATTTGCTGTAAAATATCTCATTTAATTGTAAATCAATAAAAACGAGTTGTGGGATGTTTTGTGGATTATCTGAATTTGTGGTTCTGAACATAAAATTGGAAAGCTTAAAAATAGATTAAGTTCACATAAATTCCAAACCACATTGATATTGATGTGATTTTCAATACCCACTGTAATGTCAATACAATTAAAATTTCGGATTTGTGAAAAATTTCAAATGAGTTTGAAAAGTATAAAATATTTTTCCAACTATTTAAATATGCTAGGAATGGTAGTTAAAATATTTCGTATTCAGTTTTAATATAGATACTGTATCTTTTGAATTTTATTATTTGTTTACTCAACTGATTTGACTGAAAGTGGTTGTCGTTTATGGTTATAAAGTTAATAATTATTTTTCTGAAATGCGAACTTTAACAAATAAAATGAACATAAAAAACATTTGACTGACGAATAAGTCCGTGACAGATAAGATGAGGCCTTTCCCCTTTCACCAAGTGTATAGTGGCGGAGACTGACTCAATTTAAATAAATTAAATTGCGCGTGCAGGAGAATAAATTCGTTAACAAAAGAGCCACACATGCAAATTCATTTAAACGAATTAACTTTTTTTCTACTCTACATTGACAGACATAGGCTTAGGCATGCATGTTTGTATCTAAGTGCTGTTCGGAAAGAAGAAAATAATTTGGATTAATAAAATGATTAAAGTAGGAACTCGAAAAAGTCGTAACTCGTAAGTAGGCTCTCATATACTCGTGAAACCTTCACCTCTCGCGTGACTGCTAAATTTAGTATTGTAAGAGCTAAGAGGGTTAATGAGAGCATGAAAAGTCTTCAAGGCTACGCGCATGCAGTCTCGTTAATTTATTATTAACATTTTTGTAAGTTTTTCCAACTATTAAAAAACTTTAACCTTAGGAGCTGGCTAAGCTATATGATAAAGAAACAAGTAACGAACAGAAAATTAATTAATTTTTGTATCTTTCACAATACTTTGATTATATTAAGTTACAAATTCTAGTTATGGAATTCGGTTGAGGTGGTCCTTCACTTGATCGCTCCACCTTAGTTGGGGTCTTTCACTGCGGCTGTTCCTCAGGTTTTGATTGAAGACTCAATGGGATGGTAGGTGCTTGTTGGTCCAAATGGTTTTTGACTGATCTCTTCACTGATATTATTTTGGGTAGTCAGAATGATGTTAACGAAATAGACAAAGTATTTCTTCACAGGTATATCTTTCCATTGTGACTTTTTGTCCAAGCCAACCTGAAGACATTAAATACGTGTCTAATCGTCAATAATCGCCGCATCCACTTCAAGGCTTGCGAATGCTGCGCTGACAGCGCTCATCGTTCTTCCGATGACGTCAATAGCATAGTCAAGCAATTGAACATATTTATAAAAAATTGAACAGCTGCTGGTGTATCATGCGAGTTGCATTCGATTGCTAAAAAAGTTACATGATAGCGCGTCACATTGCCTTAAGGATTTCTCGAAATCAAGGAAGTCGGGGGTGTTGTTACCAAGCTTGACAGGGCACTAACTCTCGGTGTCAGAGATGTGAGATGTTTTGTTGGCTCTAATGGTGGGTGTGGATCTTGGGTCTCTTCTTAAAATTTGGCGGAGTGCGAAAATATTGTATGTTGTTGACTTAAAAATGAATAAATTTTGTGTCACGAACAGGAACAGCTGAGAAGTACCAAGACCTCGTGAATTACACTATTAACCATTTAAGTGTTGATACCCTGCTGGATTGGAAGGGTCCTACAATTTACAGCCGGATTTGAACGGCTAGTAAAGATGCACTTTTCACATGTTTCACTCTAGGTGGATTTGTCGTTTCCTCTCAAAAGGCTATACCACGGACGAAGTCTGAGGTGGTATTGAACCTAAGACATTCAAGGTTGACGATGGTTAATCTACTAGTACGAAAACTACATTGAAAGGAGGCCAATCAGTTCATCCAAGAATGAGTTAACCTAGAATAGCCGACAATATTTTATAAGCAACAAGTTATATTTTTAGGACATACTTATGTAGTGGACGCACTTCAGAATATTTTATTGCTTTAGAATGCTAAAGCTATTTAGTTCATTAGGCATACTTTCATCCGACCAAACTGTACCGATGAGTTGGTGTATGCTCTTTAGTCTTTACCAAGTCATCTCCCCGTGCTTTGAAGAGCTCTGCCGGGAGTTTATCCGTTCCAGCAGCTTTGTTGGACTTTAGTTTAGATGTTGCTACCCGAACTTCTTCTTGGTCAGGTGGACGCCCTAATTGAATGGATCATTCTGCCTGGCATTATTATTGTCTCGCTGTTCAACAGTCTGCATAAATGTTCTATATACAAAATTTTGCCAGATACGTACTTATATTTAAACATCAGATTTTGTAGTGTCTCCTTTGGCTTATTTAAAAAACCTTGGCCTAAGATGCGATTCAACCAAGCCTGAACGGGTGGCAATCAATTAAATGCCGTTCATAGTATTTTAATACGCACACTGTTTGATAACATAGACATGAACACAATGGTGTAGCTGCAGCAGTAGTATTTAGCACTGTCAAAGTTAAATGTATACGCAAAATTGAATTGCACGGCTACAATTTAAAGTACAAGTTGACTAATCTCCAACTTCACGAACGTGCTGCGCTGCAAAACAATAACAAACCAAAATGGCAGGCATGATTTTTGTTTGAGTTCAGTGATACACCATGTTGTATTCATTATACATGGTGCTAAGTGCGCTACTTTTTTTGACATTAATTTTGACATTGCTACTTAGTACTGCTGCAGCTACACCATTGTGCTCAGTCAGTAAACCTTAATCCACCACTTCATTTTCTGAAAAATATCGCTTTCGATTTCTCACGGTTTTTAAGGAGGTTCCAGATTGGACAAAGTTCTGCAATGCTATTGCTCATAAACTGTACTTCTAGTTCATTGGCTAGGAATGCAATGCCATCTACATACATGCATTACTAGGTGTACCCACTCATTAAAATGTAGATTGAAAGCCTCCTCCTTTGAACTCTTGGATGTCGGTAAAGTACACACAGAAAAATATTGCGATGTAAAATCAACGTGACGAATTGTTGATTTCAATAAAAAACATGAATTTTTAAATCATTGGATTTCATTTCCATTTAACATGTTTTAGTTCTTTTTTAATATTTCAAAACATTAATTTGAGTTCAAGTCCTGTTGATTTAAGATTAAAATCAAGTATTTAGATTTTCATTTCAAATTAAAACGATTGCGCATAGTTTTAACTTGGAAAAATGTTGAAATAAAATTATTCATGTTTAAAATTAAATTTAAAAATATTTAATGCAAAAACACACGTAAACAACAGGATATTCACTCGATACGTTAATTCAATTTTAAATCAACGTGCAAATTTTCCCGAAGGAAATATTTTTAAATCATCAATGTTTCATTTAAGAAAATTTCACAACTATGATCATGACGAAATAACACGATTGAAGTAATTTCAACATTAAAATAGTGTTGAAATAAAATGATTCTCATATTAATTCCAAGTAAAACGAACATAACATTGAATCAAACATTTTTCATGTAAAATTAACAGGTTATACACCTAAACAACTATTTCGTTTTGAATCAACATGTGTTGGAGTTTAAGAACAGACTGACTCTTTATTTAAGATAATATAATAGTTCATGAGTATAAAGATCAGTTACAATTCGTTATGTATGTAAAATAATTGGTATAAATGATATGTGATGAGAATAACCTGTGTTGCCACTTATTATTGTTTTATTTTCAACACTCCTCCTCAACACAAGTTTATCATAACTTTACAATATAATATCAAAATAGTTTTAAATTCAAATGCAAACAATTTCAAAATTAATTTAATCCCATTAAATTTGTAAAGCTATTATGTTTTTGTTTAGGAAGGTTTTTTGTCAAAACATCTGCAATCATGTTGTTCGTGCAAACGTATTTTAAATCAATCTTCTTCTGCTGGAAAATCCCACGAACGTAATGGAATTTGATATCTATGTGCTTACTCCTTGAGTGATAGACTGGGTTTCGCACAAGTTGCTGTGCGCTGAGGTTATCACCATTGATTATCATTGGTGTTGCGTCAAGATTGAGACCCATCTCACTCAGAAGTTTTTGTATGTAGACAGCTTCTTTTGTTGCAGTACATAGTGCCATGTATTCTGCCTCGGTGCTACTCAACGCCACACAATTTTGTTTCTTTGACTCCCAAGAGAAAACACAGCCTGCAAAGAAAAATACAAAACCGGTGAATGACTTTCTATCACTAATGTCTGCACCCCAATCAGCATCAACAAAACATTCCATTGGCTTTCCAGTTTTATGATACCTTAATTTGTAATCTATTGTTTTGCTCAAGTATCGGAGAATATGTTTTGCACCGGCTAAATGTTCTGAGTGTGGATTTTTGTTTCTCCCCGATAGCTTGCTTACAGAATGCAATATATCCGGACGAGTCGATATCGCCAGATACATTAATGATCCAATTAAACTTTGGTAAAGTCCTTCATCTATTTCCTTACAGTCTTTCGACGTACAATGCACCTGGAAACCCGGATCTAAAGGCGTAGATACATCCCGACAGTGCTCCATATGGTGCTGTTGAAGCAGTTCCTGAATGTATTGCTTTTGACACAAAGTTATGGAGCAGTTATTCCTGTCGACATCTACCTCCATTCCCAAAAAGTACTGAAGTGGGCCTTTGTCTACGACCTGAAACTCGTTAGCAATACTGGCTTTGATGTTGGTAAGCGTAGTCTCCTTAGAACAAGCAATTAAAATGTCGTCAACGTACACTGCTAAAATATTAAATTCACTTTCGGTATTCATAACATATACACAAGGCTCACTTTCACATTGGGAAAATCCTATTTTCTTTAATGCCTTGTCAAGCCGCGAATTCCATTCGCGTCCAGATTGCTTCAAACCGTATATTGCCTTATTTAATTTCAGCACCATATTTGGACACGTTTTGTCGATAAACATCTCTGGCTGTTTCATGAAAACTTCATCATGAAGCTCGCTGTTAAGGTAGGCAGTCGAAACATCCATCTGATGTATATGAAGTTGATATTCGGCAGCTATAGCGATGATCATCCTAATGGTCGCGTACCTTACAACGGGAGAGAAAGTTTCCTCGTAGTTAATGCCGTATTGTTGGCCACAGCCCTTCGCAACGAGTCTTGCCTTGAACCGATCAATTGTTCCATCTTTGTTTTGTTTTAAACTGTAAACCCATTTGCAGTTTATAGCCCTTTTATTTTTTGGCAATTCACATAATGTCCAGGTGTTATTTTCAATGAGGGAATCAAACTCCTTGCTCATCGCCTCGACCCACAAATCCGTATGTGCATTATCATTCACTGCATCAAACACACTCTGAGGAATCTTAATCGATTGGGCAGTGGTCACCATGTTAATTACATTGTATTGTTTCTTAGGACGTCCTGGGTTACCTGTCCGTATTAACCTTGGCCTGCCTGGACCAATTCTTGGAGCATTTGCCTCCTGTACCATTTCTTCCTGTTTAATGTTCCCACTGGCTTCTAGTGTGTCTTTATCGGCGTTCGTGCTTCCCTCAGAAACTCCTCCTTCATTGAAACTCTCTGACGAGTCATTTGCGACAATACAGGGGATAGAGTCACTTGTCAACTCCTTCTCCTCAGTCTTGCTGTCTTCTATGAACACCACATCCCTAGTCACTATTATACTTCTAGTGGCTATATCATAAACTCTGTACGCCTTAGAAGTTTGAGAGTATCCCATCATCAGAACATGTTTACCTCTTGCACCAAACTTTCTTTTCAGCGTTTTATTAAGTGCGATTCCCTTCGACCCAAAAACCTTTAAATGAGCCACGACAGGCTTTTGACCCGTCCATGCTTCAAATGGGGTTATATCAAGCAGTGCCCTTGTAGGTGATCGGTTTCTTAGATAAACCGCTGTGCTGACAGCTTCTGCCCAAAAATGTTCTTTTAAAGCTGCATGAAGAAGCATACTCCTCGCCATTTCAACCAGCGTTCTATTAACACGTTCTGCGACACCATTTTGTTGCGGTGTGTATGGGACAGTTAACTGCCTTTTAATGCCGCAATCGGCCAGAAAATTATTAAAAGCACCATTAATGTATTCAGTGCCATTATCACTAGAAGCTCTTTGATCTTTGCACCCGTTTGGCACTCTACTTCAGCTTTGAAGTTCTTGAAAACTCCGAAGATTTCATCTTTAGTTTTTATAAAATAAGCGAAAATGTACCTCGAATAGTCGTCTACAAAAGTGACGAAGTACCTAGAGCCACCATTTGAGTACGTGTTAATAGGGCCACATACATCTGAGTGGACAAGTTCTAACACTCGCTTTGCGCGGCTATCAGATTTTTTAGGAAATGGTTTCACACATATCTTACCATTTAGACAACTCGCACATTTAAAACCTTCACTATCTCCTATATGAGAAAATCGCATGCCATGAACCATATTTTTTCGAAGAATTTCATTGAGGCTTCCAAAATTTAAATGCCCGAATCTATTGTGCCACAAAATAGAACCATTTTCATTACTTTGAACATTAAAGCATGAATTGATGTTCGCATCTTCATATAGAAACAAGTTGTTCACTTTTGTTGCTTTTAAGACGACTTCACCAGTTTTATTTTTTATGTATGCACCGTCATTTTCAAAAACAACAACATTCCCATTCGATACCGCTTTACTAACTGATAAGAAATTGCTTTGTAAGTCGGGTACATAAAGAACGTCTTTGAGTGTCACCAAAGAACCGTCTGCATTTAATGTGACTTCACCTCTACCGTATGCAAATACAGTTTTGCCGCCCGCTACTTGTATTTCTTCTTTGTACTCTTCTAACCCAGAAATCAAACTCCGATTACAGCACATATGTGCCGTTGCTCCGCTATCGACGCACCATGTATCTCGCGATAGTGTTTTTGTACTTGTAACTGCTACAATCGATAAGAAAGACGTGTGTTGTGGTCTTTCTTCTCTTTTGGGCTCTTTACACTCCGAAGCAAAATGACCTTTGCGCCCACACCTAAAACATTTAACGTTACTCTTCCGTCTTGTTGTTTTTTCTTTCGATATTTGCCCTTTGGAATGTGCTAAGTATGCTTTGCTGTCCACCAGTGTACCGCTAACCTTATCTACCCTTCGCTCCCCCTCTTCAATAATTTTATTTTTTAAAACACTGAGGCTAGGAAATGTATCTCGAATTTCAATTGCTATTACAAAATTTTCGTACGAACCTGGTAGGCTTGAAAGGAGAATAATTACCAGAAGCTCCTCTGTTATAGAAACATTAACCTCATTAAGTTTCTCAATGATGGCAGTAAATGCATTTAGATGCTGGCTAGCATTTTCACCTTCTGACATTTTCAGCCCCAGAAGCTGCTTAAAAAGCGATACCTTTCTTGCTGGACCTTCTCGCTGATATATTTCACGGAACTTATTCCATGCTGCAGCCGAGCTCTTGCAATGCCTTATATGGTTGATTTGTGAGGCTTTGATCGAAAGCATAATACATGCCAATGCTTTTTCATCCTTTGCATCCCATGCTGCCACCGCAGCTCGAACAGCATCATCCCCTTCAACCACCTCAGGCTTCACCACCTTTCCGCAAACATAAGGCCACAGTTCTGCACAGATCAAAACGCTTTTCATCTGCACGCTCCACGAGTCATAGTTCCCCTCATCTAATTTCTCTATTTGAAAACCAGACATATCTAGTTATATAACAGAATTTTTTTTTTTTTTTTTTTTATCTACTTTTATTGCGTTTGGGACCTGGGCCCATAACCTGTTGGAGTTTAAGAACAGACTGACTCTTTATTTAAGATAATATAATAGTTCATGAGTATAAAGATCAGTTACAATTCGTTATGTATGTAAAATAATTGGTATAAATGATATGTGATGAGAATAACCTGTGTTGCCACTTATTATTGTTTTATTTTCAACAACATGGTATTTTTCCCACAGGAAATATTTTTAAATCATCAATGTTTCATTTAAGAAAATTTCTCAACTATGATCATGACGAAATAACACGATTGAAGTAATTTCAACATTAGAATAGTGTTGAAATAAAATGATTCTCATATTAATTCCAAGTAAAACGAACATAACATTGAAACAAACATTTTTCATGTAAAATTAACAGGTCATACACCTAAACAACTACTTTCGTTTTGAATCAACATGGTATTTTTCACACAGGAAATATTTTTAAATCATCAATGTTTCATTTAAAAAAATTTCACAACTATGATCATGACGAAATAACACGATTGAAGTAATTTCAACATTAGAATAGTGTTGAAATAAAATGATTCTCATATTAATTCCAAGTAAAACGAACATAACATTGAAACAAACATTTTTCATGTAAAAATAACAGGTCATACACCTAAACAACTACTTTCGTTTTGAATCAACATGGTATTTTTCACACAGGAAATATTTTTAAATCATCAATGTTTCATTTAAAAAAATTTCACAACTATGATCATGACGAAATAACACGATTGAAGTAATTTCAACATTAGAATAGTGTTGAAATAAAATGATTCTCATATTAATTCCAAGTAAAACGAACATAACATTGAAACAAACATTTTTCATGTAAAAATAACAGGTTATTTTCGGTTGTTTCTTCCTTCTTCTTTTATAAAGACAGCTCCACTCCACAAAATCAAAAATTTAAAAAGTCAATAAAAAAGGAGTGATTCCAAAAATAACTTTTGGAAAAAAGTATGTCTGCTATTACACGATGAGTCCAGGATCCAGGTGCATTAAACTTCTTCGAATAAAGAGAAATGTCAAATAGCTAGATTCCAGGAAATTCTTAGCCACGGAAATTACTTTCATTTAATACTGAATTGTATTAAATTTTGGTATTTTGCAGATAGAGAATACACATTCGGCACAAACACAAAACAAAACGAAGCATTGTTATTTTTAAATGAAATAATTTAGATATAATCCTACATACTTTTGATTTCCACAAAATTTTCAATAAGTGCCGTTATTAAAAAAAAAGAAAACACTAAACTAAACGAAATATTTTTATTTTTAAATGAAATCGTTTAATTATAATCCTACATACTTTTGATTTCTACAAAATTTTCAATAAGCTCCGTTATTTTACGTCGCGACCTTAAGGAATCTCTAAGTAACTACTATTAAACTACAGGGTGATACCTACAAATAAAAATTACCTTGTTTTTTCCTAGTCCTAGTTCACATGCAAACTAATAATTTATGAGTATTGTGATTGTGAATGTGTGGCGGGACATTTGCTAGATAAAGCGAAGAAGTAACAATAAATTTTAAATTGGTAAAAAGAAAATGAAGCTTTGATTAATTTAATGGGCAATTAGAAATATTAAGGGTATTCATGGACGTTTCATGAACGCCCTTTTCTGGAAATGTTATATACTTTGCCTTAACTCAAACAGCAGTTTGTTAAACGTCATTTAAGTCATTAAAGTAATTTAACAAATTTGTTGAGTTATTGAGAAAATGATATTTGATGTTGGAAATATTGGCAGCAAAAAATAAATTGTACATTTCTCAATTCGAATTCCTAATCTTAATTCAAATAAATTGCACGATTGCTAAGCTCTTACTTGCTTTTATTTCCGGTCACAGTTTTGAATAAAATTTGAAAAACATTAAGATAACTCCAAAGTTTTTTTCGATTTACGTAAATTTACATTGTTTAAAAAAACACTTTAATACTTTTCAGTGGAATAATTTAAATTAAATTAATTAATAAGGTAAAAATAATTAAAAATAAAATTTAAAAATACAAAAAAAAAATTTTCGAAAACACTTGAATTTCAAATTATTTTGGCTACTTAAATTTTCTTGAATATCAATTTTGATTGATATCGGTTGATCTGTTGAGTAAAACTGGTCCTTTGGGAGATACCATTTTCAGTACATCATCTTAAAATATTTTTTCGCCAAAATATGCCTAATACTTACATAATAACAATATACAGCTATTTTTTCATAAAAATTTTTGGAGACGTTTTCGCGAAAAATCAATTTTTAAATAACAGTTTATATGAAAGGTACTGAGAATTTTTGAGCTAAAGAAAAATTAAAAAAAGTTTTCATGTTTCAAACTTAAGGAAGTTTGGCCCAACCGACATACTGACAGAAATCGGCCCTTAATTCAAATATGCTTCTCTATCACCGTAATATAATGTTTGATTATTATCTCAAGTTTATAAATATGCACGAATATGCATAATTTGTATTATAGTACCTATAATCTCAATTAAAAACTGAGGAACGTGAACAAAGTAGATGGAATTATAGAAGACTTTGTTAATGACGGTAGCTGAGGGTTCTCGATTTACTGAACATTTTTCCATAATTGGGTTCAGCAGCACCAACATTCTGTTTTTGTAAAAATTTACGCCAAGACGTAGTTGCACAGAACGAAATAAAAATGATTACGGGAAGGAGCTATCTTAATAGTTGTAGCATGAAACAGCTATATTTCACTCACTTTGTACGTTTTATTACAAATACATACATCGACACACAACGTCAAACAGAAACCAAAAAGAATCCTCATCTGTTTAATTTTTGTAATCAAAACAAAAACGATGACGACAAACAACTTATCAATTACAAACAAAAATAATAATACATTCGGCCCAAGATAGGCACACCCTGTATCATGGTTTTTGTATCAATATTGAATCGCGTTGAATCAACTTGAAGTCACACGAATCAAAATGAATTCTCTTTGATTCATGACGAAATCGTATAAGAATATCATTGTTTGTAGTTGATTTCTACAAAAATTGAAGGATCCCGTTATTTCTTCCAAGCCAAGCCAAAAAATATTTCAGAAATGTCCATCAGTTACCTTTTAGTCGCTGTGCATGAGACATGTGTCATATCGCTTTAAGTTTCGGGAAGTGATAAATATACTTAAAAATATGGCTTCAAATGAAAGTTTTAATTTTCATGTGCAAATTGTGAACATAAGTGAAGTGCAACCTATTGACTGACAGATGACGAGGGGTGTTGAGTATCCAGGATAGCGAAGCGGAAAATTGTATGCATTTTTACACAAAAAAAACAACATTAATAAAGCAAAAAAATACCTAATTGGTGAGTTTTAAAAATTGCACATAATATTTTAATTAGGTATCTTTGATAATTTTAATAAAAATATTTTTAAAAAACACTTCATATATTTTTGTGTTAGGTTGAAATAGTTTTGAAGTACGCTTAGTGGGCTATTTTTTACGCATTCAAAACCATACAATTATTCCTACAGGACAAGTAGTTTAGAAATTACAGCGCATTGTGTCTAACAATTTGAAGAATTTTTACACACAAAAATCGAATTGGTAGAAATACCGTGCTGTCATTGCTTACTTGTTGTGTAGGGGTGATTGGAAAAGTTTTGAATCCTTAAAAAAGCTATGAAATTACTTTTGCGTGACCCTATACAATCATCAAAATTGATCGTTCAAAAGATGACAGGCAACAGTCATTTTAAACACACTATTCCACCGCAAAAATAACAATTTATCAAATTTCTTTTTTAGGAGCTGAAATAGGTTATGAAAGCTTAAGATTTCTGTCGAAGGAGGATATACAAAAAGCAATAAAACCAATTGGCTTGCGGGAGCGTTTTTGGGAGATGCTTTTTTTATAGAAAAGAGCTGAAGTATGTTTGCGTTTTTTAATTAACTTTAGTGGTTATTAACAGATTATTTTTGTTTTGTTTTAAGGTTCCGAGATGATGACGATACTTTGTCCCAATCAATTGCCAGCAAGGTATAGTTTCTTGGTTAGGTAGCGAATCCAGTATAGTTTCTACAACATTAACGCTAACATCGATTCCAAAAGACTTGAGCTCGCAGCTCTCTAAAATAAGCAAGAAGGTAAGCTATTCTAATATTTCAACTTTACACAAAGTCTAACCACACATTTCTATTTAGATTCACTGGACTTTACTGACAAGGCAAACAAGCTAACGAAAAACTCAGCGTTCCCGATGCTAATGAGAGTTTCATCGTTCATCTAACAACAATCAACGATTATGAATGAACCATATATTAGCTGGGAAATAAATACTTCACTCAAGGTTTGACCATCCAACTATTTTTAATTGTTGTAGGTTTGATTCTTTATGAATTAAAAGGGTTATACGTTTATTTTGTTAAGACTCTTTTAAAATTTAATAATATTTTATCTAGCCTTGATGTTTGTTTTAAATTGATATAATTATTTTTTATCACTGGAATATCCAAAATGTTATTCTTTATTCAAGAACAGCAAAAAAAAGCAAATTACTACGTATTTATCTCCAAATAATTGTAATGTTTTATTTAATTGAATATTATTTCAATAAATTATTAAACTTTTAAATGATTTCTTTAAACGTATGTTATTTTTTTATGGAATAAGTTTTCTTACAGGTTTGGCTCAATAAAAGTGTAAGTATGTTTCAATCGGACTTAACTTATTTAATTTACAAAACAAATATTTGTTTCAACAGGATTTTAATCTTATTTCAATATGATGATCATGCTGATTCATCTTGTAATTTGAATTCGAATGCAATTTAATTTTGCAGGATTACCATGATGATCATGGTAATTTAATATAATTATCACGGTGATTCAATATGATGATAATGAAGATTTAATATGATGACCATGGTGATTCAAAGCGATGATCATCATGATTCTATATGATGATCATTGTAATTTAATATGATTATCATCATGATTTTGCATGATGATCATGGTAATTTAATATGATTATCATGGTGATTCAATATGATGATAACGAAGATTTAATATGATGACCATGTTGATTCAAAGCGATTATCATCATGATTCTATATGATGATTATTGTAATTTAATATGATTATCATGGTATTTCAACACGATTTTCATCATGATTTTGCATGATTATCATTGTAATTTAATATGATTGTCAAGTTGATTCAATATGATGATAATTAAGATTTAATATGATCATCATGGTAATACAACATGTTGATCGTGGTTATTTCAAATGAAATCCATGCTGATTCAACACTATGATCATCATGATTCTAAATGACGATAATTGTTATTTATCATGATGTTAATCGTGAATCAACATGATAATCGCGGTGTTTTAACATGACCAAGCCTTGGTTTTTATGAAGAAGAAATCATTTCAAAATGACACGAATGCTCTATGAAGCAAAAACATTGGTAAAACATGTTGAATCATTATCATTTTAATTGATTTTACCTTGTTTTTTTTCTGTGTGTAGAGTCCATAAAATAGTGGGCTCAGTAAACAACCTTGTCTAAGACCAATTGTTGTTTAGATCGAATAATTTTTCAGCATCCCATATTAGAGCCTCTATTTTATCATAAATATGTCTTGTCATATTGGAAAAGGGTATCAGAAATACCATCATATATAGCTAAGAACTGATGACATTGAAGAGGTTAAACATATTGATTTGAGGGCTGTATTCTTCTCGGAAACTAAGCTTAGAATTTATTGAGAAGACTTTATGTGTTAAAGAGTTTGTGTCTCTTTCGCCATCCGAACTATACCGAAGGATTATAAGACCGATTGGAAGTAGTTTCATCACATGTTTCTTATTGGTCAATTTTTCATTTGTTACAATTAATGAAAACAGTTCATTAATAAACATTTGTCTAATATATATCGTGACATTGAAATAGATTATCAAAAAAAAAAAAAGATCATAGTTTATGGGTCATTAAATATGGAAAAGTTTAAACCAGTCAGAAAAAACGTGGGTAGGTTTGGGTATATTTATGTTGTATTTGCTTCCAAGAAAGATACTATAGGCCTCTGAAAAAGTCAAACGAATTATTATCTAACTGCAAACACGTGCGTCCATAATAAAAAAGAGACCTTTATGAAGAACTTGCTAGTAGGAATTCAGGTAGCATTCAGAACAGATTAATAAACTCTAACTAAATCAATCATCAGCAATCTTATCTCCCTGACTGTTTATATCAGTTCTTTTTAGTTAATTTAATACTATGTTCACTAATGCATGCGAACACCGATTCTAATCTAGAAGTATGACGACATTACATTTTTTAGTAAGGTACTAATTCTTATGAGCTTTGGTATTATTTAAGAAAAAAAAAAAAATTGAAAGCCGAAGATTGCTTATAGCTTACCCAACCAAGACAGTTTTCTTATGAGTGATCAAACTATGGCCTGACCTTACCTACTCATCTTTCATCTAACTAGCTGAATTGTGTTTGATTTAACTGAAAATGAAAAATAATGACCCCGCCACACTCAGGGGGTTATCAATACCCTTATCATGTGTTATAACACATAAAAGTTGGGTTTGAATGTCTGTTTCTCTCAATGGAAGGTACAAATTGGGCTGGAGAATTTTGAAGTCCAATTTTCGATCACTCTTTGCAGCATTTGGAGCTGTATATCGGCAACAATGCGCAAATATTGCTTTCCAAGCAACCAATTGCCGTTGGCTTATCGTTGTAGACTAGCGACTTCACCTACAGAAAATATTCTAGTGGTTTGAAATCGGACGATCTTGGAGACCAACTCTTACCACTTATCAAACGTTTCCTTCAACGAAGCAATAAGGGCACGCGCTGTGTGACATATTGCGCAGTCTTGTTAACTCCCCCAAATCAAGGTGTTTCAATTTCAGGAACAAAAATGTCATTGATCATGGTCTCCATTACTTGTTAACCTTTGGCCGGCATTGTTTTGAAAGGAGTCAATGATTTCACAAAACAGTGGGTTTGTCTGGAGTGTAAAGTCTCAACAATGGCTTGAGGATTGTCGATAATCCAAATGCAGCAGTTTCGATTATTGACGTAGCCAATCAAGACTCAACCGAAAACAAGCTTCATCGCTGAATAAAATTTTCTTGTGAACTTCGGGATCAACGGCGATCTCGTTACGAGCCCATATTCACCAAATGTATACGGCTGAGTCTTGTCCGTTGGTGGCGCGGATTGAATTCTTGCATGAGTTGGGTTTTGTACTCCAGCGAACCAAGATCCTTCGGCAAAATTTTCCATAAAGTGGATGGACACAGATTTAATCGTGCAATTATTTTACACGATGGTGGAACGCAATGCTGCGTTCTACAGCACCAATAGCTTCTTCGGTACGCACTGTAAGACATCTCAGATGATGACCATTATCATTAAGAGTAAACGTGGTGCAAAAGCGTTCCATCTTTAATCAAATTCATTGCTGTGATAGACAAACAGAACCATGTTTTTCGAAATAAATCTGCAGATTTTACAAGTGTTGTTCAGGCGTCAGTGGATTAATGATGAAAAAAGTATAATATACTTACTTGAAACTATTACTCATGAAAAAAGAGTTTTGAATCGAAACTTCTTTAAAATCGTTGTGATTTGAAACTCGATGAAACGAAAATTCGTCACGTCAAAGAGACAAACACTTAATTCGATAAGATTAAATCGGTAAGAGAATGAGATAGAATGCATTATAATGAATTTTATATTCTAGGTCTCCTATTTCTGCCACTCTTCGTAGTCTCTTTACTATCGTTTATTCGCGAGTTTAAGTGAGAGCGCATCATCGGTACCTTGTGTATTACGTGTTTATGATCCTGCGAATTACAAAGGCTTAGTAAGAAACCACTTACTAAATAAATATGCCGGAAACTGATGTTGAAAGGTGTCGTTCATCTCATTCCTCATAGGTTGCTTTCCTAAAGTTTCACTGAATTTTTTTTTTTGTTAATATTTGTTTTTTAATTAATAAACCTACGCAAATATTTTTGTAATTTAACAAATCAACTTATGTAAGTTTAGTCATTTCCTTTTCTAGAAATTCACTAAATAAGGTTCTTTAGAACAACGCTCGTAGTTGTATAAGGCAATCGTTTGTGTTAAACATTTCCCTTTTAAAATAAACATAAAAATTCAATTAAAAGAAGTTTACAATATTTTTTTTCTTTTTTTTTTTCAGGTGAGCTACAAGTTTTTATTAGTAAATATATGCTCAAATGCTTGGCGGTAAATATAACAAGAAACTTAAGACCGATCCTTATATGCTAGCCTGGATTACCCATGTTGGACATGAGTGCAATAATTCGCTCCATATGGTAGCTAAGCTAATGCACTTTGAACATATCACTAATAACACACCTCTCAACTAATTTAGGTCACACGATAAAATAATTTTTTTATTGATAAGGAACAAACAATAAAAAATAAAACGCTTTGCTCAATTTATGACGGAATTACTTGAAGCAAAAAATTATTAAAAAAAAAAAAAAGTTGTAGAATAATTTTATCAAACCGATTAGAGCGTCGAGAGTGCATTAACCTTTCGCAAAAGCTGTTGCTAGACCTATATCTACCTGCATCACAGGAATGTTAAATTCACGAGTCGCGATTTCTTTGCAATGTATCTTAAAACAGATTGCTTGAAGTATACAAAGTATCTTATCTTAATTTTTATTCCTTGCTGGTCTAAGATTGTAAGTAGTATCTACACTAGTTTGTACACATTTTAATCGATATACCCTGGGGGCGATAACATTATCTTGAATTGGGGCAAGCATTGCAGACAGATTTATGTGTTTTTTTTTTTTGGTGTAGATACGAACAAGGGGGAAGATACGGACTATTCCCCTTTATAAAGCAAAACAAAAATCGATTGTGTAGGAGGCGGATTTTATGATTTTATTGTTGGCTATTGATCAAAAAGTTTGTTTTGTTGGGAGTCGATGTAGATATGAAGTTGTATGAATAGGCGTCATTCAAAGAAATTTTAGTGTTAACATTGAATGAGTTTGTAGTTTAGTTTGATGGTTTTTTTTTTTTGTGTTGTGGTTTGTGACAACAATTTATTAAAAGTTATTATACTTCTTAACAGACAGGGCGATAAGTCATGTTATGAAGGTTTTGCTGTATTTTTAAATGCTTTGGAAGGAGAATTATTCGTGAATCATAGTGAATAATTTTTAAAATTTTTAAATGACCCACTAAACTGTTTACCAACTCTAATAGGTTTCACTGAATTTTTGTAATAAGTTACTTCATATCTTAATTTATCCCCATCCGCAATATCAACCGCTTTGTGTACGATTTGAGCTCCATTGGCTTTCATTTACTTGTTAAGGAAAATATATAAGTATTTAATGCAAGGCTTTCAGCGAGTAAGAAAACAGTAATAGTGGCTTGCCGACATCACGCGAACACACGACATGCAGTTGTCCGTGCCCGAAACACGAAAGCTCTTAGTCAAGGCCAATAACTTCCAGTGACTATGAGCTTGTGATTTGTTGATAGATATCTTTCCCCGAAATTAAAGTCTTTACTAGCTCTTCTTTCGGTTTATAACTCTTCCAAATATATTTTGACTGTCACGAAAAAATTTCAAAGCTCTGTCCAGCACCTTTTGTGAGCTATTATCTATTCTCCACAAACGATCAATTTGCATTTCTGTTGAAAAATCGCCATTGCGCTGTTTTAAGTGATGTTAAAATTTGGTGTTTCATTCATTTGCAGGTCCAGTCCAGTGGTAATTTTAATGCATGATG
This sequence comes from Platycheirus albimanus, assembly GCA_916050605.2. Lineage (NCBI taxonomy): Eukaryota > Metazoa > Arthropoda > Insecta > Diptera > Syrphidae > Platycheirus > Platycheirus albimanus. The sequence continues at coordinate 60,058,954 of OU696696.1, forward strand.
TGGAGCTCATCCTTCTAACAAAGTAAACATGAGACAAATATGTGGTCCAAGAAGACTACCTTGAGGAACTCTGTTAATCAAAACACTTTAATGGGTCTATAGAAATTTGATTCAAAAGTGTTCTGCATTTGAACTTCAAAGTTTATTTTAATGAGGGTTTATCAGGGCTGTTATGCTGTTTTTAGGTATTTTTCGCTTTAAGCAACTGTTTCTTAGCTCTATATTTAAAAATTTGCTGTCTTACTCTACAATTATTTTGCCTGGAAATCTTCAACATTTTAACAAAGTTCACACGCAATAATCAAATGCAAAACACAAAAAAATGTCGCAATAATTTGAGCGAGATGAAAATTGCCAAATATATATTTCCAAGTGACCCTCAAGAACTTTTAAAACTTAACGCTTTGAAGGTCTTTTTTTCTCAATCTGCTAATCAAGCTGACGCTTAGTGTCAATTATATCGCCAGTAAACGCTTGATAGCACTCATATCGCCAGTAAATCAGAGTGGCTAGCTAAAACACTTGCATAAGTATGGATGTCGTAGTTTATTTTACGTATTTTAACAGAAAACTTGTTACTGGCCCCACGTTGGGCGCCCACTTGTTGACTCAATATTGAACTAACGTGGTTTTAAAAAATAAAATGGGTGCCATTGGTGTTTCAACTCAAATTAATAATTACTATATTACTTCTCTTTCTTATTTACGCCCGATTCACAACAAACAGTAATCAAGATTTTTTTCTGAAACAGATATAGCTATCCTAAAAAACCTGTTTTTTTATTCATTTTTCATAAACGACGTTTTTTGATAAATAAACTTGAAAAGGTAAAGTTCCGAAACACGAGCCTTTTGACTACTACTGCTTCCAAATAAACAGTCAATACTCCCTAAACTCAAACAGCTGCCGTACAGCTGTCAATACGAGCGTGTTCAGAAAACTTAGACCCTCAGTCTGTGAACACGATTTCCGTGTTGAAATTTGTATAGAAAATTATCAAGAATAGTAGACCATAATTTTTTGGATATTCTTGCTCAGCTATAATTTGTTTGAGACGTACTAAATGGAGATAGAAAGCTACATTAAAGATTAACAAATAAATTGTGCTGAGATTTCTTCTGTCACCGTTGAGATGATAATAGAAATGTCAATCAAAAATAAGTGAATGTCAAGTATGAAAGCTTTAAGGCAAGACCGCGCTAAGCGAAACTGCACAGTACGTTTTCTTTGTCTAAATTGTATGAGTTAAATTCTATTACGCTGCAGCGGAACTACACTTCAGTGACAGCAAGCGGCATAGAGTTGGGAGTCTTCAGTACTATTGCGCTTCTTTCCGCTAAAGTGCTGTTCCACTGCTGCCAAATGTTGTTTTAAAAAGGTATGACGAAGCATATTTCGGCAATTTTGTAGCTGCTATATTAGGTCAAAGCAAGATTCATAAATTTGAAACTATAAGGGAATATTATAAAATTAAAAAATAATGACGTGTACTGTCACGTGTTGTAGTTTAAGTGTAGTTCAAATGTTTAACTTCAGTTCAAATTCGGTTAGAAAGAAAAGTCGTGTAGTGCAATACAGTTCCGCCTATAGTGCGTTCCTGCTTTAAAAAATACCTCCACCTCCAATAAACAAAAAAATTAACAAATTCTTAAAAATTTATAAGCGACAAAACAGAACCAAAAACATGTTTGCTGAAAAACATAAGTTATGGCATGTGTTGCCAAAGTGCGACAGCAAACTTATTTATTTAAAAAAAACACACAATATCGACCTTGACCGATTTTCCAAAAAAATTGAATAAATTAACACATTTAACAGACGAAGTGGAAAAGAATTTCTCATTCTGACAATAAATCACCCACACTGTTTAAAAAACAAACAAAAACAATTCACTTTTCTTTTTACTGAGCTCATCGAAAATACCATAAAAAAATAATTTCACTAACGAAGTTCATTTCCCTTATAATTTCAAGTCAAAATTGTTTATTCGAAATGCGATTTAAATTCTTCCCCAAGTTTGCTGATGTTTATTACGTGAACAGACTATTATTTCCCCAAATGCACCCATAATGCACGCATATGCTAAGTTTTACGGTTACACAACGAGAAATTTTGTAATTAGATAGATTGTTATCTCAAGACTCAGACTGGATAACTCAGCTCAAGCTGAAAAGGTGTGGACTGGAAATGTTGAAAGAACGCGCTGATACCTGGTGCATATTAATCGAATCGAAATCATAAGACGTCAAATTCAAATTGATGCAGTAATCGTGACGTTTGCATCTTAAATTTACCCGTTCCGTATGCCAAATCCCAAATGCCAAGGTGTGTTTAGTGTTTACCTACCTAAATCATAAAATTAAGATAAATTCAGAGCAAGAGAACTGAAACTATCGGCTATTCTATAAACAAATCGGAAAGTGGGTGAATTATTCGACCTGAAAGAAAGAAAACACACTGTCTTAATCGAAATAATGTATCCACACTAGATACTTCTTGTCTATTTTTAGAATGCGGAAAGTAATGAACAAAACTAGACAGAAATGGGGTCAATAATCTGCTCTGAATGCAAAATCCAAGTCAATCGATGGTTCGTTGGCTACAATAACGTAGGTATGTATGTGCTCAGCCAGCGGTGACAACAAAGTGACAGTGACAGAACTGAAAGTGACAGTTTATTCGCACATTGGACGAGGTCAAAACGTCATGCTGTCACTTCGATGCAAATGACATTGAATTAATGCGATTTCTTCGTTTCACATTATGTCATGTTCATGTACGAGCCAGGTAGTCATAGTTATGGCCGTAGCCGGAGCCCAGACAATGCAGCTGATTTTGAGGGCGACATTTTTTTACTGTGTGTGACGTAATTTCCTCTGATATCATTCGACTGGCTTGGTGTAAGGTAACGTGCCGGTGCTGGCTGTCAAGTGTGACTTTTTAGATTCCCTCATTGATTGCGTTTAAGAAATTAAGTCCATTTGAATGCAATTGTGTTGATGTTGATCAACTTGTGGCTTTTGCATTCAACAAGGGGGGTCGAAGACTTTGGGCAACATCTGGCTGACAGACAACGTTATATGTTGTTGTTTACATTGCATCGAATGCAACAGAAGACATGATGCATTAGCAAGATTCCTGCGGACGCGAAGGCATAAGGGAAGACTTGGGAGTTTTCTGATGTGAACAGAAAACAACAACTGCGAAAGGGCCTTATATTTTTTTTCTTCACACGCAGAGGACCTTGTTTGGATGCTTCGGCTCAGATCACACAAATCGGTTGAATTTTTAGGTTAAATGTATTTTTTGTAATTAATGTAATATTTTCTCATGAGTTACTGATTTCGCGAAAAAGTAAAACTCTAGCTGATAACGCTTGGGTGTTTCAAGCTGTCCACGATAGTGCAGTGGGTTCAATGAGAATTAGAATTGGTGACGCAAATATGTCTATGTCAAGATGTGTCAAATTTGATGAGGCAGTTTAGTTTGATCAAAATTTGCTGACAAAGTGGTTTGCAAAAATCTCAGACAGTCAAATGGAAGGATGACAGATTTTTCAGAGCACTTCATTTGACGCACCCTTATCAGCGTAATGTCACGTTTGATTGTCATCTCAAATTGATTATTTGCACCAATCCATAACTTGCCTTAAGCGTGGTTCATGTGGGACAATGCAGAGACGAAGAAAATGCGACAAGACAATCATTGTTTCATGTGAAGAACTGTTTCCAGGACAAGACAATTGTTATTATATTGTCCTCCAAAACAGCTTGCCGAGCTATCTCTGAGGACAATATCGACTGGCTGCCATATTGTCTTGTCCAACCCCGTTCAAGAGTCTTGGACAAGACATTTGAGTACTGTCCCATTGTCTTGTCTGCGTGTGAACGCTTCTCTACGTACGGTTTTCCAATTGAAGTGTGTGGCCACGTTGTTTTTGGTGACATCTGTCAAAATTGTTGTGTATTATTCAGTTACTTTACGTTACGTTTGTTGGCCAAATTTAAGACGACCGGTTCGGTTTTCAATCAGCCAACATTCGTACGGCAAAGGAACGCAGGATGGGCTAAGAACATCACTGCGGTCCGTGGAAGTGCACAGCAGACCGAAGAACTCAAAGCTCATGATTCATGTCATCACCATAGACTGGGCTTCGAAGCTATTGGAAGAGGACCCCAATTTTGGACGGAAAATAATCTCAAGTAACGACGAGCATTTTTTTATGAATGGCTGTGATATAAAGCAAAATTTGCCGTAAGTAGAACGACACCAACCCACACGAAATTCAATCAGGTGACAATGCATCCTCAAAAAGTTAACGATTGGTGTGGATTTTGGGCCGATCGGCGCGGCCGCGTCATTGGTTCGTTCTTTTTTCGAAACTAAGCTTATGATGCGGTCACCGTCAATGGCGAGCGCTACAGAACGATGATAACTGGCTGAGCACAATGGTGTAGCTGCAGCAGTAGTACGTAGCACTGTCAAAGTTAAACGTACGCATATCGTATTGCACGGCTACAGTCTGAAGTAGCAGATGCAGTGCAGCCCAGAGAGTAGTTGAAGAACAAGTCGACTCGATTCCAACTTAACGAACGTGCTGCGCTGCAAAACAACAACAAACCAAAATGGCAGACGTGATTTTTGTTTCAGTTCAGTGCTAATTGTATTTGTACATGCTGCTTAGTGCGGTGATTTGTTTGACATTCATTTTGACATTGCTACTTACTACAGCTGCAGCTACACGATTGTGCTCAGCCAGTAACCAATTTTTTATGGCTTGAATAGTACCATAGTGTCCGTGTGTCTATATCGATTCCTACAGCCTGAACGGTTGGATTGATTAGCTTCAAACTTGGTACATAGTGTTTTTAGAGTATTTCTTTTGACTTTTTATATGCAACTGACATTCTTGTTGGATCGTCACATATAATAGTTAACAGAAAGCTTATTTTCCCTAAAACGGCTCCAACAGTTGTGATGAAAGTTTTTTTTAGGGATAAGTATATCCATCAAATGGTACAACAACTTTTGTACCCTGTTCTCTGATCTTGAAATAAAAATTAATCTTATTAAAAGTGTCTTTGAATCAATCCATTTTGTCCATTCGGTAGTTAATGTGTCGTGCAACCATGCTGGAGGTCTGGGATCAATTCCTCTGTCCACCCAAAAGTAGGAAACTGATAGGTACTTCCTTTTGTCGCTTTAATGTTGCATTGATTAAATGTGTCTCTCCTAAGTCCTAACCTTCATATGAATATTGAAGACTGGTTCTAAGGGTTTATCACAAGTCCTCGTCTCCGTTTTAAGGTGCTTATTAAATTAGGTCCCATAATCTAATTTATTCATTTAATTCACTTTCATTTGGGTCAAGATCAAAATAAACCAAAGCTATAAATATCTCAATTCACAAGAAGCAATATCAAAACAAATATGTATCAGCTACGACTGCTTGTTGGCCTTGAAGATCAAGCCACTGAAGACAGCAACAAAAAAAAAAAAATCAAATCCATATTGTGATTGAGCCAACCATAGAGATACCTTCTATTATGGTTGGTCACGAATGATTCGTCATCATCATCATCATCATCATCAGCAACGTCGTCGTCGTCAGTTAAAGTCAAGTTCAACAGACGGTAAATTGTATCTATTACCACAACGACACAACAACAGTTCCTCTTACGGTTCCGCATTTCCTATTACATTGAGTAATATTCGTCTTACAGCTTTAAATGTGGTGGGCCAGGCCAATCGTGACGTTTCGAAAGGTTTTTGGTTTGTTTTCTTTTCTTGGTATATGTATAATGTCGCTAGATCTTGGAGGTCTTTTTTTTGGCTAAAGTCGAAACGTGGTGCAAACTTATTCTGTAGACCGGTTTTATATTTTTTTTTTAAGTGCGAAACGGAATAGAATGTGGCTTTTAGAGTTTGGTCGATGAAGTAGAAGTTCGTCTTTTTAACAGTTTCTATGTTTTATTATCTCTTTTAAGTATGTCTGTGTTTGTTTGCGATATGGCGAACTTGTTTGCATAAAACCAGCGAACTTGTTCGATGAAATTTGCATGCGTTGTCGTTTTGGTTTTCATTTAATTTAATTTAGTTTGACATAAAATCAGGAGGCGTAGGTATGCCGAATTTGTCATTTGAGCACTTTTCTGTGGTTCCGGGAGCTCCTTCATCACAAACCTAAAGCCGAAACAGCCTTTTTACAATAAATTATGTCTTTTTTTATGTTTTAATAGATTATTTTCAAAACATTAGTTTTAGGGTACAAATGAGGCATCGTAAAATATAGATCATTGTCAGAAAAAGCGTGCATAAATTTATTCTTAAGTATACCCATTTGAACTTGATTAACATTTTTTTACGATTCCTCCCACGAATGCTTCAAGTTTTATCGCAAGCAAGTCAATTCTTTAAAAAGTAGAATATTGCTTTCAAAAAGAATTTGCTTTTAATTTAATAGTTCATGGTAATTTGAATTGACAAGCAATTCGGTTTAAATGCGAATTTTCATTTTAACTAGGTATGTAGGTCGCAGAAATTATAAAATTTAAATTATAGTTTCCTTCAATAGTATATGGTTGACAATTTTATTGTTTATGGATGATAAAGTAAAAAAGAAAAAAAAAACATCTCCAATTCAAGTCGAAGAAACAAGTGATTTTCCAAGAAAAAAAGTCAGAAATAAAGTCAATCTGAAATTTACTTTCCATTTAATAAAAATTGTTCATATCAGTGAAAATAAAATGCACGACTGGGTCGCACGAACTTGCTCTTATGATAAGCAATTGCGTAGTGGCTGCATATATGGATATTAAAAAAAAATTAAATAATTTCGAAAATTCTTTTATTTTTTAAATTAGTTTAAGAGTTTTCTCGGAAAAACTAAGTATACAATAAAATTTCAAAGCTATACGTCAATCTAGGAAAAAAAAATATTGAAAATCGTTGGACCAGTTTTTTTTTTAAAAGGTTATTTTTGAAAAACTTTTTCAAAAAATATTTTGAAATTTGTTTGAGTATGCAAATATATGGCAATGTGTAGTTTACATTTTAAAAATAATTTTAAAAAAAATCAATGTACCCGTTTCCAACATATTTCGAAAACCAAAAATTTTTTTGAAAAAATTATAAAAAATCAAAAAAAAAAGTTTTCGAAAATTTTGAAACGCCATATTAATAAAATTATGAATGACTTCCTGTGCCAAAAATTTTATTGAAATCCAATGTATAAAAAATTTGATTTGAAAATACTGGTTCTATGAGAGGTACCGTTATTAGACACATTTTGAAAAAAAATTTCAAACCAAAAGATAGATTGTCTTGCAAAAATAGCATTCTGAAAGTTTTGTCAAAGTCGTTAGAGCCGTTTTTGAGAAAATCAATTTTTTTCTTCACGATTGTATGGCAGGTGCCGTTATTTTTGGGCCTAGAGCAAAAATAAAAAATATGTTCCGAGGGACGGCCAAATAAATCCTAGATACCAAATTTGAAGCAAATCGGCCCATCCGTTCAGCCTCCAGATGCGCGAACAGACAGACAGACAGACAGACAGACAGACAGACAGACAGACGGACGGAATTTCCAGATCCACTTTTTTCGACTTCTCCATCATAGTAATGTCATGTGTGATTGTTATCTCAAATTTTTTTTTCTGCACGAATCCATAACTTGCCTTATAGTACCTATAATCGCAAGTAAAAATCTCCAATAAAGAATTTTGGTGCATTTTTTGTCTTTCAATCTTTAATGAAGTTGGGTTAGCCTACTGAAACGAAATTCCACACGGTTTTTAATATCTATTCTTGAAATAAAGTGAGCCATAAGTCCACAAATAGTATATCTAGATATAAGTATCCGGTAAACAAATTGTTAAAATTAAATCCGCCCACAAACACTCCTACAATCGCAATTTTCGTTCAACAACCTCTATTTGGCAAAATTGAATTAGGTTTTTTGTACAGCTAAGATCGAAGCACAACGCTTAAATTTTGCACACTCCAAGCTATAGGTAAATCGTCCCTAAATTAAATACAAATAATTTAGTTTGGGCGTGGCTGACGCCCATTTTTCATACAAAACCGTGAATTTAATTTTTAGAAAATAACGATGCATTGACCTTTAACCTTTAATTTTGTGGGTGTTAGTTGTACGTAAACATCTTGTGTATGAAAACGAAAAAGAAACTATAAAAAACATATTTTTGCAAATAAACGTTAATAAATCCACAATCCCAAATTTATGCGTCTCTTAGTCAAAACTAAGACGCTGTGAATAAAGAGAAAATTTTAAGTTTCGGGCGTTGCTTACGCCCACTTTTCATGGAAGAACAAAAAAACATAGTTTTAAAAATTCATGGTGCCACTTTCGAGAGCAAGATCCTTTATTCGGGTAAGATCGTTAAAAAACTACTCGATTCAGCTGTAGTCTTACATATATGCCTGAAAATTGACTTACGATCAAAGCTCAGTTGGTGCTTTAATTTTTTTTTACAAATTTGTAGGACATGCCCACTTTGAAGTGGCGTTTCCGGTGAAAGTCTTAGTATGCTTTAATGTTTCCTAACTACGGTCGCAGTTTTGAAGTAAGATGATGTACATTACGGTTTGTATTCCTTGGATACGTATCAAGTTGTTGTTCAAGAATTGTTAAATATACCCATAAATCGCTATTTACATTTAAAAAATCTTATTTTCAAAAATTTAAGTTATGTCTTGTTTTGTTCAAATAGAGCTTCAAACTCAAAATTGAATGTCGCTAACCTCATGGTAGTTGCCTTGGCAATACAAATTATCAACGTTGGGCGTGGCATACACCTTTTTTTTCCTCAGTGAACCTATGTGCCTGCATCGGATGAAAATTTTGATTAATAGAGCAAAAAAATTCAAAATTGTCTTTTTAGCTTTATAGCTGAGGCCATAATTGAATTCCTTGAGATGCAGCTTCCTTTGCTTAAAATGAAGTTGTTTTTAGTCTTCCGACGTCATTTTTAAGTGACGACAAAAGTTAAACTTATTTTGCACGTTTTTTTGAACTTGCAAACAACATAAGTAACGAAGAGAGAAGAGGGCCAAAAAGCAGTGCTATCGCCATAAAATGATTACGCCAAAAACCTAAACAAAAATATATACCTACTGAAAGAGTTAGTGGCTAGATCAAAAAATATCCATCAATAGCGATGAGCATTCACGACAGTTCATCTTTGTAGAATTTTTTAATACTCCAGAATTAACAGGTGTGCCCGTGCCCTCCCATAAACTATGTTGCAAAAGATTTGCTTTCAAGTTTCCTGCTGATGCAACAAGTTTTGGTACCAGACTACGGGTCACAGACCTGGAGAAGAGTATTATAAAGGCCACTTTTCTAACTGGAGGAGCTAAATTGGAAAGCGTGTTGATTCCCTGAATCCGAACTTTCCCCTACAATTTGCTATTTAAATTCAAGAGACTTCAATTTTCCCTAAGGCTGCAACTCCTCCTGGAGCAAAGAGTGGCAACCAGATTCCACCATTTCTCCCTGTTCGCAGCACGACACCTCAACTGTGCTCACGACTTCGACTTGTCAGCTCCCTTCTAAACATTAGACTGCCAGGTTTTCACTGCTTTTCCAACGCGCCATTAATCTTGAGGATCTTATTGAAAAGACTCCTTTTCAAATATAAGTCGCAGTTCTTTGGTTCGGTATGGTCTATGGCTCCCGGATGTTTGGAATGCAGTGAATGGTTCACAAACGCCTGTTTCAAAGCTTCAACTTTGTTTAAAGCTTATTATTTTATTAGTTCCGCCTACGAGCTTTGTTTATTCTGTTGTTGACGTCCTGACCTGTTCCACCGTTGCGTTAATCCTTAAACCAGCGCCAGCGGTTTCTCCATTTCGTGGGAGCACATTTGGTTAAGATCACCGTTTCGCCATTAAACAGATATCATCAGCAAAGTCCAAACCTCAACTTCTCAACCGAATTTTGTAAAGAAATTTTGTAACTATACACACTGTCAGCAGGGTAGAAAAAAGGAGAACAAGCTTCTTTTATCCCGACAAAGTTCTGCTCTCGGAGGACAGGAAACTGTACCAACAAAAGCCGTCTCTGTGGATAACTTGTTATAGGTTCATGTAATTCTACATGAAATATGCTTTTTCCAATCCCAAGAAAAAACATTCTCCGCAGTAATTTCAATTTATCAATCTGAAAGTACATATCTGCTGTGAATTGATTCTGCAGATACGAACGTGACACGACTACCAATCCCAAAATCATAATAAATCGCACTTTGTTGCTCGATTGACAAAACGCTTCTGTCCGCATCTGATAATTTTTTTGACATTTGATTGAAATATGAGCTATTTTTTCCCTCCCGTTGATAAGCTTCAAGCTGAGTCTTGAAGGAACAATCTTCCAAGCAAACGCCTGAAATGGGTTTGGTCTTCGTGCCATAAGAATAAAACCGACAGGGACATTTTTAAAACCACTTCTTGCAGTGACTTTTGTGGGCAAAAAATAAAAGAATCTCTGAATGGAAACAGCTATAGCTACACAAGAAGTCCGTTTGGAAAGAAAAATGCGTGTTCCAAGAGCATTCAACTCTGTCGCAAAAGAATATAGCAATTTGTTAGAAAAGTAATAAGCAGATACATAGGTACCTATATAAAAAAGTATCCAATGGATATACGAGTATGTCTCCCCTTTTGCATGGTTTTGTGTCTGCCTGATGCATTTGTAGTTAGCTATTGTTGAATGATGTTTTTTTTTTTTGGTATTGGGGAAACTTGAAATCCTCGAATGGCATTCCGAGGAGTGCAAACCACTGACAGTCACAAATGGCCTGCGATTATTGTAAGCCATGTCGCGGATGTCACAGTCGAAGTCGTCGTCTCTTTATAGTGTTCTAGTCGCAGGTCTTTGTTTCGACGGATGGTCTTGGGTGATGTGATGGTTATACCAACCACGCGTGGTTCAGACAAGTTCATCTTCTATCATTATTTGCTTTCTCTCTGTCATTATGGGTGATTTTTCCGCTGCATTAATTTTTTTGAAAAGAACAAAAGTTTTATTTTTGAATGATGCGGATAGCGGATGAATGTAGGAAGTCAAATGTATAAAATAAAAGGTTGATCAACTTTTGAGAACAATAGGGCCTATCTTTTGATGAGGCCTACTTTTTATCATTGATGTATATAGGAACAGTGTGCATGTAGCCATTTATAATTCAGAACCCAGAAACATTTAAGGAAGTTAATTATTTATTTCATTTTTGAACGTTTCTAACCTTGTTGGAAAAAGAATTGAACTTTGTATTATGCACTGTCGTGGTAAGTTCCCAATGGTAAACTAAATTTTTTTTATAGCAGTACCTACCATGAGAACCACAGCTATACCGAAGCCTAAGAAACATGCCTTTCACTGGTCGTAAAAGCGACAAAAAGCGTGCTCTTACTCATGAATGATTGGGAATTGACTTTCCGGGAGTAGACCGGTAGTAGTAGAATATTTAAACATAACATCTTTCACATATTAAACCCAACAAAAGTGATCGAACCGGGCCATTAACAAAAACCATGTTCCGCTGATTACGGACGCTGATTACTGTTACTGACTGGTCAAAGACGGACAGAAATGTAGGGTTAGAAATCCTGTCAGCAGTGTCGTATCTACGATTTTTTAAAGGGGGGCGTCCACCGCCATTTTATAATTTCACTACCATATACATTGGCTTTGGCAGTGGTCCCCCCCCCCAAAGGCTGCCGACCGGGAAAGTGCCCTCTTTGCCCCCATACATCCGGCGCTGCTCGTCAGATTTCTCACCCATAAACAGCTCAATAAAGAATCGATGTTTGAGCAGTGTCTTTAAAGGTGAAGTTTTTCCAATATACCACAAAGCATATTACCAGCTGGTGTACGCTCGTCAGATCCATCGATTTTATAGTCACAATGCCAAAACTGGTGGATCACCACTGCAACGAGTTGAAACTATTTAATCAAATTAACTCAGGAAACCTTCCCTGGGACCGGAACACTGTGCAATAGGGCGGGCAGGAATGAAAGATAGAATAATCGGAATCGGTTCAGCACTTGAACCAAGCCGAACAGTATTCTTGATAGATACTTCTTCCATTGGAGAAAAAAGCTAATAAATTTCTATGAATTTAATTCAAATCCAAATTACCTACGAATTGAGCTTGTGGAGTATCGGGGAACCTTTGGATGGAAACAAACGGAAATCTTGCTCAAGCTAAGCCGAGCTCAACTGTTCAGTTTGATTATGGAAAGGGTATAAAGACAAAGACGTGGAAAAGAATATTACTTACTCTGTGAATGCCCCACCTTGAGACGCACCATCTGAGTTCTTCCTCAATAAGCTGAATTCCGTCTCAAAAAAGTCACTTAAGACCTTCTTAAAGTCTAAAGTTTAGAAGTCAGTTTGGTTCATGGGGCCCCACTTTTAAATACCTTATTGTCCACTTACATCCCCTTCCTTGAATTTCCCTTTAATAAGTCTGGGACTGCTTCGGTGTGATATCACGAACTTTTGTCAGTGATTGACAAAATCCAATAACTATACATATTTCATGACTTGTTCTCGCAGACATTTCCACCGAATCCTACGTCAAAGCTCAAGAATTGAAAATAAAATCAGGAGATGTCATCGTACAGGGTCATTCATTTCGTACTTATTAGTAGCGCTGGCATTTGACACCTGTCAACTCTGTCATCTGCAACGTCATTTTTGTTGAATGCTTGGCATTTACGATAACGGATCGCTTAACAATCGAACAACGCCTTAAAATTTTTAAAACTTAGGTACTACAAATGTGGTGATTTCAACGCGTAGCCACTTTTGCGCATTACGCTATGATTATGCTCGTCATAATCAACTGACTGCGCAAGCAATAGGAAAAATTGTGAAGAAATTTGAAGAGACTGGAAGTGTTACTAATGTCGAAAGGCTTGTGCATCATAATGCACGCACAGTCGAAAATATTGCCACAAGTGTAAGTGTTGTTAAGATCCGAATTGTTTTCTCGGCGTTTCCAGCAATTGAAAGTGTCTCACCGCTTTTTTACTTGCGATTATAGGTACTATAACTTATAGTCTATAAGGCAAGTTATGCATTCGTAAAAAAAAGAAATTTTTTTTGGACAATCAAACATAACATTACGATGATAGAGAAGTCGAAAAAAGTGGGTCCGACAATTCTGTCTGTCTGTCTGCCTGTCTGTCCGTCTGTCTGTATCGGCACCTACAGCCTAAACGGCTGGACCGATTTGCTTCAAACTTGGTACTTGGTAGATAGTATTATTATGACGTCCTACAGAGGGGTTTTTGGAATTAGCATTCTAGCTTTAAAACTAACGGTACCTGCCATACGATTTTTAGTGAAAATTAAATTTTTCTCGAAAACGGCTCCTACGATTTTGATAAAACTTTCTGAATGATGTTTTCTGCGCAAACTTAATGTTTTGGTTGGAATAGATTTTTCAGGAAAAGTCTTATAACGGTACCTCCCATAGGACCGGTTTTTTGAAATCCGATTTTCTCGTAAGCCACTGGACGAATTTTGATGAAATTTTTAATGTAGAAGCCCTATTATAAGCGAAATAACAAAAATTCTTTAATTTTTCAAAAAAAGTTTTTTAAAAAAGCTTTAAAATTTTTTTTTATTTTTTGTTTTTTCCAAAAACGGTTTAATCAATTTTTTTTTAATTTTATTTTTCTGATAAAAACTACAAAGTTCTAGAAGTTGGCATACCTACTAAAAAAAATTTGGAATATGTTTTCGAAGAGATTTTCAAAAAAAAACCGTTTTTTAAAAAACTGGTCGAACGATTTTGAAAAAAATTTCCTTAAATTTTGAAAAAGCAAAAGAAATCTGATGGCTTACTTCATTTTCTCCAAAAAACGTTTTAACTATTGATTTTTAAGTGATTAATAAAATTTCATATGATTTTTTTAATGCTTTTTTCCGAAAATCTCAAGCCCCAAGACCATTTGAATACATTAGATCAAGTTCGTACGACCCAGTCGTGCACTTTATTTTGACAGGCGATTGACTTGGACGATATGTAGTTCCAACAAGACGGAGTAAAAAGCGAAACAGCATGACCAATTATGGCTTTATTGGTCGCATTATTCACGTTTTGGCGACGTCACTTGGCCACCAATATCATGCGATTTGACCGTTACATTTGTGGGGCTATGCAAAAGACAGTGTTTACGCAAATAACACCGAATTCTAGACGCATTAAGAACCGACTTTACTTAAGCTATGGTGGAGATACCGCCCGGAATGTGCGAAAAGTGGTTAACAATTACCTCAAAAGAATTGAATCTTTCTTTGGCGGCCAATAAAATATAATTTTCATCAAAAATGTATCGCTTTTGTGTTTTATTTAGAATTGCTTTCAAAACCGAAAAATTAATAAAATTCAAATTCTCTAGTCTGGATCGTATATTTCATGAAGTGATGTGCTTCACGCTGGCACAAGCTGGCGTTAGCTTTTTCATCAATCCTTTTTTACAGGTCTCCTGTAAGTGAATAAATAACAGCATTTGTCCAACCTATTCTAGAAGCACTGAGTTGTGGTCAAGAAATATTTTGGAACACGGAAACATCGGAACTACGGTTTTTCAACATCATCTTAACCAGGGAATTTTTTCGCTCCTTTTCATATTTGTTCCAGACACTTAGCCCGGTTCTTCAGCTTTGAAATTAGCATCATTGTCTAATGGTTAATGATAAGCCGAGTGGAGTTAATGCTTCAAAAACTCATTGTCTTCTTAAAGCAGAACTTCCCCCGTTTGTCATTATCCATGAGTGGCAATTGCATTTAGGAAACCGAACAGCGTTCTAGATATGTGTTTTGCAAACCACCTTCTGTGGAACGATCATATATTTGACGTCATCAACAATGCTCCGGAATATTAAAGTTTCCTAAGTCGAAATATCTTCTCTCCTTCCTCTGTTACACTTTTGAGTGTCCTGGATTCAGAAAATAGTCTTACAACTAAAAGGAATGTCCATCAATGTATTTTTGACGAACTTTGAAGTATGGAGATTCCTTCTCAAACCGCACGACACGAATGTAGAATGCTCTGCCCGACTCAATTTTACACTATATTGCGATATGCAGACATTCAAAAACCAATCAATGCTCATCAGTATTTTCTTTTGTCTTGTTAGTAAGTTCATAGTAAAGGGTATTGGGTAGTGATGGAATTCGGAATTCGGCCCTCTCATACTAAACAGTTTTGTGACTTAAAGATATAAATGACTCCGAATGTTTGCTACTAAATTGTATCCCGTTTAAATATGATCGTGACAAAGAAAACGGCAGGTCTTGAATGACTTAGCCTCAATGAAAAGACATCAAATAAAAACTAATATTTCTTCATCCTTAGTTATTAAACGATTCCCCCACAGCGATTCCTGCTGAAATCGCTGGAAATGCACGTTGCGGTGTCTCTATAAAGCAGATCGTAAAGTGTGGAGCAGTAATTTCTAAAATTAAAATTATACATTGTTCAACAAATACAATAGCTTGCATGAATGTAAGAATTGTATTAAACACTCCAGGTCATGGAGTCAGAGGGACGTGGAACAAGGCAGACTCGTTCGTACTCCAAAGCATCTCTTTCTTCAAATATATTTAAAATTGCATTATTAAAATACTTCACAAAAACAGTTTGATAAAAAAAAATACCCACGCACTTTGCACTCACAAAAACTATGAAATTTCAATTTGGATATGAAGCATGTAAATGTCCAGTCCATTGCACCAAAACCCCCACCGACCGAAGCACTATGCATCTCTCCTCCAAATTTAAATACTCTCTTTTTTTATCACCAACAAAACTTTCTATCACTTTTCATTCATTTCAGCCATAACTAGCAATAGTAACAGTGACAAGCCACATCCATCATCTTCCTCCTCATCCAAGGGAATTTTTTCATTGAAAAAACTCGACGATTGGTTTCACATTGAATTGTTTTCAAAGGATACCCCGGGTATGTGTGTGTCCTCATTATCATCTCCTACTACTAATTCTCAAACTAATGGTTGGTATTGATGTTGTAAAATGTTGTAAAGTGTTGTAAATGTGTTTCACCCAAAATTTTAATTTTTAAAAATTATTGCAAAACTCTCCTTCACTAAAAATATTTAATGTTTAAAATTAAGAACAATTAAGTTATATAGGATATTTTGAATAAAAATGTTAAGTTAAGTGTTGTTTAATTTAATTTCTTGAGTGTACATTTTTAAAACAGTATTTAAAAGGGGACAATTCGGAATGCTGGTATTTTTCTTGTTGATGACCTCTCAATTGTCAAAGTGTGTGGAAAACTAAGAGCTGGTGTCATTTCCGTCGTTTAGTTCCAAGACTTCTAGCTTCTAAGACCTGCATATTATAAGAGTTAGATCAGATATGTGTGATATTATTGTATGGACTTACGACAATGTTCAGCAGAATGTCTTAAAAATCAGATTATTTATTAGCAGTCATCCATGCGGACGTGAGCGTAATAAACAGACAAACTCACATTTTCTAGGTTCTGGGTTCAAGGTTCAGGGTTGAGGGATCTCAGCAAGATTTTGTAAGAACCAAAAATTGGGACGCTAGGACTAAGCTCCAGTTTTATGGGAAGAAACTCTTGGTAAATTCCGATTCCAAGATGTTGAGATATTCTACAGGGCGTTCGTCAATGCTCATCGCTATGTCTATTGATACATAGTTTTTTGATCCGCTGACTAATTCTTCCGAAACGTTTTAGTTAAGGTTATTGACGGAATCATTCCTTGATGATATCACTGCCCTCTAGCGTTACTCTTCGTTACTTATGATGTTCAACAAGTTCGAAAAACGTGCTAATAAAGTTCATCTTCTGTAATCACTGGATGGCACAAATCATCGCTGAACGGTGACATGTTGATGTCTGATTCTAAAATACTGATTTCTCAGAGTAATTTGATTGTTTGAGATTTGTTGCAGGCAGATCACATCTTCCTAGATTTAATTTCGTTAGTCAAATTACTCCACCTGGTGATTTGAACAATGCTCTGCACAGTGCCTAGCGTAGTGCAGATAGCTTCGGCGAATTATAAAGCGATATTGCAGTGATATAAATGTTGATACTACGTGCGATTACGAGCCAGTACACAGTATTTATGAAGAAGATCGAGCAGTAAAAGGCTCAATATAACGATTAGGACATCTGTTAGGTATGACATTAGGGCAACCGTGATGCTAACTCCAGTCGTTTTTTGAACCTCTTTTAACTTTTCAGTATTGTTGCTTTGTTGAGTTACTCAGCACTCTTCGTCCAGAGAATCATCTTTGACTTTTTCACTGAATCTTTTGCTGCAGTCATGAAAGAGCTCAAAGCCATTTTTGTTGGTACAGGTCAAAAACTTTAATGACACCAATTCAGTCAAAGAATTCATTTATGCTACCAGATTTACCCCATATTCTTCCATTTTCACACTAATTTCGTTCTTGATAAGTAAAAATTGAGGAGGTACAATACCTCCCTGTGATGAACCTCAATTTACGTAATTGATCTATTTTCTGTTTCCTAATAAATACATTGTTGGCACAACAGCTTCAAGCTGGGCCAGGGCCTGTTTGTGAGTGGAAATTCTGCAGAAATGGAAAGCAATTCACGATTTACCGCCGAATCCTCAAGGCACGTAGAGAAGCGCTTTTTCGTTTTCTTGAGAGATTCGTCTTTTCATCGCAAGTGGATTTAAGGATCGAATTCAGAATCTTTTGGCGTAGCAGTCCGCCACACTAAACGACTTCGCCAAGGGGTACAACATTTGCTATCGTTGCTTGATTCATTGTTTCACTAAGTATATTGGGGTTGACGTCTCTACGGACCGGGAAACGTGTAGCTATTAGTGAATAAATGGTTTCAGCTGTAGAATCGGTCTGTCCAGAAAAGAGGGTTTGTAGGTATACTCCTTATACAAAATTTTGCACAAACTCGCTAAATATTTAACGTCTTCTATGACGTCTTCCTAAACTATCCATTATTGAAAGACTAAGATTGTTTGTAGAGAAAGGGTTTTTCAATAAGGCGGGTAGAAGTTGAAACTTATTTTATTACCTGCAATAGACGATGATAACCTTGCCCTAAAATTGTTCATGGAGAATGTCAGTAATGGCGTCAGCGTCGGCTGTGTGGCACGTAGCGCCATCCTGCGGGAAGCACATGTCGTCGTCTGCCTCTGGTTTTGGTGCACACTTTCACGTACCCCGGCGGCGTTCACGGCTAAATCTTGCGTTCTTCTGGTGAAATATGTTGTCTGATTCATTACCGAACCGGTCGTCTTGAATTTGGCCACCAAACGTCGAAGAGTCAACAACTCTGAAGTGCAACAATGCGACGGGTACCGTAAAATGCTCTCAACTCGCACAACGTTTGCTCTAACGAATACTCATTTTTATTATAAAAATTCATCACTTGGACGAGCTCTTCAACTGTAACTGAATAATAAACAACAGATTTGACACAAATCAATAAAACAAAATGGCCACCAAAATCTACCAGAGCCAATCAAAAACCATTTTTAATTTAAAACAGGCCTTATGAGGTTGGGAGACATTGTGCTCGTGGCAGATATTGAGGATATTCTGAGATTTTCTAAGCCTTCGTTCTATTACACAGGGAATGGCTCCTAGTTCTGGCTGTCGCAGTGTGCATTCTCTATCATGACAGCTGTCAAATTCGGTGTGCTAATATTTAAACTAGAAAAGCTTTAAAGTGCTTTTTTTGCCAAAATGAATGTACGGCTTACCTTGATTTTGATTATCCGGCTTGAACAAAATGTCATATATTGTATAAAACATCTGATCTTGAGGCTGTTAAGTGATAGGATTCCAGCACCATTTTCATAGCTGTATGTTCTCCCCAAGAAAGACAAACAAATTCAGCATATCGTTTCTCGCGGGGTTATTTTTTACTCCCATTGAATAACCCCTCAATGAGGGACTCAACATTGTCAGCCCCAGACTCTATACCTTTTTTATTGTGGCACTCTTGAATCTCGAAGCTTAGTTAGAGCTTTTGGTATCCTTGATAGCTTATGAATAGGAAAGTGGACGTAGTTTAAATCTATTTAAATTTTTTGGGATCAACAATTATTCTTTCTCTCCTGAACCTTAAAAAAATTAGATCTTTCTTTTACTTTACCAGGTCAAAAACCTATTCAACAAGACAATTGGGGGAAAAACATATTTCATCACAATTTTCTGAGTCGCCTTAAATTTATTCCATTTTTATTGAAATTGGCGATTTCGACTTGTTTCTATTTGCAGATACTTATTTCATTCACATTGCGCAATCTTATTTTCTTTTCGAAACACTTGATCTCCATTTCTACTTTTCACTGCCTTGCCTTATCTATTTTGGATCACCATCCCCATAAACAATCTTCCCACCTGGTTAAGTTCAGCCAGCGTCATCGATCGATAAACAAGTTCATAGTCTCATTTCATCGGAAAAAAATTCAAAAATTCTTCGAACTCGAAGCTTATAGATTCCCATCGATTGGACCACAAAAACTAATTGGTGTCAAAGGAACGTCTCTGTTTTTAAATCAAATACAAACGCCTACACATCACACAAACCGAAACAAAAGTTCATTTAAAAAAGATCAATAGTTCCGAATTCCGATTTCCGAAGAAACTATTGAAAAATGTGAAACCCAACCATAAACATTCCGCATGTTTACGAGGAAACATATCTTTCAGATAATGTATCTGTGTTGCATTCAATTAGTCTTCTTGAAAGAAAGAAAGAACAAAAAGTCAGGTAAATGGGGGTGGGGGAACCGCCTACGTCGTCGATGATACACACGAGGGCCACGACAACGACGACGACGGCACATCTGGTTAGTGGAAGTTGAAAAAAATTTGTAAGCTGAAAAAAAAAAAGAATCTGTGAAGTTAAGGTGTAAGACAGCGTGCGTGATAAGAATGCATTAATTGTCAACGTAACTTCGGATCTGAAGTCTCTGTGTGAAGGTGCAATGTTGACATTTCGGCGACACTTTTGTAAGTAAACGCAATTGTGGGACTTTATCTAAGTTCTAGGGTCGCCAGCTCGCAGGAAATATGTGATTTCTATGTATCAGGTGTATAACTATAATGGATCTTGTGTAATACCTCCCGGAAAGTCATGTGCGAATTACAAAGACAAATTAATAGTTGCTGATCGAAAGATAGAAACAATCTTTATATGGGAACACTGAAAAATTCACAAGATTCACAATTAGCTGAAGAATGAAGTATGTTAATCTATCTTTTACATTCGTAACTACCTCCCACCTGCCTAGTTAGAAAATGTTTAAGAATTTTATCACGTTTCAAGATTCATTCCGTTTTGTTTTTACTAACTTATTTGGCCATAAAAACTATTGAAAAAGGCGGTGATGAATTAACTTTGATTTTTATTACAAACATTATGATTAAGGGGCTGTTGACTTTAACTTATTTATTCTATTAGACATGTGCGAAAATGTTTTGGACACAAACTTTGTCTTTTTATGTGACTCCGAATTTTGTTTACAGAAACATTAATTTTGAATTCGCCAAATACGTGTTTCGACTCTTTAACCTTTTTAGGGTGTTTTAGATTTTGATTGATACTTTTCTATAAAATTACTTTCATGACTTGAAGAAAAAAGTGATTCGCATTCACACTCTGAAAAAAAACCTGCCCAAAACTTAGCCACTCGTTTTAAAGACAGTTCCCAAGAAAATAACAAATTCATTTTGAAGACAGAGACAGCTTCGAAAAACTTGGCGAACCAAATTTGAGCGAATTGCCCCTAGTATAGCTATTTTAGTTAAGCAAAAATTTAATTTTTCTCAAAAATGAGGCGTTTTTCAACAACCATTGGAATAGGGAATTGGTTTTTCAATAGCGAGTTTCATTCATGAAAAGATTTGCTCTTTCTGTCAGTTTTGCAAGTTTCATTGCAAAAAAAAGAGCGATTCTAGGTCAATTCTCAACACGAAAGATTGGGAGATTCGATCTGAATACTTTCTGTCAAACGTCAAATGAGAAATAATTTGTAATTTTTTGTCGTTTGTTGCAAAATTGTGCCAGTATGTGATAAATATGTAAATCAAAACACAAATAATGAACGAAAAACTTAATATCGACTTTATTATTCAATTCATTATCAATAAGCAATTATACAATGTTTACATCTTCCAATGACAAAAGACAAAAACCAAATGACAAAAAGACAAAACTATACTCTGTTACTTATAATTGGGCAGCACAGGGAAGATGGGGATGTTTGTCTCTCATTCGCACTCTTTTGTTTTCCGTAAGTGCTTTTCACACAAAAGCTCTTGCAGGGTTTCCGTAGTAAGCATTTCAAATAAGCAACAATCTTAAAAAAATGTTAAAGCTCTTAAACCAAAAGCTCTTCAGCAGAAACCCAAGGAAAGAAAGCTGAACGAGTTACCAAAAGAACACTGGTAACTCTGAATGCACATCAATTAAAAAGGGGTTGAATTTTAAATAGCAGCAGCCAGCAGCCAGGCCACAAACAATCAGTGCACATTTAGATGTGCCTTGAATAAGACGTGAAACTCACGTCAGATGCAATTGGAAATTCAGTGGTGGCTGAACAATTTGTATGGGGGTTTCCTTCAATTTAGTGTGGTGCAAAAATATGTCACGCTACTGATAAAAGAAAAGCTTCCTCATAAGAGGTGTACTGCCCAATTATGTGTAACAGAGTATAGTTTCATTGAAAAGATCAATTCTCGATTTTGAGAACAAATCTTCAAAATTTGAATGAAACTCGCTATATGTAAAATAAGGAATATTGTGGCACGAACACGAACAGTTCCGGGGTGCTCAGGTCTAGTGACTCAGCTATTCTTGTGTGAATTAGCACTCTGCCATCAGAATGTTAGGGAACTACGATTTATACCACTAGAATCAATTTTCTACACAAATTTTTTCTCACGAGGCAGTACTTTGAAAATAAATACTTGGGTGTATCCAGGGATTGAACCCATAACCTTCGGTGTAGCAGTCCATAGTAGTTTTTATAGTAATTTCATGGAAATTTTTTTTTTGTTTGTGAATTTCGTCAATGGCGGCGCTAGTTGTCTCATCTACTTTACATCAAATGACTTCTATTGTTGGTTTTGCTTCCCACAGCAATCTAGACAAAAACCACTCCTAACTCTCCAATCAAGTGCTTGTGAACCTCGTACATAGATGGCGCACCTAACGTTCCGCTTATAAAGAGTACTATAGTTTACATACACGTCATGTGGAGACTGCGGAGAATACTACGTAATAGAAGATATAAGATCACTGTTTCGAATGTTCAAGGAGTTGTTAGACTGCATTGATTGTAAACGGAACAATGTTGGTAACTTGAAGACCTGTTATGCGGAGATGGAAGCAAACATTTCACCTAGCTCTATATGATGATCCCAGTGAGAGGGCATCTTTGACTCCGACAATTCATTTCACAAATACCAGAAATGCAAACTTTTATCAATCTCAATGCAGCCAAGCTTGTTGGCATACCAGCAGAGTTCCTCAAAATATAAAGAAAAACACAGATATTCGCAGTGCCTCTAAACTGAGAAATCAAAATAGCAAAGCACTTTTTTCTAATGAAATCCAAGTCATAGGCGAAGCAGAGTTCCATGATATGCACTTGGTCACAGTTCGGAAAACTGTAAAATCGAGAGAGATGAAATGAAACCCTGAACACCTGAACAATGTTTAAGGATTTTGAAGAATAAGAAAAAGTAGAACCAATAATTGCCAGAAGCTCCCAGCGCCCTCTATAGTTGAGAGTGTGAATGGATTTGTGCGATAAATCTTTTCTTCGTACTCGTACAGTTGCAAGAATACTTATACAAAGGTCATGGAAACTCGAATACACTAATCAAACCAAAATATCTTGAGGAACGAAATCTTTTAAAATCTATGATGCAATCAGTCACATTACATCGTTCACATCGTTGTAGATGGTTTACAATCTGATATTCACAAAATTAAGGCTGGTGTGCCCCAAGGCTCCGATTCTCTTTCTCATCTTTATCACTAGTTTCTTTTCTTAGACTTTTAATTCATTTAATTGTTTTGCAAACGACAGCACCCTCCGTTTCTCATTATTGTTACCAAATGCACAGCCATGTTCTTTGGATGTGCAACTGCAACCTTAGCGTTTGATATGCTCAATAAATTCCGATCTTGATCATGATTGTTCGTCCATTGATGAATTATTATCAATCGTGTGGAATTTGATATTGAACAAATTCGGAGCTATTATCTGTCATTGGGCGTTTTTCTTTTTTCGTTCACAGCAGAGCCTGAGTTGTCAACAACAAAAAAAGTGTTTCTTTTTTGTTCCAGAGTGTTTAGAGCTTACAATTCGTATTTCTTTTTTCCTTCAGAGTGTGTTCAGACTTCAGAGTGCGCTCTACGAGCTCCAAATAAATAGATGGGACAGACTGAGTAAAAGCTGAACAAAAATATAATCGTCAAAAGTGTGACGCTTCCAAACCAATTCAATTTATAAAAAGAACTTTTTAGCTGAAATTAAAAACAATTAAAATGGCCGCCGAAGGTATTTCAAATGTCAAAAAAGACTTTTTTTCAGATTTTCCAAGTGGCATGAGAAAAGGAAATTAATGGGATATTAAATTCGTTTCATTTTTAATAGTTTAGAGCACTCTGAACACAATTGGTTCAGAGGACGTTCAGAGCGAACTCGATTTACTCGAACACTGTTCAGAGCTCGTTTCTGAATGAAAACAGAAAAACGCCTTTTGATTTTTGAAGCATAACCTATTCCCTATGCCACTCTCCATGCATGTGCGAGATTCGCTCCGAGGAAACTGAAAATGGCTTTCAGCTAGAAAGCCGATACACTTAGTCCATTGAAGAACCGTTGTGATACCACTAAGGTTGGTGTGTTATCGCCTTAAAACTGAAACACTTCGAACATATTTAATTTACGAAGCGTGCGTCCGTCTATAAGACGTTTCAGGGCAAAGTAGAAGAAAGAAGATGGACAATTATAGTATCCCCCTCTTCTTCATCCATACAGCCCCTGCAAAGGTCGTTATAAATAATGGATCCATCTTTGGCAAACATGCTTTGTCGCTAGCCATCTGTTGACACCTACGATTTGTCTGCTTAGCAGCATCTTGCTTTAGCAAAGTTTTACATGACGCAATGGTAGCAGTCAGAAAGCAGAGTTAAAATGGGTTGTGTTGTTCCTTGTTTGACAATTTCGTTTGACAACTCTTTGCCTTTTGGCACCCAAGAGAGGTGAATGTTAAACTGTTCCGTCATTACTCTGAGAGATGATCAAAAGTCGAGAGCTGTTTTGTAGTTATTGGAGATAGAGTCCAGGAATTTCACAGCAGACTGGCTAGTTTGTGAGAGATTATGCACACTCAAGTTGTTCGTTGATATTTCTATAGCTTATTTAGTTCGCTTAGAAAAAATACATTTATATGTAATTATTATTTCGCAATACAAATTTATCAATAAATTAAGCTGCGAGTTTTCCCACCACACTCCTTTTTCCCAAAACAAATACAAATACCTCGGTAATTTATTACCGCAGCCGCCGAAATGTATGGGAACAATTATTTCGTCGGAACCATTTGCCATAATGCACTCCTAAAGTACATGTTTTGCTTGTAAAAAAAACTTAATGCAAAACCTACATGTGGAAGATATGAACAGAATTGCATCTACAGATGACTTTTTTTTTAAATAATTATTTTCTGGAAATGATCCCAATAGGGCGGCGGCGGCAGCGAATGCGTAACTTTTCCTTTGCCCTTAATTGTACGCATTTTTGCGACTGGATTCTCTGCCACAAGCATTTTAAGAAATTCAGCGGAATTAATTAATTTTGAATGGTGTCAGCTTCACTTGCTTTTAGGGCAACTTACTTGGGAGGGCAATACAAAAAGAAAAAAATTTTAAAACGTTTTTTTTTTTTTTTTAATATTCCATAAAACCTTGTTAACGAGTGTTTACGGGCACCAGCGCTCAGCGCATTCATGCTATACATACTTATCTTGATCTTGCTCTTAAGATTCGGTACCGAATCCAGAAGGAGTTGATATCTAGTAAAAATTAATTCGTAATATTTTCACGAGTCCGTTTTTTGTCAATTTTCCTCGGTTGTAACTAAAGAGGAGAGGATTTTTTTTTATTGTAGCGGGTAGTTGAACAGGGTGTTGCCTTATTCGATGAAAATAATTTGAAAAATTGTGCAAGGCCAGGCCATATTGGCTGTGTCTTGAAAAAAAAAGTTTGTGCAGTGAAGGCATACCTACAATTATTCCAACATCATTTACCGATGATTAAAGAAAAAGTTTTTACTTTTCAACGCCCTTACCTTCATAAAAATGGTAAGAAATTCGTTAGGGCCTTCATTTTTAGAAGAGATACCAAATTTTGAATTTAAGTTGACATAAACATTAAAGATTTATGTCTCGACTTGGGAAACTATCTTTAGAATTTCCTAAATGATGGCTTTACAGTTTCGTATAGATACGAAATTTCTTAGAAGGCTCAAGACTAAATGTTTGATTTTGTTTCAACTTCTCACTTCGTCCGCGACTTACGAATAACCAAAAATTGCATCATGCTTTATAATTTTTAAAATTTTAAGAGTTCATATCAGGCATTCCTATTTGCCAACTAACAAATCGTAATTCGAGTATCAGAGGTGAAAATCAAGAAATGAATTTGAAATAATTTTTAATCTATTGATATGACACATAATAATCGAGCTTAAAATATTATTTAATATTTTATTTGATCGATTTATTAATAATTTCCTATTTTGTTCTTTTCAGGTGGCCAACTCAAAACGAAAAATGGCCAAAAATATGTTCTAAATGGAAAACCCGAAAGAATGACACGTTCTTTTGCAATCTTGTCAATTTGTGTTCTATTTCTTGCAATCTTGATAGCTTGTTTGATTACGTATTTCATCACAGCAAGTGCCTATGGATCTAAAAGGTAAGAAACATTTTTAGACCTTGAGTATCAAAAAAAGTACACAAAAACACAAATCTTAATAGTACTTGCTTGTCGAAGATTCAAAGATGCATAAAATAAAGAGACTTGAAATCACTGCAAAAAAAAATAGTTTGTCAAAATCTGTCCAGTGAATTAGCCGAATTCCATAGAACCCGTTTTCTTTTAAGACAAATTAGGTATGTTCGTTCGCATAATTTGTTCTCGAAACCTAACGAAAACGGCAAAAATCACTGTTTCCTCTGATTTTTGAAGTCCGCCATTATTTCTTTTCGCCATCCTGAATTCTTACAAATGTTATGCAAACAATTCCATGCGATCAAACTTATATCTGATTATTAAGGAATTTATAATTATCCCTACTGTTTCGGTTGTTCAAGTAGTAGTAAGATCCCGACACTACTTCTTTCAGTGCAGTGAATAAACTCTTTTAGCTATGCCGGTGCGGTACCGGGATGAGCTGGTCTTAAGATCAACCTTGAGCCTGCTCTGGAACCTGTCTTTCACAGCACTTACTTGCGCAAAAGTGACCTTCGTAAAGAAAATGATCACTACCCAAAAACCAGCCAAGCATTTCAATCAATGACCCTAACCTGTTTCCCTCTTTGAAAGAGTAGTTCTAAAGAGCATCTCAGAAGAAATGTCTGTCTAAATGTACTCACTCGATAGTCTTAAACTGAACCAACTTACAAATACAAGGGCTCTTGGAACGGAGCATAACACTACACAGGACTCTGTTTGGTGCCCGACCACAGCTGATGAGATGACAATAAAGGTATAATTATTAAACTTAGTAAGACATAAATAACATTGAAGATTACGTGTAACCACAGACATACAGATAAGACCTCTAACTCGTACTACTCTTGCCTTAAACACCCTCAAAATATTTTTTCACCACCGTGCTATGTATATCTCAGCCTGTGCACTTTAATTCTGAGTCATATGCAGCAAAGTGTAGGTTTGCTTTAAGAAACATACCTACATTTCGAGAAGATTCTTGTGCTGAACATGAAAACTCTTCGCTCTCTTATAAGATCACTATTTAACCGAACCTCTCGATGGAAGCGTGAGCCATCTAGTTTCGTATAAGAACTTTTAAACGAATCCTTAAAACCAATACAACCATTGCAGTCGTTGGAAAGCTCAATTTCAGAAAGTAATAATTTATATTGTATTACAATCTAAACTAGCTATTTTAGTTTAAATAAACATTTGTAATAAAAGCAGAGGTCTGTCCCGATTCCACAACCAACTTGAGCAGTGCAGCCTTTTACTTTTGACAGCGGCTTCACTTGTTAGAAATAAAATCAATAGAATTATATTTTTGTTTAAAGCTGTCTTAACACGATTCCTCCATGTTTTACCAAAAACCAACGGTTGTCTTGTCTGATTCAAACGCCTTATCTCGCCGGTGGTGATGTTTGACTACCTGTGATGGCAGCAACTTCTTCACATTCATTATTAAAAGTGACGCATTTCAAACACTATTCATATTAATTAGGTAAACAATAATTGCTTTCAATAAAATTTGATTCACCAGTTTGCAACCAAGTTTCCACTGAAGTGTAGACCTCTTTTGCAAAATTAAACGTTAAAGCGGAAAACATTCCAACCACACACCCAGGAATCCAAATATAAAATATCCTTTTGGCAGAGTTCAAAGGAAATTAAATTTTCCTGCCAAAACCAAATCGGGGTCAGTTAAACGAGTTCGGGAACCACTGTGTCCAAAATGTAGGTCAATTTTTGTTGTTTTTTTTTTAGCTAAAGGATTGATAACAATGCAGGGTCGACCACACCTCAGGATATAATTTATTCCTATTTTCCATTTCCCAATCCTTTTATTGTTGAAAGACCAATGGTCACTTGGTCACTATGGTCAGTATAGGATGACTGGATGAGTCATGCAAAGTAGCGTTGTTCGTTGTTTGTGCATAAGTTACTGTGTGTTACAGGACTAGGTTCGGTCCTGTCCTGAATTTGTATAGAATCGCAGTTGGGTAGCCAAAAAGGATTGACTATTTTAAATTATATCCCTTTTATAAGTGGCAAATTAGTTTATTTGACATTGACCAGTGTGAGGGAAGTAACTTAATGAAGTGGTAGTTCTCTGGCCAGGGGGTATGACATTTATAAATGAGGTGGGATAGATTAATGGTAAGGACATTTGTTCAATCAGGCGGGAAAAACAAGAAGCCTTGGTCGCATGCAGTTGGAAGAGTCATGCCTTCCGCGACCGGAAGCCAATGTTAACATTGATTGTTTAGCATACATTCATACAAAAATTTAGGGTGTTGTTTGGATTAGTGGGCGGCTTACAAAATAAGGATTATAAAAAAGAAATCACATTAATCTTTGCGATTTGCTATTTTATTTATTTTACGGAATTAAAAGGTTCGAACAATTCATTTCGTAAGCTCTCCTGTGAGGCAGGGAAAATTATGCTGTCATTTCTATTTGTTATCAAGGAGTTTTGAGTGTGTTTACCATTCATGTTTTTGGTTTATGACTTCGCCCTCATCACCTTAAAAAATATTTAAGACTTTCGGAGACAGTGTTAGGAGACAGTGTTGTTTTTCTTCTTGCAGCAAATGGTAGCAACAGGATCCTTCCAAATTTTACAGATCACTGAAACTGGCAAAGAATGCAGGTGTACACGTAGTCCGGTATTTCCGTGTCTTTTTCGCAGAATCTACGTGTTACCAGGACAGGGGATGTTTATATTTTGTTTTTAACTTGCAGTGTTCAATGACAAAATTCACTGCAGTCCTCAAACTGTTTCCATTACTAAAGCTGATGCAGGCTGTGACGCTGTGAGTCAATCATGGTTGTAATTCCCCAGTTACATTAGCTTGACTGCCTGAGCACAATGGTGTAGCTGTAGCAGTAGTACGTAGCACTGTCAAAGTTAATGTCAAACAAAGTAGCGCACTCAGCAGCATGCACGAATACAATGGTGTAGCACTGAACTCAAACAAAAATCATGTCTGCCATTTTGGTTTGTTGTTGTTTTGCAGCGCAGCACGTTCGTGAAGTTGAAGTCGAGTCGACTTGTACTTCAGTTACTCTCTGTGCTGCAGCTGCTACTTCACATTGTAGAAGTGCAATACTATTTACGTGGGTACATTTAACTTTAACAGTGCTACGTACTACTGCTGCAACTGCACCATTCTGCTCAGGCAGTGAGGAGTTCTTTCCAGTGGTTGGATCTTTAAGTATTCTCTTTTGTTTTTGATCACGTACTTTACAGTGAGGTTGTTCTCCAATTGAATGTATACTTGTCCCCATTTTCACTACACAGTTTTCTCGGAACTCGGTTTGGTTTTCAGTGATGGGTGACTGTTTTTATCCTGGCCCTAGTGTAAAGATTTATCAGGATCTTCCATAACACCTTTAAAATTTCTCTTCCCTTGCCCTCTTATCACGTTTCGCACACAGCTGCATTGTCTCGTTCCTCCACACGCGCAAAGAAGATTGAGGTCGTCTTTGCGCCACCTTACATGAGGTTTCCACTGTTTTGTTGGCCCCTTAAGGTTAAGAATTGAAATCTAGGTGCGGGTGGTGCGCATTCGTCCATACACACCACATGCCCCAGACATTTAAGCCGCTGCAGATTCAGCCTTTTGATTAAATCAATGTTACTCTATAGACCGTTAAGTTCGTTATTGAATCCTCTCCTTCACACTCCACTGATTAATAAAGGACCAAATACCACCCCAAAAATCTATTTCTTAAAGCATCCAAACAGTTTTTCATCTCTTTTTATTTTCTCAATACTTCAATACTTGCGAATGCTCTTCCTCCACTGACAGCACACATCATTCTTCTGATAATGTCAATGTCAACAGCACAACCAAGTAATTGAACGGGACTTAATTGCTTCAAGAAGGATGTCAAAGAGGTTACATCATAGCGCGTCACCTTTTCTTGAGCCAACAAATTTTTCGGTTGTGCTCTTCCCAACCTTGACGGATCACCACTAGTTATCAAAAGACATCCTGCACTATCGAACGAGTTTATGGCAAGGATCCCAATTTGTGACATGGTTCTTCTCGTCATAACGGTATTTATGTATACATTTACATATAGGTTATTTTTAAAATCGATTGGAATTCTTAAATCTTTTGAAGTGCAAATATCTGGTTGATGGTTGACTTATAGCCAGTCAGTTAGTGTTTGAGCAAGTTTAGACATTCACACATACTAGTTGCTATAAGATTTTAGAAAGTAGCTAAATTTAGAAGACTTAGGTAAAGCTTTGTAGTATAGCGACAACCCGGCGAATGCCACCATGAGGTATACTTAAGGCTTAATTGATGACCGAGCAAAGAAATAGGCCATGCTTAACCAAATCCAACGTTTTCCCATATCGTACCTATATTTACTCTCAACAAAAACCACAAAAGCTCCTCTTAATCTATATGTCATCTGAAAACTAGTTAAACCATAAAAACAAATCCTTTTTTCATGTTCTCATGTTATTCTAGATAATCCTTTTTATTGGCGCTTAATTCTTTCTATAAATTGATTTCTTTTTGGCATCATTCCAGCTGTACAAATGGCCACAGTGCAACCAATTACAACAATCATGGCGAGAACTTTAGTGCAACGATTGCCAGCGCAAGTACTTTTGGAATGCCATCATCGCGGTCACCAGGAACCAACGCCGCAGTTGCTGAGGGACATGACCTATTTCCAAATGATTCAAACAAACAAAATCAAGAGGGTCTTCACCCCAATCCTATCGATCGAAAGCTCCATTTGTATGAAGGATGGACGCCAGAAATATACAAGTAAGTGTCAAAAAAAAAAAAAGAAAAGATTAAAACCTTCTCAACTACAACAACTGTCACTTGATATGCCCTTTCACTTTTTTTTTTCTTTTTAAAGAAATGTCAACTGTCAATGTAAATCTCATCCTAGAGTGGCTTTTCATTATATTTTTTTTTTTTGGTGCATAACTAATTGAATATGTCTGGGTGGGATCAGGGAATATGTTTTGTTGGAGCTTGGAGTTATAATAATTGCAACTTCTGGAGATGACATCATTTGGATTTTTTTTTGTTACTTCTTGCAGTATTTCTGGTTTGGAGAAAGAAAAAGGTTGTTTACACGCGCTGCTTGTTTTGCTGGCCTGGTTTCTGATTGCTGTTTGCAATCGTGGAGTAGTCACATGGTGATACTGTCTCTGCCAGTGGTGGCACAAAGTTGTTTGCCTCGTTTCATTGTTGCAACCAGAGACCAGACGAGAGACGACCGACCGTCCAAGACCAACTACGATGAGCTTTGTCATTCTTATTAAATGGATGGCGAGGCATATTTTTATGAGTTCCACACGGACTCTTTGAAGTTTGCCTAATGGACGACTTCAGCCCGCAAACTACTTGTATCGAAGGCATATTTATAAATGGTTTAAGCATATTTTACTGAACCCTCACCCTCTCTCTCTATCTTTATGCATGTGTAGTGATAAAGTTTATGACAGTTTTATTGTTCGATGGCTTTAATGGCTTTGAGAGACTTCTTCACTCCAACTCAGGGCTTCGGCTTGATGGCATATAGTTCGGGTTGGAAAATCAATAATAATTTTAAAGAGGCTGATTTGTTTTTATGGGTTTCTTCATACTTAGGCATTATTTGAATTGATCTTAAATTTTGCTGAAGCATTCCATTTCTCAAGTGGATTGTTTGCCATAGATTGTTGCAATAATTGATACTCCAATTTGTATCTGACACCTTGTTAAATAATATCAATGAACAATGCGACGGACAGAGTTGTCAATTGAGGAAGAATGTTTAAATAAATTTAAGTGGCATGTGAGCACAACAATTTAGGACACTCAATGTTTAATCAATTCCGAAGATCAAAAGTCATTTCATAGTTAAAATTCGATAAAATCCCAACACATTAGAACATCGATGGATACAAATAAACCAATGAATGACGAATACAAAAAACACAAATGATTTGAAGGTTCATTCAACTTTCGATTTTTTGTTGTCGATTGTGTTTTCTTGTTGTCAAATCAATTAATCATAATTACAACTAATTTTATTCAAATTTAATGTGCTACTTGGCTTTATTAATGGTAATTAATTATTATTTTTTGGCAAATTTGAGATCATTGCTAATTGGGATTAACTTTATTTATTCGCTTTTAATGGTTTTTTTTATATAAGATTAACTTAATAAATGCAGATCTGGTTATGGGATTTAAGCAATGCATTAGGTCACGCATATCAGTCTTAAATAAGGTTTTGTGGCTGAAATTCAAACCATATAAAGGATTTTGGATATACGTTGGGGCCTGTGGCGGACATGCTTTTTTTTTGCTGGCATCTGTCAAATCAGTTACTTACTTATGCCAAACCAGAGTGCCAAGTTTAACGACTGAAATAATTTGTTACGGTAAACGTGGTAGCCGCTTTCACAGTCGACTCTTCAAAATTTTATGGCTAAATTTGAAACAACAGAATTAGCAGTCAATTAGCTGACTTTTACGTACTACAAACGTCAAAGAAACGCAAGGACATTGTCATAAGAACTCGGTTTTCGCGGACCTTAACATGGCGAATTTATGGGTAGGGATTTGGGCCTAGGCCAATACAAAATCCAACTGACTCAAAAGTGCAAAGCTCATGACCATAGACTATAAACTTAGACCATTTGCTGCATAAACAGCGCTCTTAAGCGTCAAAATGAGCCAATACCAAAAACTTCGAAGTGATATTTATATTACTATCGGTTCTATATACAATGACACCGTTCACCGGCTGTCATCGTCAATGGTGAGTACTAAAAAGCGAACCATTTTATCATGGCCCAAATACAACCATATCAGCCTGAATCGACAGCTCCATCAGACGGGGCGGCGACCCCATCAGACGGGGCGGCGCCAATGGCGCTACGTGCCAAACAGCGGACGCCACGATTGAAAATTAAGTGCATGAACGATTTGAGGCTAAGTGTATTCATTTTTAGAAGTACAATTTTGAATTGTCCATCATTTTTGGGGATAAGCATTTAGAGTTAAGTAGGTGGTCATTAGTAGATGGTCAATGCAATGACACTCTGACATCACAGAAAATTTGCCCTTATGCTGTCTGTTCGTGGTCATTGTTCACCGTGTCATTGCTAGATACAATGACCATAACACGAATGAAACAAAACTGTCATTATTGTCCCAAAATACAATTGCAATTCGGTGTCCTTGCAATTACAAACATAACAATGACCATTAAACTATATGAACACTTTGAAAGTTGGTAGTGAATGAAACCGCGCTGACAAAGGTCATTTTTTGTCGTGACCATCACACGACATTTAATTGGTCATTGTTAAAAGTAAATTTGACGTTTCAGAGACATTAATAAATTGAGTGAAAATCACGATTGTCCTTGTTTTTTCTCTAGAAAATATTAACGTGAAAGTGATGCCGTTCGGGAATTTTTGAGCGAAGTGTTTCCAGAAGAAAATGGTAGTGTTTTGCCCTAAAGCGTAGTGTCGTCATAAAATCATAGAACTTTACGAGAAAAACAAAATTATTTTAAATCAATATTTTATTACTATAAACTATGTCTTTTTATAACAACTTAGTTTTCAAAAACATTTAATTTATAAAACAAACAACAAACTTTCTCTAATGTGAGACGTAGTCTTGGGTTTTGAGATTTTGGAAAAAAGCAGGGAAAAAACTATACGAAAATTTATTGATCACTTAAAAATCAATAGTTCAAACTTTTTTGGAAAAAAAATTAAAGCTATCTGATTTTGATTATTGTTAAGAATTTTAAGAATTTTTTTTTTCAAAATCGTTCGACCAGTTTTTTTTTCAAAAAAACAGTTTTTTTTTTTTAAACTTTTCGGAAATATATTCCAAATAAAAAAAAATAGAAAAAAAGCTTAAACCGTTTTTGAAAAAAAAACGACAAAATAAAAAAAATAAATTTTTTTAAAAAAACTCAAAAAAAAAATGTTTTCAAAAACTTAAAAATTTATATTATTTTGTCTTTAAAATGGCTTCTACATTGAAAACTTCATCGAAATCCGTCAAGTGGCTTACGAGAAAATCTGAATTAAAGAAAAACCCGATCCAATGGGAGGTACCGTTATAAGACTTTTCCTGAAAAATATATTCCAACTAAAACATAAAGTTTGCACAGAAAACACTGTTCAGAAAGTTTAATCAAAATCGTAGGAGACGTTTTTGAGAAAAATTAGTTCTTCACTAAAAATCGTATGGCAAGTACCGTTAGTTTTAGAGCTAGAATGCTAAATCCAAAACCCCTCTGTAGGACGGCATAATAACACTATGTACCAAGTTTGAAGCAAATCGGTCCGTTTGGGCTGTAGGTACCTATACAGACATACAGACATACGGACAGACAGACAGAATTGTCGGACCCACTTTTTTCGACTTCTATTATGATCGTTATGTCATGTTTGATTGTAAGAATTTTTTCTTACGAATGCATAACTTGCCTTATAGTACCTATAATCGCAAGTAACAAATATATAGGCGTGTTCCACTGTCGAATTTCTTGGACAAATTTGTTGTTTGAGAAAAGACTCTTTCAGTTGTTGCACTACTATGGGGAAGGCATAAAAAGCGCCTATAAAATCTTTTAAATGAGTGTTTCCCCCAAAGAATTTTTTGAAAGAAAGAAATGAATTCCAAAAGACTTTGAGACTATCTCCTTTAGGTACAAATTTGTCCAAAATTATAAATCGTCATTCTGCTTCTAGTTTTTCAACATCCTCATCTTTTACTACATTCTGAAAATGTTGGATTAAGAAGGCTTTCCCCAAAGAAAAAATTTTAAAACTTGAACAGCGATTAACCCGGGATCTTCAAAATTAATTGTTTTTAGAATTTGCTTACATAGAATAATGTAAAATTCTTGGCAGTAATGTCGTATTTCCCTTACGTATTTCCTTACTTCTAATTAATTAAATTCACCTTTCAGTATCATCATTTCAGCTTTTGGGCCAAGGAACACTTTGTTCAGGACTTTATAAATCGAATTATCAGAATAATCAATTGCATTTAGAGTCTCCAAATCGATTAACTTTAAATCGATACAAATTTTTAACACATTCTTAAAATAAAATTTAATTGACCTTAAAATAAAGTGAAAACGTGGAGACTCGGATTGAAATTCTAAATTAATTAAATTAATTGCATTTAAGGATTAATCCAAAAAATATAAGTAACACTGGTGTTTTGTGTTTAATCGACTTGTTATACCTTTTGCTATGTCATTGTTTTGTTCAAAATCTGTAATCATAGTGTACCAAGGCCCTCCACTGCTCTAAGACTCGATGCACTTCTGCTTCCAAGGACAACCAACGAGTTTTTGCTGCTTATAAGATTTTGTGCGTCTTAAGGTCAAAATATTCCTGAAATTCTTTTAGATCTTCTTGACGTTTAGTACTATGACTGAAAAAGTAGATGCTAGATGCTCAATTTCGATTGGAATGGCTTTGAAAGCGGCAGAAAAACAAAGGCTAATTGAGTGGCAAAATTAACCAATAACATATAAATATGGATTGATGTTTTTTAACAGAGCCTGTACACCTTTTATACTCCCCATCATAACAACAGCAATATCAGCCGCAATAGCAACTAAATTTGCAATAGTTATTTTTTCTTTTACAAAATATGTTTTCATGGAATTAAAAATAGAAATTGAAGCACTGCAATCAATCAATCATAATTTTTACTGTCGATTTACACTGTGCATTCAAGTACAATGAAGGAGGTAAAAAAGTGAAGCGTTTTAAGAAAAGAGAAAGTGACCGGAGTGTTGACATTAAAACGAAGTGAAACACTCCAATCGAAGTGACAACGGCATCACGTTACGTGATTTTATTGTGAAATTTTTCGCAAAATAGGTAATAAAAAGTATTGTGGTGATAATGTCATGCTACAAACAAAAGTTTGAAATGGCGATTCTCGCTGCCTACATATTGGAGAGTAGCACAGACGACGACGACAACAACCAAAGGATAACACCAAGAGTGCGTTCTGTGGGGTCCAAGCAATGGTTGTTACGCCTTGAAACAGAAGGCTTCGGTGCAAAATTGCTGCGATAATTGAGAGCTGAGGAACCAGAGCTTTATCGGAATTTCCTGATCTGTCACTTTGGCAGTTTATTGAAATTGAACAGCAATAAAACCACCATGAAAAGTGGCCATTGCGAGTAGCAATGGCCCGGCAGAAACTCCTAATGCCTGTTAATTGTTGGGACATGGTATTTGCAAAGACAACTTGTCAACAAAATTGGTCATTGCGTCCCATCAACAATGGCAGGGCTATAACGCGGTCATTGTAATGGGTCTTTGCAAGGACCTGAAAATTCGTGAAATTGTGCAAGTCTGTTGTGAGTCTTTGCAACGGCCGCATTTTATAATGACCATTACACAACATGGCGACTTTAGGACAGATAAATACGTCATAATGACGTAAGAGGGTCATTGCAATGACCATTACAATCGATGTTCGACCCCCTTGCAATTTCTGTATCCACACATCTAGATCTTCAGGTTCACTTTACTTGTTCGCCTAATCAAAAATTATTTCAGATACTTTTCATGAGCAGTTCCTGAAATACAGGAATTATAAAATCGCTATTTCCCTGACTGAGTGACAGATCATCAAAATTATGAAGCATTTTTCTTCATCGTAGAAACTAATTGAATTTAAATTTGCCATTGCGGTAGATGATCCTTACAATGGAAAAAAAAACCAAACAAATTGGGATATTCCATTCAAGGGGCGTGCGGTTTTCGTAGTTTTCACACAAAGTGTATATACAAAAACTTGTGAGTAACAAATCAGCTGAAATTATTAAAATAAAAACTAAGAACTCTTTGCATTGACACTTTCTTTAAAAATTTCCAAAAAAATACACAGAACGATTTTTGAAAAAATTTCCAGAATTAATTTTTAATTTTTTTTTTTTTACAAAATGCGTGTCCTAAAGCAATTATCCAGCATAAGAGCAAGTTCGTTCGACCTAGTCGAGCGTTTCATTTTATTTCCAAATGTCATGGTTAAAAAAATGTACATATTTACTTTTTGCCACAAACTTAATTCAATCGTTAACAACACATCAAAGCGGCACACTAAAATTAAAATTAAAGTGCGCCACTTTAAAATGCCATTTATTTTGTTCGTATCTTTCATAAGACACTTACTTCTTCTCCTCCACTTTGAAATTTAAATACATTTTTATTAGACTCAATCATCAATCAATACGAAATTGCGTAAAGCACAGTTTGGTTTGGCATTAACTTAAAAATTCTTTTGTCAGAAGCAGTATCCGTACGCTTTGATTGTTAATAATTCTTTGAAAACCTTGGCGCCCCAATTGATTTATGTTTAAACTGGAATCCAAATTCCATTTCAACATATAAAAGCCTGCTCTGCCACTGAGTCTGCTGCGGCAATTATTCTTTATGGTACTTTGCATAATTTATTTTATTTTTTCCCGCATAGACTTCAAGGTGTCTTGGGTATACGGAGTCTTGGGGCTGGGGACTTGTAATAGTCAAGTGAGCCCACATCTCGATGGAGCAGCTCTAGCATTCAAAATACATAAACGTTTACGTCATTTTAATATTAAATCAGAACTTACTTAACCACAACGGACAAGCGACAGTTTTAACGCTCCTCTGTTCTGCAAAGACCGACCACGACCGTCAGTCAGTCAGTCAACACAGCCTAAGTACACGTCTCCA
Organism: Platycheirus albimanus; assembly: GCA_916050605.2. Lineage (NCBI taxonomy): Eukaryota > Metazoa > Arthropoda > Insecta > Diptera > Syrphidae > Platycheirus > Platycheirus albimanus. Next base: position 60,096,751 of record OU696696.1, read on the forward strand.
TTGGAGCCCATACAAGGCGTCATAATCAATTGCCTCCGGCAGAGATGAAGCAATTAAATGACGTTTGCAGTAAGTAATGTCTGAGCTGTGCCTGGGGCCGGCTATGAGAGTAGAGCGTATACGTAATGCAGACTCTGTCCCACATGCGCCCACAACATGCAATTATTGTTGAATTTCGAATTTCTTGAAGTCTGTCCCGCACTGTGCCATCGATTCATTCAGCTTCAGCACGCAATCAATTGCGAAGCCGCTTCTGCAAGACCAGAAGTCAATGAAGATGGTTTTAAATAGGGGAACACGCATCTCTGGGCGAGCATCATCACTACTTAAAGACGTTCTTACTTCTGACCATATAACCAGGAAGAGATTATGGGTCGTATAAATTGTGTTCTTCCTTGGAACATCTGCTAGTGAGATGAGTGTCTTCATCTTTGCATGGGGTCTTTGATGGACGATGAAATTGAATGGAGGCAGCTCCTAGATAATAGAATTGCATGCAGTTATGTTATTAATTTTGCCACCGACTTTAATTGACGAATAATGGTTGGAATAATCCTTTAAGAGAGAGCTAGAGCTTAGATTCGTGTTCTTCGCACAGCATCGCCATGTCCGAAATGTGATTTCAGCTTCTATTCTATGGAAAGTCAGCCGGTCTTGAGGGAATATGTGTTACATCATCCTCATCATAAATAATGATTGAGATTGAGCGTGCTGTGCAGCGATGCTCCACACCGCCAGTCCAGCCTCACGATGATGAAGATGATTCTGCGGATAGTTTATTAATTGTTGAGTAAGCAAGCAATCCTCTCGCGAAGCACCAGAGGAAATATTTACTCATCTAATGGCTACATTGCAACCAAGTTCCAGGTGATTTAGTAACAAAATGGTGCAGGTTTATGCAATGATACACTTGCCTAACGCTGTGTTAAAAAATTAATATGACGACGGACGACGAACGCCGCGCCGCCACACGGCTACTGCTTCAGGTTAAGTGCATATCGTTAGAACTAATTGCATTTCAATCATGTTCCATAATGAAGTGAAGAATAAATTTAATATACCGTTGAAGTAGGTACTTAGGATGAAGACTGCAATTATCTTGGCTTCTAGGTGGTATAAGTGGGACGGTAAATGCTCTTAGCGATTGACAGGATGTTTAATGTTTTTTAATCTATTTGCAACAAATGGGTCACGACTCGCGAGACAGCAAGGTTGTATTTTTATCTTTGAAATGAATTTAAAAAAAAAAAATCCCTATCCGTAAAAAATTCTGAAATGTGCATCCCAAAGATTTAGAGTAAAACGAAGGCTGTGGCTTTCATATTTAGTATACATGGTGGAAGTGCGTTAGTTATATTATTCCATCCGTTGGAGTATAATTTAAAAGTGGAATTAAATGAAGGTGTTTCCACAAACGCTCAAATCTAGGAAATCCGTTTTTTTGGCAGGATATAGTTAGTACATAGGTACCTGGGTGAAAAGTTTTTCGTTTTATATTATAAAACTGTTATAAGCTGCGCTTGGGCTTACAAAAAAAGTTTAACCCACTTGTATGGTTGTATGGGCTATAAGTCAACAAGTCTATCATGATCTTATAACCATACCTAATAAACCAGAAGTCCATACAAAATTTCTTTGATTGAGGGTAAAAAATGTGCATTATTCAATGATACTAAAATTTCTCGTAAAATTAAGAATAAGGTCCCGCATGCTTTGGATGGAATTTCTGGGAGATTTAGATTTTTTAATCAAAGTTTTCCTCTAAAAAATAAGGATCACCCTGTGACTTAATCCGAGTGACTTTGTTCGCACTCAATGGGAATTAAATCCACTTTTGTGAATTGGACTTAGTTTCTTTGTAAGACGGAAACGTACTCCACTTTCTTATTGGAACTTAACACACTTCGAAGTAGTTTAGTTTTTAGTTTAGTTTAGTTTTTATTAAAACAATAGATAGTAGTTTATACATAGTATTACAAAAACAAATGGGCTTGGCATTTGCCGTCTGCCAGATTGACAATAATTATATGTATACATTTAGGATAGCAAAATACTTAGTTCAAAAATATTAGAAGTTTTCGGTCATAATTCTTTGCCTATAGGATAAAGCGGTTTTGGTATATTGAAATAGTTTTTTCACATCTAGTTGGTTTAACATTTTAATGCATTCTTCCTCCGTAAGAAACCTTTTTCCAAATACATGTACTCTTGTTTCCTGGAGTATCGGGCATTTTCCAATAAAGTGAATGATATCTTCTCTTTCCCGCAAATTACACAATTCACAAATGCATGGTAAATCCTCCCTGTGAGGTATATAATTAATACTCAAAAGTTCTCCTCTCAGCCTTATCATCATGGATATTTCATGCACACTGTTTTTGTCATGGAAGTAGTTTCTATCTGACAGGTTGTGATCTAAACGACTTCGAAGTATGAAGGCTGAACTAAATTCCAACAACAATAGTTTAATCAAAGAATTAAGTTCCATCGCACTCTGGAACTGAATCCACTCAATCAAGGGACATTAAGCTCCTAAAGTGTCAGGGTGGACTTTGTTAATGGAAACTTATTTTTCTGCAGCGACCATCTGTTATTAAATAAATAAAAATATTCGAAAGGAAGATTTTAAGTTCTCGAGCTCTCGACAAAAAATATTTTAGAAATATGCGTGTGCTCAGAAACTGTAGCGCTTCTTAAATTTTTGTTATCGGATTCTCAAAAGTCAGTGTTTTTTCTGAAAATTAAGACCCATCTTTTCCTTGATCGGAATATTATTAAATTTTTTTTTTTTAGTAGCATACGGTAAGAAAATATAGAAATATATAGGTGAGTCAGCCAGTCCTTCGTCAATAACATCTGACGAGCGCTGGGAATTAAGTAGTACGGTACCTGGAACGGGAGGGGGATAAAAGTAAAAGTGCTGTAGTTAGAGTGTTTAGATTAAAGTTTATGTATGTAAGTGATTGATTATATTAGTTTAAATTCGTACCAACGAATTTAACTTTGGTGGATTTGGTCTGATTTCATTTATATTTTTTGTGATGGGAAGTTTAATTTTTTTTATTAATCATATTAATTTTTGGTAGGTTTAGTAAGATTAGTTTGATTTTAAAAGCACGATAGTTACATGCGGCAATTAAAGCAATTTTTGCCATTGAAATAAAATCAAATCGTATAACTTGCTGTCGCGAAGAGCTTAAGGTTCTTGGGGCGCAGCATAACATAACACTATGAGTGGTTAATGACCACTCGCCACTGTGGGCCCTACGTCCTAGCTCCCAAATCGACTTACTCCCAATGAACCAATTCCCACCGAATATGGGTTTTGTTTATGTGAACTAACTCCCATATTTTTAAGGAACTATGTCCCAAATGTAGAATGAACTTAGTCCCATAAATAAGAATTAAATCCCAAGAGTTGAGTATTGTTGGTTTTTCCCAAATGAACTAACTCCCAATCGTTAGAAAATAAAACAAAAATTAATGCTTTGGAATGAAAAAAGTATAAAATTTTTAATGGAATTTTTAACAAAGTACAAAATTGAAACTTAAGTAACCTAACAGAGTGACGAATAAAATAAAATTCGTGCAGTGTTTGGAAAACGGCCGGCCGTGTGGACGCGGGTGCGGGTTGGGCGTGGGTGCGGCGTGACCGGGCCCCCCTGCGCCACGCGTCAAGCCCCCTTGCTCATTTTTTTCCATATAATTTTTGTTCCCTTTAAATTGTTTGGTATGCGATTTTTTACCAAAATAATTTTCCAAACACTGCACGAATTTTATTTTATTCGTCACTCTGTTAGGTTACTTAAGTTTCAATTCTTTTTTAAAAATTAAATTTCTTATAGGTTTATCCCATTTTGCCTACAAACATTCAGCACGAAAACAGCGCCACTTCTTCTTTGTGCACAATATGAACTAACTCCCTCTGGTTGATGGGTTGGGCCTAGTTCATTGGGAATAAGTTCGTAATGAACTATGTCCCAACTGAATTTTCTCCTAATATTATGAACTAAATCCCACTACAAAATTTGGTAGGAGTTAGTTCATTTTGCCTCGTGGGAGTTAGTCGATTTGGGAGCTAGGACGTAGGGCCGCCACTGTGGTGTGCAATGAAACGAAAGAGCTGATGAGCTGACAAGAAAGGGATCATCCCTAGAACTCAATCGAGCAGAAACAAAGGTAAAAATACCAACCTGTAATATTAAACAGACGATTGGGAATAAAGTACTCGCTGCATAATCAGGATAATGTTGCCCTACTTTAATAAACAGAGAAGATTCTACGGCTCAAAAAGAAATCGCTACGATCTCTCGTGGGTATACTGACTGGGCAGAACATGCTAGGTAAATACAAAAAGGAAATGAAACTCAGCACGGAAGACTGTGCAGAGGTTGTGGCGACATAGATGTGCATGAAGACACTCCGCATTTTCTCTGTCACTGCCCAGCACTATGCCGCTAAAGAAATGAAGTTCTAGGAAGTCATTTCTTCCAGAACTTAGAGGAACTATCTGAACAAACGGGTACAAAACTGCTCAGATTTATCAACGAATCGAAACCTCCAGGGAATCACAATGGATCTACATTGATATAAATGTGATGGACATCCACCATCAGCCAACTTCCCTAACCTAAATTACATATTCCTTCAGGAAGCGTCAAATTCCTTCGATTTGTGGTAACTTTTCATATACCTTTAAGAGTAGATTCATTCCTCTTCCAAACTCCTCTTCCTTTTCTGTAACTCTCTTCTTTTGTGGCATGATCATTTTGATTGTCGAGCAGGAGGGATAAGTGGAAGCGGCAAAGAACAATCCCCAATTCCATCAAGCATAGCCGTCCAACGAGTAGCGTGCCACCAACCTTCTACTTTCCCAAAGTTAGTCCCCGTGGAACCCTGACTCAAAACAATGGCACAACAATGACTTTGCTGCAGACTTTTGATTTTTGTTTAAAAAACATTTCTTCACTATCAAAAGAAAATAGGTCTGTTAAATCTGTTGATCTGTCTGTCTGTCCATTTTTATGACCGTTTGTCTGTCTGTATCTGCACCCAAACCCTAAACGGCTGGAATGATTTGCTTCGAACAAGTGCACAGTATTTTTTCGATGTCGTATGGAGGTGTTTTTGGAATTGGCATTCTAGCTCTAAAACTTACGCGGTACGCCATATGATTTTCAATTACAGGAAAGTCTTATAACGGTACCTCCCATCATGCGACCGGTTTTTTCAAATCAGATTGTCTCGTAAATCACTCGATTAGTTTCGATGATACTTAAAATGCGGATACTTTTATAAACGAAACAATATTGTTTTATTTTTATTTGGGGAAGTCTCTTCATATTGTGTAAAATGTTTGATTTATAAATAAAAAAAAGGAAATTTTTAATTTTATTTATTTTTTGAACGTTTAAAATCACAATTTTTTTATTTTATTGTTAAAAAACACGACGCGGTTCGGACTTAATTTTCCATCATTGGGTGTCACAACTCGTTTCATTTTTTGTAAAAATTTCAAAACAATCTTTTTTTTAATTTGGAAAAAATTAATATTTTGTTAAACTTTTGAATATTTCAAAAAATGGCTTGATAAATTTTCTTTAAAATTTTCTTTTTATGGTAGAAATTCATACAATCAAAAAAAAAAAAAAAAAAAAAATAAACTTGGTTGTCTGTAAAGTCGGTTTACGGACGATAATTTTACCTGGTAACCAGTTAACAAAACAGTTCATGTGTAGGTTGTATCTCTGAAACCACCAACAACTTACCCCACTTACAACCACCCCCCATTTTTGAATTTTGTTTTTCACCCCTTCCCCCCAAACATCAACCTCTCACCTCAACATACAACCACCAACCAACAGCCCACCATTTTTGACAATTGTTTCCTCCATCCCACACAATATATATCCCTTTCTTTACCACCACTAACCACCCACACCACCTACAAACATCACTAACCACCCACACCACCAACAACCACCACTAACCACACACACCACCTACAACCACGAACCAACCACCCAATATTTTTTACAATTCCCTCCCAAACACCAAATCCTCCCCCAAATCCAACCACCCACTCCACCTACAACCACCTGCTACTCACCCACCATTTTTGACCATATTTTCCTGACTCCCCACAACCACCTTCACCAACCACTACCACCAACCGCCCACCCCAACTTTTTTTGACAATTCCCCCACACCTTCCTAAATCCCCGCAAATCCAACCACCCACTTCACCTACAACCACCAGCCACTCACCCACCATTTTTGACAATTTTTTCATCGCTCCCAATGAAATCAACCATCCCCACAACCTAAACCGCCAACCATCCAAACCAGCTACAACCGAGAACCAACCACCCACCATATTTGACAATTCTCCATAAACCATACGAAATCCCCCGCAACACCAAGCACCCATCCCACCTACAGCCACCAACGAACCACCCATTATTTCCGAAAATTTTTGCCTCACCACCCACACCAACTATAACCACCAACCAACCACCCAACCAAAAACTCACCATTTTTCTTCTACCGAACACTACCCCCCCCCACTCACACCCACCACCACCACTTACAATCATCAACCACCCAACACCCTCCCCTCCCACTTTATCGACTTTCTAGGCTATCAAAGCAGCTATATAACGTGACTGTGACTTTGACTGTGACACTTTTTCCTGCGTGCTGCCCATGTATTCCGATTTATTGGACGTTATCACGTCAAAAATTTGGAATATATTCTCAATAAGTTTAAAAAAAATATTTTTCTATCTGGTCTTACGTTTTTTATACAATACAACAAAATAAATCCGATGGCTTCCTTCATTTTTGTCCAAAACTGTTTTAACAAGTGTTTTTTAAGCGATGATGAATTAAATAAAAATTCACCCTGTCGTGCACTCTACTTAGAGATTTCGGACGTCGACAATTCTATCTATTTTATTAAGAACCTTAATGTTTGTAACTCGAAACACACAGCCTTTACCATGTTTCCACCAAAGCTTAATCCGAGCTTTTTCTCAAAGAGATTAACAGACTATTATTTTTTGACAGCTTTGGCTTAAAAAGAAGCACATAGAAATGATACATAGAAGTGTAGGGTTTGTGTGTCATTTGATTTTGTTTGGAAGAAAAATAGATAAAATTATTAATTTGCCAGTTTTTAATATATTTTTAATTTTGCAGTAGGTACCTACCTCAATAAGATAAAATTTTGAATTCTAAAATATATTGTTCACTCAAAAATAAAATGATAAAATATGATTGTGACGTCACAAAATACTAAGGCGTAGACTCAACATACTTCTTATATGTTCTGAAAGAGATTAACTATTGGAAACATTATACAATAAACCTCAAAAAGCAAACCTAGACTCCCAAGAAAAATCTCAGCGTCTGGGCTACTTCTAGTCTAGTTACATAAACCTAATGTTTCTGTTGCCCGCATATTTGCCAAGTTTTTCTTGGCGTCAAATTTTAAGCCAGGAATTCGCACACTTCTTAAAGTTTTTCTTTTAGGATTAACTAAAAAAAATAAGGCTTACATGGTGCCTTCAAAACGAGGTCAATAATACGCCAAAATTATTATGCTAATACCATAAATCATTTAAAACTTAAATCTTTTTTTCACACTGATTTTCTTCGGCTTTGAATATTCAAATCCGAACTGCACCTCATCCATCTTCAACGTTCTTTTTAATCTATCTTAGATTTTTATATCCAGCGTGTAATTTATAATCGCTTAACCTATAAAATGCATTTGGGCTCCATTTGTTTTGATTCGAGTGTTAAATACTGTTTACAGTTAGACATTCAACATGTAGCAAATAATCAAGAAACGCTACATGCAATTGTGGAATCAATTAAACAATATCCACAGTACACACCTTGGCAGGCGCCCAACATATCCGCCGCCACACATTCGCAAGATAATATTTTGAAGGCGATCTGCCATATTCGGTAAGCCAGGGGGAAGACCCTGACTTTTCCTTTCAAAAAATTGTTTTCGTATTCGTCTATTTTGATCCCGGTTGGTGTTGGGATATTAATAAGTGCAATTTCCAAGACAAACATGTCAGTACTCCGTATCCGCGTAATGCCTCCCGAAATGTGGCACCACACCACCAAAACCATATGTGAAACCATATACTCTGGAGCCTACAAGATTGAAAAGGAACTGATGGATGACCACTATTAGTTTCGCAATCTGCCAGATGGCAGGAGGGAAGGGATGGATGTAGGGGGTAAGAACAGCCATAAGATAAATGCAGCTTCCATTGTCTTTGCACGTCGCGGCGGCGGCTATAAGTGGAGACGACCAAGACCAACGAACGGTGTAGTTTATCGTGCCAGTGAGTGCGATTTAATTGCTCGATGTTCCTTCCTGAGATTGAGTGCAACACTTGCTCCATGCTCCACTGCGCACATACAGTGAGCAAAAACTAGGGATAGGTATAATGTTCGTGTTTCGTACACATCCACTCGTCTATCGAGGAGCAAGATTCTGAAAATAGTTTTTCAAAATAAAAAGATTGTTTTTGAGAGACTGCTGGCGTGAAGTGGAATGTGAGAATTTTAAATGGCAAATACCATGGCATGATTCTCTGGTTTGTGTAGCAAAGGCAAGTCTTTGAATTGCAGATTGGAATGTTGTGGAAAATTTTCAAAGTTGACAGTTTGTTTGTAGTTTAGACTTTGCGGACAGTGGACTAGACAAGGAAGAATTTAAAAGTCATTGAAACAATGTTGTGATGTCATTTTGGAAAAAAAAAAACACAAGGGAATTCAGAAACTTCAAATTTAATTTCTTTTTGAAATTGTGTTTGTGAAGGAATAAGATATCTATATATGTGTGTTATATACTGCGAAACAACTTAACCGATTGAACTAGAAGTTTTTACAATCTGTGGTGTTAGTCAGGGAGTGTTTGTCTTCTTTTTAGGCAAAATCTGTGAAGCGGTTTTGATAAGCCCGAAGTCTAAGTCGCTCATTCAAAGAAGAGTGTGCGAAATCTTCATGGAACCACGCTATTCCGCATGGTCTATGTCTGGTCTTAGATCACTCGTGACAACTTTACCCTCCCACTGGTCCATCCGCTTTTTTATTTCTTGGAGTTTTTGACTCTATTCTTTTATTGTGAAAATTTTTTCTTCGAACCAACAGTTATAAATAAGAATATATAGTGAAACTGGCTCATTAAAAAGTTCCTCATCTCATAATCTATCCATCTTTTAATAGTTTTGCTGTCGTCCACAAAAAGCTATAGCCTTGAACATTGTTTCGCAAACTAGTCCTGTCCCTGGCCGATGTTGCCTTCAGTCTTCCTCTCGATTTATTAATTTAGTTGATTGATCCACCTTGAGTGACGAAGTAAATTGTCCTTCAGGAGGGGGGGGGGGGGGGGGGAGTTGAGTAGACTAGACAGGCTGTTTTCATTCATAAGCCTCAAAAGTTGTAGCAGTTGCATATTCAGGTCAACAACGGTGTCGTACAGCGTGCACAGTCTATTTTGGAAAGGAGCTAGATGTTAACAATAGAACAAAAAGTAAAGTGCACGACTGGGTCGGACGAACTTGCTCTAATATATGACAGTGATCTTATATGGTTTGAGATTTTGTAAAAAAAAGCAGGGAAAAATTGGTATAAAATTTTATTGATCTCTTAAAAATCACGAATTAAAACGTTTTTTGGAAAAAAGGAAGTAAGCCATCTAATTTCGTTTATTGTTTAAAATTTTCAGAATTTTTTTTTCAAAATCGTTCCACTAGTTTTTTTCAAAAAAAAAGTTTTTACTGAAAAACTTTTCGAAAATGTATTCCAAATTTTTTTGAGTATGCCAACTTCTAGCACTTTGTAGTTTTTATCAGAAAAAAAAATTAAAAAAAATAGATTAAAGCGTTTTTGGAAAAAATAAAAAATAAAAAACAAAAATCTAATACATATTTTTAAAAAGCTCGAAAAAACTTTGTTTGAAAAATTTAAAAATGTATATTATTTCGTATATAAAACGGTTTCCACATTAAAAACGTCATCGAAATTCGTCAAGGGGCTTACGAGAAAATCGGATTTCAAAAAACTATTCCTATCATTATAAGACTTTTCCTGAAAAATCTATTCCAACCAAAACATAAAGTTTGCACAGAAAACACTATTCATAAAATTTTATCAAAATCGTAAAAAGAGCCGTTTTTGAGAAAAATCAACTTTTCACTAACACCTAAACGTATGGCAGGTACCGTTAGTTTTAGAGCTAGAATGCTAATTTGAAAAACCCCTCCTCTGTAGGACGTCATAATAATATTATATACTAAGTTTGAAGATCTTTTTAAATAAAAACTAATTGTTTTAATATCTTAATACGCGGCTTTTTTATTCCAACTCAACATCTACCCGCCCTTCTTGAACAACACTTACAAATGCAGACAAGGTTCTTTACTCTTCTGGAACTTCTTTGTAGTTGGCCAACCCCGTCCATGACATGACTGAACTGAATTCGTCTATTAAAAAAACATTGTATTCAAAATTTTCCATCAAGAAAATTCTAAATCCTAATCTTGTTTTTATGTTTGGTTTGCAAAATTAGAAAATCAAGATGAGATGGCTATTTGTTTTCACTTGCAAACTTTTTTGCAATTTCATTTCTAATACTATTATTTGTTATTGAAATAATATTATTTTAAATGTTTTTATTGATGAAATAATAAAATTCATTGCTTTCGGATTGATAAACGCTTAGAGATCCATTGCACCTGGCGCATGGGCGTATTCACGGAAAGAATTTTTAGATCAGATCAAGAAAAATGAGCTGAAAATCACGAAAATCTTATGCAGTTTCTCACCCTAGCTCGGGGTTTTGTAAATTACGACTCCTTGTTCGTAATTTTCAAAATTGAACGAAATGAAGATATTGACACTCAAAAATAGCAAATTATCACTTTTTTGGGTCAATAATTCGATCCTGAGAAATAAAAAATTGCCATCGCGAATCGAAAATTGATCCAAATTTGTATCAATTTTATATTTACTCGATTGTAAATTGCAAAAAGCGAGTCGTAGATTTATATCTTTTTGTTTTGAATCAAAAATACGTTTTTGAAAAAATGAGTGGTAAAGTCGTAAATTGCAACCCCATTTTACTCAATTTGTAACAAATTATCGCTTTGAGAGAGAAGCATCGTTTTCTATTTATTGAGAAGCATTTATTATTATTTATTGAAAAATGTAACTTTTACTTACTTGGTCGATTCTAGGAATCGAACTCGAGACCCTCTGCATACCAACCTAGCACGCATCTACTAGGCCATGGTGATGCATCCAAGTCGGATAATTATAAGAAGCAACCTGAATATGAGTTACATTTTAGGAATGTTCTGAATTAAGATTATATTTTATTAGCGAGAAAAATATAGTCGTCTTATTTAGGACGTCTAACCTCTAATGTACAATTTTTTGAGATGATCATTTAAATAAAGGTAAGAAAAATTGTATATAATGTGTAGTTGAAATTAAACTTTGTACTCCCTACATATATATAGAACTACAAAAAAGGCATTATTGGAGACACAAGTGGGGCCAGGGCCTAATGACTTATATTCTGAACGATTCCTGTATGTGCGTTGATATTCTGGTGGAATATCATTTCCCGCTAAATCCGAATGGCTTACAAAGATCCACTTTTAAAATTAACCAGATTTATTTTTCGAGGATTTTACATTTTCTCAAAAGAGACAGTACCGAAAAAAAAAAGATAATTATTAGTTGGAGGCAGGGATCGAACTCCGGACCTTCGACGTAGCCGTCAGACACACTTGAGTTGAATTTAATACTCAGTGATTGTAAATCACGAAAAAATTTTAGCAAATCCAGATTGGTAAAAAGTATAAATGGAATTATTCCCTTGAAGTAGTAAATTGCGACAAAAAGGTTGTAATTTACTTTGAAGGGCACAAGCTTGAATTATAACTTTTAATTGTGAATCTCAACTTAGGAATTGTTGTAATTTACGATGAATTGAAAGTTAAATTGCCATATTTTTCTATTAGTTTTGAATCAAAGCGCCGTGATTTACAAAAAAACATGTTTTGTAAATTGCAACTGAATATTTCGCAATTGGTGATTTTTCAATTCTCTCCGTGTTCCTAATCCTCTTTATCTGTCTAAATGCAAACAATGTAAATAATACTTCAACATGAGAGAGGTGAGAGTATAACAATTTCAAAATCTAAATTATTCTATTTTTATAATACAAAATTACAGAATTAGATTCCAACAGTAAACAAAAACAAAATTGTTCTACACAACACTTTCAGGCCATGATATGTGGGCGATCGATGGAAGATTGTATATTATGTTTTTTATCTTTTGAGATATTGGAAGTTACTCAATCACTTGGCTACTGCCAGTATTGAAAATGCAGTTTCTAAGCTCTTTTTTGTTTAGGGAAATCATGGAAATGTCCATCAAACATTTTGTATTTATTTATTTTCCCATGAGGCAAAATTTATCTCGTTTTTTTGGGTGGTTCAAGGAGGGTGGCAGTCAGTAGACAAAGTGTTGAGTTTCAAAAAATTATATTGACGAACTTATTTATCTCCAATTCTAATTTTTTTGTCTTTTCTTTTTTTTCAGCCTATATATTGAACCAAATTTAAAAACTTCCACCAATAATGGAACTGTGTCAATTTTAATAGCACGTGACTATAATGTGAAGGGTCTGCAACCCATCGTTCTGGATGTAAATAATATCACAATTCTCGACGCCCGGGTGGTAAGGAGTCTACCAGATGGCAATGATTTGGAATTCGAGAGTGATTATGGTGACAATAACACGACATTTGTTATAAAAGTGCAGAAAGATGTGGCGTCGGAGAAGAATTTGAAACTTGTTCTGCATCTGGATTTTATAAGTGAAATTACAAACACTTTACAAGGAATCTATAAGACAAGTTATATTAACTCGGAAACACTGGAAACAGAGTAAGTTTGAAGAAGTTTACAAGATATCTCTACATTTTGGAAACGAAAGTTTGAAACGTAATTTTTTAAGCATGACCAATAGTTTATAAAAATTCCTTAGAAAAAACGATTCAGTTAATTTGTTTGCTTAGTTTGAAAAAAAAAACAGTTGATTCAAATTCTTTTCTTCAAACTTATGTACATAATGTATTTTTACAGAGAATGCAAACAGTTTGCATTCGATTTCATACGTTTACATTGATACGAAAAGCGTGTGGTACTGAAAGATGAACGAATGAAAATAACAGCTGTACCTATTATTCTTTCGTTCATTTATTTTCAAGTTTTGTCCCAGTAAAAACTTGAAACTGTCAACCAATGACGTCAACTTTGTTGTTGCCAAATTCGAATTTGACTTTTGACGTTTCTCAAGTGTTCGACTACTTTCGGTAAGTGAGAGAGATTGTTCTCTTAGGTATTTGAGAAATGTGGAAAGTTTTCATTCCTTGGCACAAAATGTTCACGAACGTCTGTTTGTCATCCTTATATTCCTTCTCGTCATTGTAATTACTGCAAAGCTTTTTTAGCTGTTTTTTGTGAAAATTTAACGAACAATTATGATCTGGTTTGGGCATGTGTATTTTCTTGACACTGCAAAATTTAGATGGAATTGTCAATTTAATTTGTTGTGTCGATAGTTAAGGTTCCAACCATAAAATAGGGCAGCTTGCAAGTGCCTGTATTTTTTAAGATGTAAGTATGCACAACACTAATATAGTAGCCAGGATGGGGGCCAGCCATTCATTTAGTTTCTTCCTCTTTAGCAAACACGAATAAAATCGTTCGGCATTGACGAACATTTGACTGTTGTGCTTTTTGAATGAAAGTGTCTATTCGTATGCACTAGACTTGACATCTCATTGAGCCTGCTAGTTGCCAGACAACTGGACATACCCAAAGCGAAATGACAATTGCGTGAGCAACACTAGCTAAACGGAAGGCGTCAGGATCCCTTGTTTCCGTGAAGTGAGCCACCCACTTTAGTGTGACATAAGTGAAATGAATGCGTGTGCAAAGACATTAGGTCTGTTTGATGTTCCCTGCTCAAATCCGCACTGGGGAATATCATTGCATTTCTTTCAACTGTCAAAAAAGTACATAGTTGTTCAAGTTTTGATTTAACATCGAACAGCCCAGTTCAACATATTCAATTTTTTGGCATTTCGATCAGCAGAATTCAGTTTTTATAAGCAATGGCAAATAAATAAAAGTTTATTAAATGACGAGCGAAAACAACAAGAAAGTTCTTTTAGCATTATATGTACATACATACGTTTTTGGAAACAAGCTACTGCAGGGATGAATCTAAAGATGATTTAATTGTCTGTGATTCAGATAGTGACGATGAGAATTTGATAGAATAAATAGATTACAAAATAATCTGCAAAATATTTAATATTTACCGAAATTGACCTTCTATCAATAGCTGATTTACATTTTGACAGCTCTGTTTTCATACCCTAAGTAAAAACATGGAGCGCGTGAGAGTGCATTCAGTGAGCGCAACGAGTTCACATCATATACAGCCGAAAAACACTGTGGTGAAAAAATATACGCTGTATAGCCATGATGCATTTTTTCGATCATGACTTTGACTGTTCTGTCTATTCTCACGCATAAGAGCATAATAGGGTTTTCACACCGAGCCGAAAACCCGGTTTTCGGCTAAAAGTTTACGAAAACCTGAAAATCATTCACACCGGACTTTTCAAGTTTTCGTTTGACATTTCACTTCATTTTTACAACAACTGACTATCAAATTTTGAAATGAAAATATTTTCGGCTGCTATGATTGATTTTTTTTGTTTGACGTTTATGCGCTGTTTAGGTGTGTTTGGAAAGAATCACAAGAAACTTAGGTGTGTTCTGAAAGAATCACAACAAACTTAGGCGTGTTCTGAAAGAATCGCCACAAACTTAGGTGTGTTTACTTTGTATTCCAACAAGTTTTCGACAGGTTTTATTTATATTATAAAACTAGTAGTTTTCGAAAACTTGTGTTTAGCAAAAATGTATGGTAAAACTTGTGTTTTCGTTCAGGTTTTGGGGGTTTTCAACGAAAATCGTATTTTCAGCTCGGTGTGAAAACCCTATAAGAGTGTCACAATGGGGTGCGTTGCTCACTTCATGGGAAAATTGGATTTTAATACCTTTATTTTATAGTCGGTGTCATTGACCCATCTTTGTTATTCCGGTTTAGGTCCAATTGCGTCACAAGTGCATTCAAATAAACACAACTTATTTGCAAATAGCACGACTACAAGTTTACGTTTTCGTCTAGTGCCATTAATTATGTTTCCGAAAGCGAACGAAACTTGACGAAACGGAGTTGGCCTCCTTGTAAGATCATTAAATGGGGGTACAGTATACCTAGTTGATTAACCCGCTCTAGATTTCGATTCCACTCGACTTCTTCCCGCAACTTCTAATAGCACTTTTGGAACCCGATTTCTTCGGGTAGAGTTGTATTTCTCAATATTTTGAAGATCACTGAGCAATGTATCAAAGCAAGCTTTGATGTTGTTAAGCTATTGGAAAGCTGCTATTTTGTTCTATAGGTATGGGAACACCTGTAAGAAAATGTGTTGCTTCGGATCAGCTGGACTGATCCGTATTTTTTTCTGAAATGAAACTTTGCTGCCATCTCCACTTTCGGTGCTGATCCTTAACTTATCCGTAACTAGAAAAGAAGCAGTGACTTCTAATGGTCCTTACAAATTTGTTTTTAAAGGAACTTATATGGACAATCAACTACCAATTCCATATTTTTGTTTGGAATGAATGATATAGCAGTTTATAATGGCTTATATAGCATTTTTAAATTTGTGAATTGTTTTTTAGATGGATGATAAGTACACAATTTTCTCCTATTGACGCCCGTCGAGCTTTTCCCTGCTTTGATCGGCCTGACAAGAAGGCCAATTTTTCAATCAGCATTGTCCACGAGGAAGGAAAAACCACAGCCCTATCCAACATGCCCTCCAAACTTATCACGTAAGTCTGTTCATCGTAAAGCAACTTAATTCAAAATAATTATTTAACCGTATTTTTTTTGTTATAGAAAAATCCGTCCAGGATATGTAAAGGAAGACTTTGAAGTAACTCCCAAAATGCCAACATATTTGGTCGCTTTCATCGTATCCAATTTGGTCAAAGCCAATTTCTCTGTGTCGGACAAAAATGCAAGACCCCACATTGAATTCTACACACGTACCGAAGGTATTGACATGACAAACTATGCATTCGATGTCACTCGCAGAGTATTGCCCTTTTTCGAATCATACTTTGCCCTCAAAAATAAACTTCCCAAAATCGATATGGTCTCGGTGCCTGATTTTGGATTCGGTGCAATGGAAAATTGGGGACTT
Organism: Platycheirus albimanus; assembly: GCA_916050605.2. NCBI lineage: Eukaryota > Metazoa > Arthropoda > Insecta > Diptera > Syrphidae > Platycheirus > Platycheirus albimanus. The sequence goes on from OU696696.1 coordinate 60,113,148, forward strand.
ATAACATTTAGGTAAGTCAAATGCATGACAGCCCGTATTGTTTGACATAACTTAATTCACCCTTCCATCTTGTGTTTTGTGGTAATTATGGTTGGTTAAGTGACATTTAAGATGTGGGTTAAATGTTCAGTTGTTGTCAATTAAGATGTCAAACATCAGTTCTGTCACTAATTTAATAAATAATTGTTGTGGGAAAGTAATAATATATTGACTCGTTACAGAGATTCATCCCTTCTGGTACCACAAGATCGAGAGAAGACCTCTTCGGCTGAACACACCGAATATGTGGCAACAATTGTGTCGCACGAGTTGGCTCATCAGTGGTTTGGGAATTTGGTTACACCCAAATGGTGGGATGATTTATGGTTGAAGGAAGGTTTTGCCACCTACATGAGCTACATTGCCACTAACTTTATTCATCCCGAATGGAAAATCATGGACTCTTTTACTGTTTTCGAATTCCAACAGTCAATGGACAAGGATTCTGACAACTCCTCACATCCGATAACATTCGATGTTGCTTCTCTCAATGACATTCGTCGTATTTTCGACCCCATTTCCTATTCAAAAAGTACGATACTTCTACGAATGTTGAATTCGATCGTTGGAAATGATGCCTTCAGAGATGCAACTCGAGAATTGTTAAAAGCCTTCCAGTACAAGAATGCTGATCGAAATGATTTGTGGAGTTTTATGACATTCCACGGTCATGCAAAGCGTACTCTGCCATTAGACATTCATGTCAAAGATATAATGAACCCGTGGATTTCGCAGGCAGGTTATCCGGTTGTGACAGTTAAGAGGAACGAAACAAAACTCATAATCACTCAGCAACGGTACATTTTGCCACAGAAAAACGCCACTGACAACAGCCGCTGGTACATTCCCATAACATTTGAAACCGATGAATCAAAGAAGGGCGATGACATCCCATCGCATTGGATGACAACTGATGACAAGGAGATCGTGATCGAGGATGTATTCAGTGACACAAACACTTCTGATATTGTCGTCTATCTGAATCTGAATCGACAGGGCTACTATCGCGTGAATTATGATTACGAATCGTGGATTGTGCTTAAGAAAAAATTTAGCACTTTGCCTAGCATCACAAGGGCACAGCTGTTGGATGATTCGTTTCATTTGGCACAAGCTGAATATTTGACATATGACATTCCGTTGACATTTTTACTCGAGATGTATTCGGCAGTTGAGGATGAATTATTGTGGGCGGCTTCGCAGCATGGCTTGAATTATATGATTTTTATGTTGCACAGGGAACCAGCATATGAGACGTTTAGGGTATGTTGATTTTAATTTTGTTTTATGTTACGGTTAAGGAAAACTTATATTTTTAGGCTTTCATGAGGTTTATTGTTCGTCCAGCATTCGATAATTATGGATTGAATGAACCTAATGATGCTTCACATTTACAATTGACACATAGAGCGAGAGTTGCAAGGATGGCATGCAAATTCAATTATGACAGATGTACAAGTGCTGCCCAATTGAAGTACAGAGAGTGGATGACGAATAAAACTAATTTGTAAGTTTTTTTTTCCGAAAAATTTAATTATTTTTATATTTAAGATATTACTATTTTGAGTAGTTACTCTGCAACATCAAAGCACAGTCGATTTGATTATTGATTGTAGTGTTGGGAACTATCGAACGATTTGAGCTATCGATAGTTAGTAACTGAATGATTTTAACTATCGAACGAATTTATTCATTTATTCGTTCAGTTCAAATAGAATGTTTACGTAAATATACTTTTTTTTTTTAAATGAAAATAATGGATACGATACGCTTTTTAATCGCAAATAAGTTTTATTTAAACGATTTCAAATAAACAGTAGTCTAAATTAGGTAAACTAGAAATTTAAGTAAACTAAAAAGAACATTATTTAAGAGTGAAAAGTAAAACGAAAAGTAAAAACAAAATCCAAATCACCGTCACGTGTCACGTCAACTACAACTAACTATCGCGAATGAAATCAAAATGAACAAAAAATAATAATTCTTATTCGAAGCGCAAAAAATCGTTCAGTAGTCCTACTGTTGGTTGAAAAGTGTATTCGAACGAAAATTGCTAATAAACGAATAGTTGCCGAGTGAAAAAAAAGTAAACTGAAATCATTCAAACCATAGAGTGAAAATATGATTGAACGAAAATTTAATGAATGAATGAATGAATGAACGAACGAATGAAAATATAGACTATCGAATAAATGAACAGTCAGCTACTATCGAATAAGTTGATAGTTTTTATTCGATATTTCCCAACACTAATTGATTGACCTGAAACAAACTGACATCTGTCACAAGATGTGTTCTGTATTGCAAGAATGTGTACCTATAGCAGCTGTCTGGAATCCCCTTTTAACCCAGCTCACTTAAATTCACTGTAAAAAACTTCTTATTCAAATTATATCATCTTCCGATAAGGTAGAAACTCATGTGCATTATATTCCAAACTCTTGTTCTTGTGACAACTTTTGTCTTACCTTAAAGGGATATAAAAAACATAGAGGTCGGTCTTCTGCAAAACAATTGTTTTAGGTATATTTTGTATCTGTTTACTTCATAACTATTATAGTAGAATTAACATTTCCCGCCATTTGCAAAATCTTCCCATGAGGTGACAACTTAACTACACCATGTCCTTTCCGAGGCTTTTAGCAAGTGAAATTTTAAAGTCAGCATGCATTTTAATTTTAAGTCCTCAACTTCAAATGACAGCATTGTCCAATGGGAAAACTGCAGATCTACGTCTGCCTTCAGAATGAAAAAAACAGGAGTCGTCTATATTTTTCTTTTCTTGGAAGACAAATTTGCCGTTCCTTTTATGCGTGATCTGTAAACTCTATATTATGTCTGGGCTTTGGGTGTTATTTTCAAGACTGATAGACTCATTTTTTGAATAGGATCAAAGTGGAATTCTAAGAACTAGTGGAAACGAACATCATGGCAATGTTTCTTGTCCTAAAAAATGAAACGATACTAACCATAAGTAGTTCAGTCCATAGAGAGTTTCCCCAAGCTATACGCACACAAAGTTGGTTGAGACAGCGACGGATATAGGTGGAGGGGGGTGCTTGCCCCGATCGTCAGTTTTTGAGGGCGCAAAACCAATGGGAAAAATATTAAAGATGAACAAAGAAAAGCACGGTTGTCAGTCTTTTTCTTATTTTTTCTTATTTTATGAAAGTTCGATCTCTTTTGCCTGAAAAACTCAGAAATATTGGTTTGATTTCCTACAAAGCATTTTGTTAGACGTCTCGAAGTGAGAGGGCAGAAGTTTATAGCCGTTTGTTTCAAAACTCTTTTGACGTATTCGGATACTTCTCTATAGTCAAATAAATATAAATGGTTAACAAGTACAAAATAAATATTTTTTTTTTCAATTTCAATTCAACGTTTGTAACAATAAATTCGTGAAATAAACTATGCGTAAGGTTCGCATCGTTAATTAGTTAACCTAGTTTTCTAGTTATATTAATTGGACGCATATCGAAGGAAGATGATATTTCTCATTTATTGAGCTACCTCCTATGTATTTTATTCTAGCCATCAATTGGATTCTGTACGCCTTGCCTTCTAAATTTGTCCGTGTTAATGTTGGAACAATTAAAAGTTTTTTGAAGCTGCATTTTTGCATCATACCTGGAGATCCAAGTGTTATATCAAACTCTATCAGCTCAAGTTGTTTAATTTTTTTCAATATTGAAACAACTTCTAACACTGTTTTAATACCAACATTTTGTTGTCTTTACTCTTGTTAAAATCGCAACCGCTTTTAATTCTGCAATTTCGGCAGAACAGGCTGAACTAGCGTGTCATCGGGAAACCCGAATTCTAGGGAAATGTTCCTTTTTATTTTCCGTAGCGACAAGATAGTATTTCTGTCAGTCCATCGAATTTTTGTGAGTGCCAAATGTTTGAGAGGATTTATTTTAGCAAGATTGCAAACCCTTCCCTTCACAAAATTATGTTTTTTGCACAAAAATGGAGCGATGCTAACTTTTTCATGCGCCATACATTTTGAAAGAATAAGTATATCCCCTTTAGTTTAGTGATTGTGATGTATTGATAACCTTGAAAGGTACAGTCCCGAAGTTTATTTTTCTCAGTAGAGATAAGAAGCCAATGTTTTTTTTTTCTAAAAAAAAAGACCAGAATAAATTTTCTTTGATTCTTCTTTAGACGGAAAAGTCTTAGGACTATAGTTTTGTTTAGTCTCATTACTGGGTACTGGCAATAGCTAATTGATGCATCCAGTCGTTGATGGAAGTGTTGGGATTGCTGCAATAGCCAAAAGATAGATAAAAATAAGAGTTCTCTATTCAAAAATAATAAACAAATTTATTAATTTAGGAACTTATACATGAGTGAAAATAAATATTAAATTACATATTTACAAATGAAAAACAAAATATAAAATGATTTAAAAATACTAAGTGTATGTAAATGAATATAATATATAGTGTTTCTCGATATAAATGATAATGCTCACCTGATGATCCCGTTGAGGTCGTTCTCCACTAACTTCCAGAACTGCGTTTGCGTAGGCCTCCAGTGGCCCTGTTCTGTAACTTTGGCGAAATTTGTTTGTATCGTTATAAAATGAAACAACTCATTCCGCTTTTATGGCGTCTGGAAAAAGTAGGGTTTCTGTAAGTTGAAGCGATATGCAAGGATTTCGATATTGTTTTGACTGGAACTTCCATTGGAAGGCCATAAATTGAAGTATCAATCTGTCAAATCAAAACAAAAATAATTCAAGATTTGAAAGATTGTGAAATTGAAATTTAAGTTGTTTTTTAATAAATAAAGATTTATTTCCTTAAAAAAAAAATGTTATATTATATTATGTTATTTAAAAAGAAATTTTAAAGTATAAAAGGAATACTTATTCTGAATAGTGATGCATACTTGTTTGTGTTATTTATGTGAGTTAATAATATAATTTTGCTCCCCAATTTGATTGGCATTTTATGTTTGTATCCTATACCTACTACTTACTGGTTACTGCGAGCACATTTTTCTTCACATATGTTAAATGGGTAAATAATTTAACAAAAAAATATTAACAGTGCCAAACTTGATTAAATATTATAGTATAAATATGCACATAAAAACGAACACTTTCCGTTATTTTTTTTTTTTTACTTTCCAAAAAAAATTATAAATATATATGTAAATATATTAAAAATGTTAGTTGTCTTCTTCGACAGAATATTATATGAGAGGCACTTTTCTTCTGGCGAAGTTCACAAACATATTTGCGCAAATAGAGCATGTAGTCTGTCATGAATGTAGTGTACGTCTAGAAATAGATTTAAACGGCTTTAAACATTTTTAATGGTTTATTTATTGCCTATCGCGTGCTCAATACAAGGCGAGTACATTTGACGTTTAAAATTTAAAAAAATATGACTTTTCGGTCATAGAGAACACCATTTTATCGCAGTTTTCCAGTTGTTTCATTTCGATGTGTTCCATGCAATAAAATTATCGCCTGTCAAAGTTAAAGAACCCGATGAACGCGATAAAATGTGTTTTGTTCCAGTTTTCAACGTTTCTCGACAACGCGAGAGTTACAGAACAGGGCCACAGGTTTGGAATTGAACACTCGGCGGGCTCTTGCGTTTTTGTTCATACGCTCTACATAACCCAGCCATCTAAGCAGCTGTGTTTTCATCTTTTTGACTAGGTCAATGTCGCCGTATAGCCCGTACAGTCCGTCATTGAATCTTCTCCTCCATTACTCCATTGATGCATACAGGACCGAATGTCTCTGGAAGAATCTTTCTCTTAAAGCACCCCAGCCTGTATTCATCTGATTGTGTCAGTGCCCACGCTTCTGCACCATACAGCAGGACTGGGATGATAAGGGTCTTGTATAGTGAGAGAGGACTTTGCTACAAAGATGACTTCTAAGCCCGAAGAAACAGCGATTGGCAAGAGTGATTCTTCTACTGATCTCTTCGCTGTTATTGTTTTGAGAGGTTATATAGTGGAACCATCCTGTCCATCATGACGTTTTGCCCGAGTATATACGATAGTGGTGTTCAGCACCCGAGGACAGCATATATTTTTATACATTTTCGCCGCCTCGCCTCCATTTAAATACCACTAAAGGCCATATCACACTGACAGTGATTTCACTGACCACTGGCAGGCAGTGACGTCACGAAAACTGACGTGATTTTTACGCCAGTGAAGCAGTTGCTCGTCAGTGGTCAGTTAAGAAAAAAAGGTTATCACACTTACTGGCAGGCCTGTGCCAGTGTGTCCCAAAACTCACTGACACCTCATGCTAGTCAGTGAAATTTTCTCCGAGTCGGTCAGTGAACTGACGCCTAAAAAACTGACTATCACACTACACTGACACATGCTTCACTGGCACACGACACTGGCAAGAGGCGTCAGTGAATTTTACTCGAAATCGGGTCAGTGAGCAGTTTTGCTATCACACTGACTGACTACCGACAGCCAGTGGCTGTCAGTTCCTTGTTTTTTTTCTAAATTTGTTTGAGGTGGAAAACTCCAGCTGCCGGTTTTTGTTTTGTTTGACACACAATTATTTAAAAAAAAAATTATAAAAAGATAATGTCCCAAAAAGTATTTTTGGAAAGAGTGGAAATTGCCACGATGGCTTATTTGGCAGCGTGTGTTGTGAACAGCCTCAGCGATGATGATGAGGACAAAAGAAAGCGTAGACCGCGCAGTGTTTGGCAAAAAAAGTGGTTGAGGCGTAGAGAGAAGGAAGGGTTTGGTGCCAAGCTGCTCATGGAATTACGTGAAGAAGAACCAGAATTATATCGCAACGCAATGCGAATGTCGAGCGATCAATTCGATTATTTGCTGGCTTTAGTTAAGCCGCATATTGAAAAAGCCGACACAAGGTTGCGAACAAGTATTTCAGCGGAAGTACGACTCGCGCTCACTCTGCGTTACCTGGCCACCGGTGAGAATTTTAATTCACTGCGACTGCTTTTCCGAATAGCACAACCCACTATTTCGGCTATCATTCCCGAAGTCCTTGACGCCATTTACAGGGTTCTGGTGGATGATTTTTTTAAGGTTTGTTCCAATAATGATTTAGCGATACTTTAATTAACATTAATTAATTAACTTGTGGACAGAAACCGTTTCCGAAAAATGAAGTCGAGTGGGAGGCGGTGGCAAAGGAGTTTCAGAGCAAGTGGCAGTTTCCTCACTGTATTGGTGCTGTGGATGGCAAGCATGTTGTTATAAATGCACCACCTAATGCTGGAAGTCTTTATTACAACTATAAAGGTACGCCCACTGCATGCATGAAGAGGTATTCAAATTCAAAATACTAATTTTTTTCTCTATAGGCACGCACAGCATTGTATTGATGGGATTAGCGGATGCAGAATACAAGTTTTTATACGTTGACGTCGGTCGGAATGGACGCTTTTCTGATGGCGGTGTATTCACCCGCTGCACTTTCAGCCAAGCGTTGAATAAAAATGAGCTGCATTTGCCTGCACCAAAACCATTGCCGTGCAGAGAAATGCCAGTGCCGTACGTCCTCGTCGCGGACGATGCCTTTGCAATGCAACCAAATATTATGAAGCCTTACGCAAACCGAGGTTTAACGATGACCCAACGTGTATTCAATTATCGTTTATCTCGTGCACGTCGAATCATCGAAAACGTTTTCGGTATTATGTCGGCGCGCTTTCGTGTCCTTCGGCATCCTATTCATTTAGATGTCGGAAAAGCAAAGCAGGTGGTTCTGGCGTGTGCGGTGCTTCATAATTTTTTGATGACGATGAACAAGCCAACGTACGCACCACCATCTGCATTCGATCAGTAGGATGCTGAGGACAATCTTTTAAGACCAGCTGACTGGCGTGCTGAAGCACCCACTGCATCGATGCATGCACTAGAACCAATAGAAGGGTCATTAGATGACGCGAAAAAAATCCAACAGGAATTTATGCATTACTTCACTGGCGAAGGTGAACTTCAGTGGCAATACGCTCGCGTTTGATTTCATTTTCAATAACCCTTTTTTATATTATGTTTTTTTCGAATTAAAAAGAATTACAAATAACGCTTAAGTGTTTCCTTTTATTCAATCCGTTTTATTCAATTATCTAAATAACACCTCATTGGAAAACCCTATATTTTAACTAGCAGACGTTGTCCTGCCCTTCCGAGCAGATAGCGCGATGATATAAACGATTAGTTTGTTTCCAAGTAAGAGTGGCAATACACTCGCGTTTGATTTTCTTTTTATGGTCTCGCTTATATTTGAAATTTTATGTTTGATTGTTGTTTTTTTTACTTGCGATTATAGGTACTATAAGGCAAGTTATGCATTCGTCGAAAAAAAAAGTTTTGAGATAACAATCAGATATGACATTACGATGATAGCGAAGACGAAAAAAGATGGTCTACAAATTCTGTCCGTCTGTATGTCTGTCTGTCTGTCTGTATGTATGCTTATTAAATTTTTTTCTAAAAATTTTAAATAAATGTATTTGCTAAATACCTATGAACTGGCGTTTTTGAATTTTTTTTGAAAATTTTTTTCAAAAAGTTTTTCAAAAAAAACTTTATTTCTCAAAAACCGCTCCACAGATTTTTATAAATGTATTCTCATAAATTAAAATTTATCCAAGAAATTAAATGGCGTACTTTTTTTTCAGCTCAAATTAGTTTAAGTATTTATTTAAGAATTTTGAAAATTTTATTTTCATCAAAATCTCAAGCCCTAAACCAATGTCACTCATTAGAGCAAGTTCGTGCGACCCAGTCGTGCATTTTATTCCTGTACGAATTCATACAATATACAATATAAATTCAATACAATATGAATATCTTATAATTTGTAATAACGCTTGAACAACTCTCTCTCTCTCTACATTTTTACTTTGTTTTAACCTTACATACATACATACATACATCTATATACATCTTTTTTTCTCAGTTTAAAATTTTCGTTTGCGTCCGCCGGCTAAGTTTATACGGTTCAAACAAATTAATCAATAAAAAATAATAATAAAAAAAAGTTCACTCAAGTGATCTGAATGAAACTTGTCAAGAAAGCCGTACGGAAAATATATGTATCAAAAAATTAGAAAAATAAAAAAAAGGCAGTTGAATAGTGGGCTGAACAATAAAATAGAAATTTAATAATGATTCCTCTCTTTTTAGTCATAGTCAGTCAGTTTCCATGGGACGATGGGAAGACCCACACCTAGTAAGACATGTTTTGTTAAGATGCAAGGACTTACGGACCCACGGCAGCTCATGTGATCTTCGATACGTTCTCGTTTACGGAATGGAATACTGGGATAATGACAACAAGAACAACACAATCGCCAAAAGATCGCCATTCTATTTCCACGGGCTTGCTCCATATGAGCTATACCGACCTGGAACCCAAAGTTCTGACATTTCGAAGCTTTCCAGTGCATTATCTATGTACCTATGTATATGATCGGATGCTATCATGATGTGATGAAAAAAAGAAGAATCTGTAATCCTAAATAACGATTGTGTGTAAATAATTTACAAGAAAGTGAGTTGCCGGTCGATATACAACTAGGTTCTGTGTTGTATATCGACCAGCAACTCGCTTTTATCTTGTAAATTATTTACTTTTTGTATGTATAAGTTTTAACTCTGAAGAATTATTTGTCTTAGTTAAAGATTTTTAAAATTGGCGTTTCTCCAACTGTGCCATAGTCGTGATACAAGTCAAGTTGTTTTTTTTTTTTTAATTTTTTATTTTCTTATCCTTTGAAAAAGTGAGTGTTTTTAGTTTGTTAATGAGAATAAAAGTAAAAGATAGGTAAGTGAAAATTAAAAATGAAAGTCTTTTAATATGGAGATGGAGATAGCTCGATGAGACACTCGACATCAGATTCCCCAATCTCTTCATAATCTGGGAAAAGCGTCTCCGTATACACCTGGACCGCTTCTGACTGTGCATTGTCCGGCCTCTGCAAGAAAGAAAACAAAATTAAATTTCAAATGAATATGTACTAAAATGTATCATTGAGAAACAAATACCATTTGCAGGTTCTCTACAACTCGTGCTGGTGGTGGCGGTGGCAAGCCCACTGCCCGGAAACTTCTTGGGCGAATAACTTGGGAAACTGAAGGCGATGGCTTAACAACCGGAGTTGTTTCGGCATCCAACTGTTCAGCTGTTGAAGTCGTTGGAGTCTGACTGGATGCATTGGCAGTTGGCGATGTCGACTCTCCAAAAGATTCCAAGCAGCTATACATGGCCAGCGTGATCGACTTTTCCATTTTGACCGCTTGATCAGGCTTCAGATTCCGCAAACGGCCCGCAATAAAGTCGCCAAAAGAAGAAAAATGGTCATTATGACAAATGGATTGAGCCCTTTGTTGCAAGCTTTGCAACAATTCCACGGCCGTATCCCTGCTGGAACTCCTTGAACGCGTAGGCGACACCGATTGCGATGCTTTAGAAGTCGCTCGCTTCCGACGTTGAATTGCAAGTAGTGGAGACGGTGTGCTGCTGTTTGTATTTTCATACGTCGCTGCCGCTTGACCCAAATCATGCAGAAAGGATTCATCCGTTATGGCATTATCCTGCAATATTTATTCAATGAAGTATATTTAAAATATAAAAACGAGTGAATGAAAACTTACCAGATGCAACGTTGATATTGACTGCGACGAGTTTTCCACATCGGCAGATTCAATAAACAGCAGTTCTGCATAATGCGGATACTTTGCAGCGGTGGTTGGGTCTATAGCGCCCTGGCCTGATTTTTTGGCCCGTTGCTTCTGAACGAAGGCCTTGAAATTGCTCCGCAGGTTGTTCCACTTGTTTCTTGCTTCGTCAGCAGATGTCATGCCTTGGATGCCCAATTCGCCGACAACTTCCGCCCACAGATCACCTTTTAAATGTGGCATTTTATATTCTGGAACGGCGGCATTCCAGAGCGGTGGACGTTTTTCGACAGCCACTATGAGAGCTGACTCCTGCAACGCCCAGCTGTAAGCGGTTGATCGCACTCGCTTAGTGATTTTTTTCTTTTTTGGCTCGATAGCGCTTTCCATTGTTTCTAATAATAAATATTTGGTTAAAGTTAACAATATACAATTAAATTAAATAATCTACCTTTAATTTTACTACGTAGGTATTACTTTCACGTGGAAATTGATTTTGACAGATAATGTCAAAAAAGAGGTCAGTTCACTGACGGGGTTTCTTCACTGGCACAACGAGAAATTTCGTGTGTTGCCAGTGATGGGACAGGGTCAGTACACTGACGCTCTTGTCATAAAAGTGTGTCAGTGGTCCTATGCGCCAGTGACTACTTATCACACTTGTCATTTTTCGAGTCAGTCACTGACGCGATTTGGGTTGGTCAGTGAACACGTCAGTGAACTGACACCTTCACTGGCGTCCCAAAACTGGCTATCACACTACGGATGACTTCACTGACGGCATTGTGACGCGATTTTGACGTCACTGCCTGCCAGTGGTCAGTGAATTCACTGTCAGTGTGATATAGCCTTAACAGTGCGCATCGTTCTTCCCATGCTGTCAATATCATCAGCATAGCCAAGTCATTGAGCGGATTTATAAGGAATTGTACCGCTGGTGTTGACGCTGGTGTACGATTGCCCCACGAAAGAGTTCAGCAGGGTTGCCAAGAAGTGACATTACTACTAAATTTAGTGCCCTGATGATGTCCTAACTAAGACGATAGGCGTTGGTTTAATAAGTTTTTAACAAATTTCAAATTGTGGAAAAACAAGCGTTTTATTGAATCTTTTTAAAATATAACAATTTTTGTTTTACTCACCTTCATCGCCGCTTTCATCAAAAAGCGCCGATGGTGCTCAGAAGTTTGAGATCTTTGATCGGAGCTGCTTGAATTATCTTCACGACACGTTACTCATTTTAAATAATATGGTACCAACCTACAGCTTAACAGAATTAGATATTGATATTTATTTAAAAAAAAATATCAAAAAAACAAAACTGGTTTTCGAACTCACCAACAAAAAAAAGGTCGCCAAATGAGTATAAACTGCAATGAGATAATTTCTAATAGCAAAACAACGGTTTTTTCAGTTCAATAAAAAACAAGTTTGCTGAGAAACAAAATATCAAAGATATTTAAAGTGACTTATAGAAGCAAAAAAAAGTCCCATTGATTTCAATGCTTTTATTATAAGTTTAAATATACCAATTTGTTAAAGGGTTAAATTTATTTCCTTTCCGGTTAAAGTTATTTGCTAACGGTTCAACTTATTTGTTATTGTGTTAAATAATTGTTCGAATGCTATATTAAAAAAAAAAAGAAAAAACATGGTTGTCTGTAAGGGATGTTTACGGACGATAATTTTACGTGATAACCAGTTGACAAAACAGTTCAAGTGTAGGTTAGGTTGTGTGATGCAGCTGCCTCTCTTCCACTCGCACGCACCGGCTGATGAAGTGGAAGAGAGATAGATGCGCGTCACAAGCCGAACGCTTAGGCCGATCGTGCCTCTCTATTGCTTGTTCCGCGCTCTCGCTTACACGCTCGGCTCAGACGGAACAAGGCAATTTTTCGTGCATGCAGAAGGTGTTCATCGGTTTATAAGACTTTATCATGTCAAAAATTCTCAATTATTTGCGTACGACTATGGGTGATAACATTTAGGTATATCGTTAATGCTGCTTCCTCAAAATATACATGTGATGAAATTCAACTAATCAAGGTCGTCGAAAAATGGGCGAGTGTTAATATGTGTGATAATACTTTAGTTCGTAGAGCAACGCTCAGTTTTAAATTGTGGCGCTTAACGCACTCCTATTTTTTGAATTCCTGAAGACCTCCGATAAGATACGCTACAAATTTTCGGGGAAATGTCAAATTATATTTATATTGCCATTTTGACTGCATTGATTCCAACTGCCCGGCTAGCTCAGTCGGTAGAGCATGAGACTCTTAATCTCAGGGTCGTGGGTTCGAGCCCCACGTTGGGCGAATTACATTTTTATTTCTCACTAATAAATTTGTCCGACTGTATAGTAAGAAACAATTTTTTATTTATTTACAGGATCAAGCCCAACCTTAAGGAGACAATTTATTGCACAGCACTTGCCGAGGGCTCCTATCAGGAATGGTACTTCGCATACAAACATTACAAGCGAACAACTAGTGCGTCGGAAAAGGAACAGATTCTGATAGCACTTGGTTGCACAACGAAACCCTGGCTATTGTCAAAGTAAGTACAGCAATATTGAGCGAAACTGTTTCGTTACACTTTATCATTCAACACTGCTGAATAGCAAATAGCTGAATAAGATTTGTCCTTAAGGTCCTTAAAAAAAAACGAGTATTGCAATTCTTCAACTTTTTTACCCGATGAAAATAAAAAAAAAATGTTTCAGGTTCTACCGAGATTTGAACTCGGATCGCTGGATTCAAAGTCCAGAGTGCTAACCATTACACCATAGAACCGTTGAATTTCCATTGTCTAAATAATTATTTAATGAGTAGAAGAAACTAGGAAAAATATTGAATGGTATTTTTTAGTTAAAAATACGTTTCGGTGATTTTTCAACATCGTACAATATCAAGCCATTCTTAACTTTCTAATAATAAGAGCATCAGATTATTAAAAAACGTCCCCCCTCCCCCACTCACTCTGTTTATTAGAACAATTCACTGAGAAATAGTCTCTTTTAGTATCGGATAGTTATAAAAGTGAACCTAAAAGTACCTATACACATTTTTGTTATCAAAATCGTTCAAGCTGTTGAGGAGAAGTATTACGAAGGCACCCACAACGGAATATTTAATGTTAAGATTTAGTGGTATAGGTACCAATTGTAGTTAATTATTTCAAATTTTTCAACTGTTTAGTCAAAACATTGCTTCTTATAGTTTACATTGAGTTTTCGGAATATGTTAGTCTTAAAACCGTACCTACCTTGCATAAATGAAATTTTCGCGTTAGTTACACATAACCGAATTCAATAAAATTTTAAATTGATAACACTTCATATATTGCATTTCAAGATATTCAAAAACTATTTGATTTTTAAAATATTTTTTCAACTTTTTCGATTTTTTCAATATTTCTGAAAAGAGAAGATTATTTTTTGTTATTGTATTAACAAACTAATAAAAATTGCTAACCATTTAATCGACGGCGTCGCGAATATTTATGTTGAATTTTATGACGAACGAACTTATAAACCGCGACTTCGGAAATACGTATGTATCCACACCAGTGTTGCCGTTTTAGCGACTTTGTCACCATATCTAGCGGAATTTTCAAAAGTTTAGCGACAAAAAATAATTTTTTGTCGCTAGATATTTCTAGCTACTTTTCTAGCGACTTTTTGCAAAAACATATGTTTTGTAGATATTACGTCCATCATGATACAAATACCAGGTATGCTGACTAGACACATACAAATCTCCATCTTGGTATTTTTAGACGTCACTATCATCTTTTAAAATTATTTTATTTCTCAAGTGAAGACTATATTTTTGAATTGAGTATTTAAACAAATTGTCGTATGATTATAAGAATTATAAAATTACAAAAACATAATAAAAACCGGCTGCTCAATACATTTATTGATCTTAACTTCGAAAAAAATCTGATGATAGTGACGTCACACGTCCAATCAGCATACCTCATATTTCTGTTTATCATGTGAAATGATACTCGTAGATACATTATGTAATTTTAAATGGTTTTTTTCTATAAAATGTGAATCTTATTACTTGTATTTGGCAGATTTTTTACTAATATTTCTCCAGCAAGCCGTCAAATAAAGTTTTGAGCAAAAGGTATCATTTTATTTGACTAGTACCTTCCAATTTATGTCTACAAATACTTATTTTAGTGCGATAAGTCCAGATTAAGTGTGGATTTTCCGTTGAAAAAGAAAATGTACCTGCAAAAGTATAGATATTTGTTCTACATATTTTTTCTAGCAACTTTTTTTTTTAATTTTGGCATATCTAGCGGATTTTTAAGTTCAATCTAGCGACTTTTTTTTTTGGCTTGCGGCAACACTGATCCACATCCAATTGTAATCAAAACGATTTACGAATTTATACAAAAAAAAGAAAAGCACAAACCGAAGTGCACGCGATAGAGTTTAATTTTGGATTAAGTGACACTTTGAAGTTTGCAAGGTGCGTTCGATTACGCGTAGCAATGACAGCATCCAATAATGTGCTGTCAATTTGGCTAGCTCAGGAAAAGATTGGTTCAACGATAATATGTAATTTTGTTTAGTGGCGATTTTTATTGGTCACGTTAGATCAATATTATTTGTTGATCTAAGATCAATGTTTTTTGATCTGACAGCAAAATTTTAATTTCCTTTGGTCAACAAATCAATTTTTTTTTCGATCTTAGATCAATATTCTAAATCTCATTTCTTTTCGAGATTTAACACATACCACAATACTTTTTGACATTTCTCGAAAAGCAGACTTTTTTAGCATTGCGAGAATTTAATTCTTTTGTGACACATTTTGACACACACACAATTAAAAAAAAATCAATCTCGTTTAAAAATCAAACATCTGCGACATTAAAATCTAGGATTACCAATAAAAATCACCATAATAGAATATCAAATTTATTCGAATTATGAAGTTGATCTGAAATTGAGTAAACATGGTTTAATTGATTGTCACCAAGGGCGTGCTTACATTATTATAGTAAGTGAAAAAGGGCGCCAGCAAATTTTTTTTGTAATAGGAATTCGCAAACCTCTAGAGCGAAACCGACGGTGAGAACATGAATTCATTTACCTATATTCTATTTGCTTTGTTTTCTTCGAAAACCTTGCAAAATAGGGCTACCCAAGATCTTTTCGAAAAATATTAATTGGTACAAAAAAAATGGTAAGTAGAATCAAGTAAAATGGACCGTTATCAATTGTACAGAGATTAATACTCAAGAAAAATAAGTCGGGTTCTGTAAATTTTTCCCACGAAAGCCAAACGATATTTTAGATTTTTTTTTGTAATTTCCTTCCTTTCGAAGAAAATTAACAACAAATGAAAACTGGGCTACACAGAATAAATTAGATCAAATACTTAGCTTTTATTTTATTTCTCAGCCTCCTGCCAAAATTCTCCCTTTTGATTATTTTCCTTCCACTCAAAATTCTCTAAAATTTGCAAAATATCTTCCAAATCAATAGATTTTACACTTTCCACACTATACTTTATTTTTTCTATTAACTTTACTTTAATTTCTGAATTTCTTTTCTTCTCAAAAACTTACTTTTTCTCAAAAAAAAATCTCTTTTTCTTGTCTCGCCAACTCCTTTTTCTTGAATCGCCAAACTAGAAGTGGCCTTCCAGAATTTCCATGGTTCTGTTCTGTCCTGGATGGTCTCATCTCGTTTCCAATTCCACTGGTTTTCAGCCAATCATAGACCGCGGATTCTGATCCCGTCATTACTCAGCTATACTATACATAGGCTAAGCAGTAAAGTGAACAGAGATGGAATCCGACGGTCTCGCTTACTCATCCTCTATCATCAATTGTGCGTTGTCATCATCGAATTCGCCAGATTCTGGTATCATTTCCAGTGGGCGGGAACTCGTTGAACGCATTCAATGATCAACCAAAATTTTCGTATTACGAAAAGAAAGATTCTACGACGCCGAAATAAATTCAGTTTTTCCTCCGAATGAATAATAAAAACAAATACAAAAAATTATGTTGGAGACTTTAGAGCGAAACTATTAAATTTTCCCTTTATGGAAGGAGAGTTTGGCAGATTCCCTACTTTACTACTAACTCGACATCGTTGGGCTTTCTTTAGATAAAGGCGAGGGGTGAAGGGGGGTAGGAATACAAAATAAGAGTCCATTATTTACACTTATATGTATATAGATCTACGTATTATGTTCGGCACTCGGCCACTTGCTGCGTCCGTTAATGCTTCACCTACCGTTCACTTTAGTTTGTATTTTTTTTTTTCATTGAAACTTTTTTTTTAATCGTTTCGATTAGAAACTTCATGAAACGAAAATGCGTCACGACGAAGAGACCAACACATAAATACATATAGGATTTATCCGGCGAAATTTAACCTTACCTACCTTTTCTACCAAGTATCTTACATACCTATAAGCTCGCGCCTGTTACATATATGTATGTGCATTGCCGAGCTCAAGCGAAGTAACAAGGTGTCACCAAGGACCAAGGAGTCCCTCATCTCATTCACTTGTAGGTTATTTTTCTGAAGTTTTAGCTTCTTCTGAATGTGAATCGCACCTTCGCACCATACAATATTTGTTTGTCTGTTCTTTTTTTTCTTATGTTGGCCCTTGGCCGCATTTTATAGGAACTCATTGGAATAATAATGTTTGTACTCCTGTCCAGGATCAAATAAATTTTATTTGAACTGGGGCAACGTTGAACCGCACACGCACAGGGCATTTATAGGCAATCATCGGCTAGATAAAAGCCAAGTAGCAAATTACCTTTACCCTACGTTCAAGTCGACTGCTATAAAACATCAGTTTCGGCAGGGGGGGGCAAATGCTACCCTAGCATAGCAGTATCAAGGTTTACCGGATTAGAGCTGTCCTGCCTGGAGTTGGTGAAGAACACCACCCATTTCGGTCGCTGTTCTCTGTTCTATTTCTATGCTGCCAACACCACTCACCTCCCTATATCGATTCGATTGAAATTGCACCCTCATAAATCGTTCATTAAAAACTAAACTCCAATAAATTCAAACAGTTTTCAATCGGTTACAAAATAAATAACATTGGGAAATTGAATTTTGAAAATTATGGCCCACCACAAAGACCTTCCTTACAGCATTTAATTTTTAATTTTGTGTCAATTCCTTCCTTACGTATTTCTTTTTTAAAGGTACCTAAACATGACAATCGACCCTGCATCTGGCATTCTAAAACAGGACGGATCTCGGGCATTCAGTGCTGTGGCTCAAAACCCAATTGGATTTGAAATAGCATTCGATTTCCTTGCAACGAATATCAAAGAAATCTCAGAATAGTAAATTTCAAAATCTAAATTTAATCAATAACCTATTTTATTAACTCTGGTTTTATTATCTACAGCTTTGGAGATGGCTTCTCAACTCTCACCAAAATGATTGACTCAATCACCTCGTTTATGAATAAGGACTATCACAAGGAGCAACTCGAAAGGTTTGCCATAAGGGCTCGCAAATTGGGCCTCACATCCGTAGAGAACACAATTTACCTCGCAATGGAACAAGTGAATAATAACATTTTCTGGAGAAATCGATCCTATTATAGTCTCAAAGGCTTCCTAGAGGCGATAGTCAGTGAATTTCGTATAAATATGTATTAAAAGGTCATATTCTTCATATATAAGTAAAGTTTTAATTATTTTAAAAAAAAGTGTATACTATACAAATTTTATTTTTTAAGTCGACAAGAAAGGCTCTATAAATACACAGGCCCGTCTTTTTTTATAAGTATGTATGTATATTTATTTAATTTGCATACAAGTGATATAAATTTTAAGATTATAAACATAATAATTCGAAGCTCGCAAAGAGTTTGGTTGGCCTTTTGTAAGATTTAATTTTGTCTTATATTATTTTATTTTAACGGGTGCAAAAAAAATGAAAAACAATATAAAATTGCAAACACTGAAGACTAATGTTCCTATTATTCATTAGATTTAAAATTTTCATATTTTGTTTTTCGCTTTGAAAATTAAATATTTGAGGTCTTTGTGTAGTTTCATTCCAAAAATTTAGAAGAAAATCAAATGATTTGTATAGAAATTATCAAACATTTAAAATTTGTAACGTTTATTCATATGTACATATATGTATAAAAGAAAAATTAAATTTAAAATTAGTTTGTTTGCACATTTTGTTTGCTTATAGCTTAAGGCAGCTTATTGTTAAACAAACAGAAAACATATAAGTAATAATATCTAAGACAAACTGCCTCTAAAGTTAAATCATATTATTGTACACTATTAATTATTATTATACAAACAAATTTTTGTTTTTTAATACAAACAAAAAACTTTTTACAAACTTCATTAAATGTGTAACTTTATTAAAATAAATATGAAATATAACAAACTTAAACTTTAACTATAACTACGGAACCGTCTCAAACAACAACAAAACAATATAAAGAACTACACACACACACACACACTTAAGTAGCTAAGTAGACATTTAAAAAACAATTAAAACAAAAACTGTTATAATAATAAGTTTAAAAATAAGAATATTAAAAAAATAAATATTAATTATAAAAGAAAAAAGAATTTAACCAAACCAATCGAAGTATTTTTACCACACCACCCAACTTATTTTTCTTTTTAATTTTTATTTAAAATAATTCATATATAAAAAAAAACATTTTAGCATTAACAAAAAAGTTTTGCCAGACAAAAATGAATATTTTTATTTGTTTAACATTTAAAAAATGCTCGAATTCATAAATTATAATCCCACATAAAATGCCTTAAAAAATATAAAATGATAAAATATTGAGAAAGTGAATGTATTTACATTTTAAAAGAAAATAAATAAATAAATGAGCCTTAAAAAGAGTGTCCTTAATCAGATGATTCAAATCGTGTCAAAGGTTGAAAGAAACAGTTTTGCAAAACGCTTATAAGAACTTTTTGTTTTCTTTGCAAGATTAATTTAAAATTACAATTAAAACAAAAATGAAATCATAATAATTTATGAATTTTCAAAGAAACATTTCTTCATCCATCACTTTATTTATTGTCAAATTTAATTAAAATAAATAAATGTTAACATTAAATAAAAAATAAATTGATTTTTATTTTAAAAGCATGGAAATCTCCTTTAATCTGGCATTGACCTGTCAGAGACACCTCAGGAAAATTCGGTAGAAAAAATAATTGGAGGAAAATTGTGATCGTGTGCTTTAGTTAATTATGCTCTCCAAGTTTCAAAGAGGTAATCGTATGCCTAATCAAAACCTGCTCCCAATGTAAATGCTTTTTTTAGAGGTGTCAGGTGTGAAACTTTACCTTGGCAGTCCTGTTTTCATTGATAGCCATTTTGTCATTATGATTTACCTCTAGTTTGGTTTGCAAGGGGGGCAAGGGGGGCACAGGCCCCGGGCGGCACTTGGCTAGGGGCGGCAATTTGGAGCAGTTAATTTTCTTAAATTTAGAAAACTTATTCTTTTCCAAAAAAAGAATTTAAAACGCTATGTTTGTTATGCATTTTTGGAGTAAACTGACCCGAAAGACAAAAAATTAGCATATGGGCAGGAAAAGTGGAACAAGCTTGAAATGGGATATTTTAAAACTGAGAAAAGATATCAAATTTATTTATTTATTAATGAATTAAATTAATTTAAAAACAAAATTAATAAATTAAAAAAAAATTAAAAGCTAAAGAAAAAATAAAATTACATGGAAAATTAATGAAAAAATCCTGTTTTTCTGAAGAATTTGAATTTAGATAGTTAAAATTTACGTTATTAATTTGTTTGATATCCTGAGTTAAGTCATTTTTATTCGCTAAGAGATTGGCAAATCGGTAAAAAACGAATAGGAAAATTTTAAATTTGCAGCTTCATTTTTGCCTCACTTGCTATAGTAGTAGTAGGGACAATAGTTGACAAAATTTTGAAGAGAAATGTTATTAAATTCATTGGCATACATTATGTGCAGGTATAACTGTTTGAAACTAGTTTTTTTTTTAATTTTTAAGTGTGTGAAAAAATTAATAGGGGCGGCAAAATTTAGGTCTGCCCCGGGCGGCACCAACCCTCGCTACGCCACTGCTGACGCCTGAACATGAAAAATGCATGCAAAGCAGATATGCCGCAATTTAATGATCGACACAGTCCTTCATCAGAGTGATTCGATTAACGATGGAACCAGGGGGAACGATGATGTGTAGATAATGTGATCTCGAAGTATGGAAAGTTAAAATATCTATGATCTATGATTAGTGTCGAAACAACTTGTGCAGACGATAATAATCATCGCGTAAGCGTGCAGTAGATGAAGTGCTTAGCTAAAGAGAAGACTCCACACCTCAGTTGTATGTCCGGCACAATGTGTGAGAGTAAATCAACAGTAGCTTAGAAATAGATGCTTTAAATGCTATTCTAAGTTGGCGTATGTTGTATACAACACGTAATGATCGTTGATTCGTTTAAATAGTAAGTTGTTTCAAAATCGATACACAGTTGGTGGAATCAGGTCTTCGGGATCAAGCGCAATGTATACTAGATATTAAGGTGGTTGTACACTTTTTAGGTAAGCGACATTGATTTGGATATAGGATCTTATATATGCGTTTTCAAAAGACTTAAAAGAGAAAATAGTTGCAATAGAGATAGATAGATAGAGAGAGAACTTGCGCCTTGCAAATATAAAACCCAAAGTCAACCAACAATAAAGGTGAACCACGTTAGTAGCAACAAACGAAGATGTTCAACAATTTGATTTTATCCCATACAAGAGCCAATGATCATTTTTCTTTTTTCACCCAGAACATCTAGAGCTCTTAACGGAGGTCGCGACTTCGCAAGCATATCGAGCTCGCACTGAACGTCTTCTGAACCAAGAAATTCAAGGATACTTTAACTATCACCTGTTTCTCTGTCATTTTGATTATTTTTTCTTTTGCTCAAAGTTGTCCCACCACCGTCGCTAAGAATTTCTTAAGACACGTACATAGTATGCCGAATGATGCCAATCGGCCTTTATGCCGGTCGGCCAAGCCGAACCATTTGATTCGGTTTTAGTTCGGTTCGGTTAGGGATGGCTTTCGGCACGTCCAATCTTATCGGCTAAGGCATTGTATATATAAACTATAGTATTCCCACGTGAGGTGCGCCATCTATCGACGCAAAACTAAGCTCGATAATACCATGGGAAGCAACAACAACAATTTCCACCATTTTAATTGTTGTTGTTGCTTCCCATGGTATTCTCGAGCTTAGTTTTTCGTCGATAGATGGCGCCCCTCAGGTGATAGTACTATAGTTTATATATACAATGGCTAAGGGCTCGGCCAGGCGGCGGCATAGGCCGATCGATATCATTCGGCATAGGACGCGCCGTTACATAGGTATTACATTAAAATTGGTTTGGACGTGTCTCTTTCTCCATTTTTATATATTTTCCTTCTTTTTCGTCTTTCACACTTGAATTCAGTTGAAAGCTCTGATCGCACCATGAAATTAAAAAGAAACACTAATTTCATCTCTGAAGCGAAAAAGACCACTTTTTTTTTGTTGAAAACTCACTCTGTTTTGAACTAAAAAGAAAAAAAACTAATAATAGAACGTATACTGACGTTTTGCACGCGCAAACTGTACTCCCGAGAAAGGACAAACCAAGTTCCATGCAATTTGAATCTTTTAAATTGAAAACAAAATTTAAATGTTTTTTTCAACAGCCCTTTTTAATTGCTTGTTGGTCGAAATTAAATTGTTGCAAAAATCTCTTATGAGTCAGAAAAATAATTGACATTTCGTATACCTAGTATAACTTTTCTTTGGCAACTTGTAAACCTATACTTAAGCTATGTACAGATGATTGTTAGGTCTTACAATATTGTCAGGTCTACCAACGCTCTGACAATGACCTGCCAATGAGCTGACAATAGCAAACATTTTACAATCCAATTTAAACGTCTTCTGACAATTAATTGTAAGTTCTCACGGTTGTAAGACTTTTGATACAATTTTTCAATGACAGATCTGACAATATTGTCATATTTTACAATCGTCTATACGCAGTCTTACTTTCGTTGATAAAATTTTGCAAAACGATTCGCCTCAATACTTCTTCAAAGTATAATGTTTTTACTAAATATACAGGGGCCATCTGTCAGTTAACAATAACACACACGTATTTCAAATAAGGCCATAACATGGTGTTTTGACATTTTTTCCAATTTCGAAACTATGCTTTGTTGGTAGATAATCAAATTTTACTGACCGGGAGCGGAAAAAGTTGTTTCATTTTTGATACAATTTGTTTTAACGGTTAACTCTTTTTTGTTCGTTACGTACCATAATTTTCAAAGTTTATACCAATAAAAAAAATGTTCAATCTTGATTCCTACTGTACTCATTTATCATATTCAACAACCACCCCAGAAGTGGGTTGATATCTTTGGTAAATTAACTTAAGGAACACCAAGAACAAAATCCACTATTGAACCTCATTTATCATCAGGGGATGTAGCTCAGATGGTAGAGCGCTCGCTTAGCATGTGAGAGGTACGGGGATCGATGCCCCGCATCTCCAAAGATATTTTTATTTTTTCAATTTATTCTACATACATATTTTATAAATAATCAAATTTTAATCATTTGATAAATTTACTTCAATTACAATTCTTCAATTTTTAACCCTTCTCTTGGTACCCTGCTCAGTGGCCCAGGATCCGGAATCTGCAATCGGATTTCTGGTGCACTATTTCGAAGCTGAGGCGTTTTTGTTTTAACTTGGTTTTTCGTTGGCTTGTCCTCTGTCTTGGTAGCTAACTTTCCCAAGCCCTGCATTGTTTTCATCAAAGTACTTTGAACCACTTTATTGGGTTTAACCAATTCAGCAAAATCATAGTTCACCGGAGGCTTCTCCACTTGTTGTTTAGATTCAACTTTAGGTTTAGGTTGAATCGGCTCGGATTTCTTGATGGGGTTTTCTTTGGAATCATTATTCTCCATAATTTGAAGTCTCGTAGCATGATTGGGAGCCACCTCACCCAACTCCTTCCGTAAACCCATCAAAGCCTTACAAGCAATTGCATTTGTTGGTTCAATAAGCTGTATCTGTTCGTACGTTCGGAGGGCGTCAAGTTTTTGTCCCAAACCAAGAAATGCTTCGGCTTTGCGAAGCAGTGCCTTCAAATTGTGCGCTTCACGTTTCAAACATTCGTCGCAATCCAAAAGTGCATCTGAGTACTTTTTCAGTTTTAAATCTAAATTAAATATAAAATGTAATCAAAAATGCATACCATGGAGTGTGTGCATGAAAAACAGATTTACTTGCGATTGCTCGATTATTATAGCCAGCGACTGAAGGTTGAATTTCTATGCAACGTGTATAGTGTTCCAATGCAGTTCTGTATTCTTTGGATTTGAAGTATTCATTCCCACGAATTTTGTAGCTGAAAATGCAAGTTGTTAATATACATACTTTTGGCAAATTAAAGCGCAGTAAAAATTCATAAATTCAAATTATTAAGTATCAAGATGATTATATTTATATGGCCAGCGAATTACAACAGTTTTTTATTTTTTTTTTTTCACTTGCAATTTAAAATTTCACCTGATACCAACTCTTAGGTTAGAAAAAACTGGGGCAAAAGTAAACAAGGATCGTAATGATTCTACTAGTCATGACCTTAATAAAAAAGGAAAATCTATAAAAGCTCCTGCGATCTTAAAAAAGTTAACTTTTATAAACTTTTCGATCATTAACGGGTGAACTGATTTTGCACCAATTTGACATTGCTTTCCTATCAAAGAACCTTTTAGGTAAATCACATTCTATTAGTTTCAGTCGGGAAACCATTCATTCTGAAACCTATGGGACAAGCTTTTGCTTGTCCAGTCGACAGATCGGACAGTTTAGGTGGAAAAGATCGGAAGTTAATGAAACTTGGTGATTTTGTTCAGGAATAATTAACATTTTGCTAAGTTATTGACCTCGAAGGCCCTCTGATGTGGAAAGAGAGATGAGGGGGGAAAGCAAATTTTTCGACCTTGCTCAGGTTTTCCCTAAAAAACTTTTAAAGTGAAACTAGTTTTCCATCGCCTCAACCCTCAAATTTTTTCGTTCATCTGTCACATCAGTCACATGTCGCAATATGGCGGCGCTCGTATCATCTGACCGTGTAGCTTTTCCTTTCATATTCTCACTTGATCGTTATCGACACCGATACAGCTAGTGAGTCAAATAAAACGGTTAACAAGGGAAAAACCAAAAATAGTGCGAAATTCCAATGGTCGGGGTTTGCATCGGAGTTTCATAAAATCAGACAATTTTTGAAGTGAAACTTCTTAAGACGTATGGGGTCAAATGTTTACTGATGCAGCGGAAATAAGAGTGACTTCCGCCCCCGAAAATGGAGAGAGCGATTGAGACCGATTGACAGAGAGTGAGAAAGGGCGAATGTAGCATGAAGCACATAGCCATGGGGCGAGAGAGAATAAGGATATTTCAGTACGACATAGGTACATATGTACCTACATAAATAATTATATTAAAAACTATTTTATCACCAAAAATACAATATGTAAGGCTTAAAGTTGTATTTAACAAAAAAAAATAGTAATTGAGCTCAGCAAATATTTTTTACACAAAAAAGTAAGATTTTTTTGTTGTTTCCCGTTTCCCAAAAATTGAATTATCACAATTTATTGTTATTTTTATGAGTCTACGTAACTAATGAAAAAATACAAGACTTTAATTTCATTCCACAAGGCCATCACTACACGAATAAATTATTTTGCAATTTCAGTTTCAAACTGGTGTTAAATCGATTGCATTTAAGCTGAATAGTGTGCTTTCAATACTTAATTACATGTGCAAACTTAACGAGTTGACCGCAATGCGATCAAATTGACTACGGTTTGAAACTGGGATGTCAAATTTTTGACTTATATCTATTAAACAAAATGTGGTGGTTTGTTTCCCCTACAGTACAAAATTAATGGGATTTTATTTCGAATCCGGTGGGATTTCATATATTTCATCTGGCATCATTGGCAGTCAGGTAGTTGATGGTTTTAAATAGATTGGCGGTTAGCAGGGATGTGACTTGGTATGTGGTTAAATGAGCGCTGGAAAGTTGACATGAAAAATGTGATGTGTATAATATTAAATGTGTAAGAAGGTGCACTGGTCGGTTTATGAGGTGCAAAAAAATAAAAATTTGTTGGCTAGAGAAGTTTCACTTCTGACATGTGTTCTTTGTACGCACGCACTTTTTTTTTCTTACGTCTTACGTCAAAAGCATATTCGACTTATTTGTAGAATGTTAAACTCGTTACCGAGATATGGCGCTCCGAAAAACAGGATGTACCCAAATACTTAATCATGAAATGTAGTTGAAATTATGGATCCTCGTTAAAATCAGCAAATTTTGACACCTATACCCATCTCCACTTACCCACCAGGTGTCAGGTCATACTCATGTTAGAGAAGACGAAAAAAGTTGGTCCCTCTGTCTGTCCATCTGTCTATATCGGCACCTACAGCCCATTTGCTTCAAACTTGGTACATACATAGTATTATTATGACTTCCTACAGAGTGGTTTTTAGAATTAGCATTCTAGCTCTAAAACTAACCGTACCTTAAATATGATTTTTTAGGAAAAACTCATTTATCTCAAAAAGGGCTCCTACAATTTTGATAAAACTTTCTGAATGGTGGTTTTTAAGTATACTTATGTTTTGGTTGAAATTAAATTTTCAGGAAAAGTCTTGTAACGGCACCTCCCATAGGATCAGTTTTTTCATAACAGATTTTCTCGTAAGCCACTTCACGGATTTCAATGAAAATTTTCATGTGAAAGCTCTTTTATAAACAAAATAATATTACTTCTTAAATTTTTCAAAAAAGCACTTTTTGAGTTTTTTAAGAAAAAGTAAATTTGTTCTTAATTTTTGTCTTTTTTTCAAAAATGATTTATTAAAATTTTTCAAAATGTTTGTTTCCTGATAACAACTTTAAACTGCTAGATGTTGGCATACTCAAAAAAAAAAATTTGGAATATGTTTTCAAAAAGTAAAAAAAAACCGTTTTTTTAAACTTGTCCAACGATTTTGAAAACAATTTTCTTAAATTTTAAAAAGTTAAAGAAATCTGTTGGCTTACTTCTTTTCTCCAAAAAACCATTTAACTATTGATTTTTAAGTGATTAATAAAATTGCATATGATTTTTTCCTTCAATATTTTTCAAAAATCTAAAGCCCCAATACCACGATCACACTTAGCAAGTTTGTACGACTCAGTCGTGTACTTTATTTCCTTACGTCCTACGGCGAAAGCAATCTGACTTTTTACGAGAGTACAATTTTCATTCCATGGCACTTCCGACGAAACTGAAAAGAGGATTTTGCTCCTTGATTCGAAGTCAGAATCCATTGAAGAAGCACATACATATTCAAATGTCCGCCACAGAATATTCGTTTGGGAGTGTTTATTTGCACGCAACATTGCCGAAAGTTTTGTTGTTGTTGACGCATGTGACATAGTTTTTAACCCAAAACTGATGAAATAGGCGGCAATCCGAGCAAGGAAGTTTCGTGAACGGTACTAAATACTAGGATGCAATACTTATTTCTTTATCCGTGAATGGGGCTGCACGCATCAGTTTGACACTTGGAAAAAAATGGTGGTAATGGTGCATGCGAACAAACACTGCCTTATAATTGAGTAGAACCCTTTTTTCTTGTTCCATTTGTTTTAAATTTATTAAAAAAAATTTGCATAGGATGATTTAAAATGTGGTTGTGGTTGTTTGAGAACTTTTTCATGAACGAAAACTTTTTAAGAAAAATCTTTACAAAGATTACAACAATACCTTAATACAAAATGGAATACTAAAACTTACTCTTCCGAAAGCTTTTCCTTTTCAATTGGCGATAGCTTTTCGAAGATGTTTTTCTTTCTTGTCTCACCGATGGCTTCTTTTAATTTCTTTTGATTTAATCTGTTGTTCCGTTCGGTTTGCTCACTAGCTCGCTCCAGGTCTAATTCCATTTTAAGGAGTTCAGCATCAGCATCATATTTTTCCCATTCACTGTAATTAGTTCCCGCAGGAGGAGGAATATCCTTTGATTTTGATTTAACAACATTTGCTTTAGCTGCATTCTTGTCAACTTTGCCACCCTTTCTGACTGGCGGCAGTACTATGCTTTCAACATTGTTTTCGGAATTTTCTTGAAGCAATGTGAGAACCGTATCCTTGTTCTTGATATCCGATGACCACTCCTGTACAAATTTCAAGTCATTAGAGACATAATGTTACATGATTTAATTTTACTCACAGCTATTGGTGCGGAATGTTCCTTCCAATCCTCATCACTGAAACTGTGTTTGGTAAGTAAACGGTTTTCTGTTCTAAGAGCTCGGCTGTTTGGCTTCAGTTCTCTAAGTTTTTCTTCAGCACATTTTGTTAAGTCTGGATAGTAGCCCTCTTCTCCTGATCTTAAAATCGTGACGATCTTTTCCAATTCTCTGATGTTCTGGCATGTTTTGACATAATCAAAGTCAAGATGGGAGGCTGGCATATTATACTTTTCCAGCAGTGTCCGTTTTTCCATTTTTCTTAATATTTCAAAATGAGTTCTGGCTTCTTTGTCAGCAAAACAAAAGATTTGAAATACACTTTTTCTTTATTGACAGGGAAACCTCCTGCGGTACAACTATTTTGTATCGATCAAACAGTTAAGGAGTGAAGTAAATTTTCGTCCTTAGAGATATCAAACATGAGACTGGGGTATGGGGTTGCGAATGAGTGACAAAAAAGTAGGAAATCAATAACACTGCTCGTATGACACTATACGCGGTTCCCTTTATGAGGTAAGCAACTCAAGAAAAAACGGAAAGAAGGATATTCGATTTAAAAACACCGAATAGCTGGCCAAAAATATGTTTTTGATTTTGAAGTTCAATAAAATTAAGTATATCCAATTAATAAATAGTTTTTTCATCTGCTCCGTCTCTTGCGAGGAATCGTAAAGGGAGCCGTGTGTCGGTTCACCGTTTTTCGGCTGTTGTAGTAAAGCCGAACCGCCAATCCACCCTGTATCAGTACTCTACCGTCTTAAAATATAAGAACCTCGGACATACACTCCAAAAATATGTGTGGTTGGGATATAATATGCCCAAAAAATATGTCAATTAGAAAAGAAAATCATTTAGAATTTAACTATTCTGTTAACGTTGGTTCCATTGTATATAGGACCTAGTTGGAATAGTATAAACATTTGTACCCAGAGTCTGGTGTCCACTGCTCTTAAATACAAGAATCTTTTCCATGTGATATGGATCAAGAGTGAACCACACAAGGGCACCCATATAATAGGCAATCAACGGCGGGAAGAGTCCGCACACCACTCTTAGTCTGCTTCCAAGCTACAAAACCCCATTGACAATGGGGTTCTAAACAGGACAGTTTCGAATTTCTGTAAGTTGGTTTTTCAAGTTCCAGACATCACGATATTTTTGAACCTTTTCAAGTTCATGCTGCAAGGTTTCGGGTAGTCGTTACTTTTCTCTTTTTGACGATTTCTTACCGTTGAGAGTATCACAAAGAATGAACACCTTAAATTAAAGGGTCGGTGTCATAAGCAACCAAAACTGCATCCGTGCATTAGTTATACAGGGTGATTCACAAGCGTTGTGCCAATAAGCTAGAGCGTGTAGGCTGGGTTGAAACAAGAAAAAAATCGTATGTGAGGGGGGGGTCTATTCCTCTCCGTTTAGCCGGGAGGGGCAATTTTCTAAAAACATGACCTTAATTTGAAAAAAAAAAATTATTAAAAAATAACCGTAACTCCTACAAAACCATCCTATACCTTTTTTTTTAAGCCAGAAACTTACTGATTTATTGTATTTTTAAATGAAGTAATTCTATTGAACCGTTTTCAAAATATTAATTTTCAAACTCAAAATTTTAAAAAAAAATTAAAAAAAATAATTTTAAAACTAATTTTTTTCAAAATTTTACGTAATTAAGTATTATTTTTGTTCTCAGAATTCAATGCTTCCATAAATTTTAAATCCAACACTGAAAACCGTATGGCTCTATGATTTTTTGTTGCCAAGGTATTCAAAAATAACCGAACCTACTTCTTCACAAAAACAAGAAAATCTAGCCTTACGGGACGGCACAAGTGATCTTTAGACAATTTTTTTCGTGTTTTTGTGAAGAAGTAGGTTCGGCTATTTTTCAATAGCTTGGCAACAAAAAGTCATATAACCATACGGTTTTCAGTGTTGGATTAAAAGTTAATGGGAGCATTGAATTTTGAGAAAAAAAATAATACTTCATCACGTAAAATTTTGAAAAAAAATTAGTTTTAAAATAATTTTTTTAATTTTTTTTCAAAATTTTGAGTTTGAAAATTAATATTTTGAAAACGGTTTAATAGCATTACTTTATTTAAAATTATAATAAATGAGTAGGTTTTTGCCTTTATAAAAAGGTATAGCATGGCTTTGTAGGAGTAACGGTTATTTTTAATAATTTTTTTTCAAAGTAAGGTCATGTTCTTAGAAAATTGCCCCTCCCGGCTAAACGGAGGGGAATAGACCCACCCCTCCCATACGATTTTTTTCCTGTCTCAACCCATCTTACATGCTCTAGCTTTTTGGCACAACGCTCGTGAATCACCCTGTATATTTGTTCCATTGGACACCCGAAACTTGTCTAGACGTGGCATATACATAGATACCCTATCGAGGTATCCGTCGGAGCGCAAATTTCTCCGATTTTATACGATCCGGACGATTTTTGCTTCGAGGTATTCTTCCTACCAGCTGTTCTCCGAAAAATTTTAACGCACAGCGGGAAATTGCGTTGCAGCCTACGTTCAAGTACATTTTTGACAGCTAGTTACAATTTTGTTTCCGATTTCCTCCGACACAAATTCTTGGCAAATGTTTTTTAGTAATTGAAGGAAAGTGTTGAAAAATGTAAGAAGTAAAAAAATTACGATTAAAGATGCGTTGCAGAAAACTGTCCACTCCGACGGATATTTTCGACAGCGCCGAGTGTTATGTCCTGTTTTAAAGCCAGTTTCCAGTTTAAACATCGGAAGAAGAATTATCAATCAGACTTTAGCCGGTTTAAAGAGGATGTACCACAACTGCCTTCCAACGCACGTGTGCATTACTCAGTGCGTTGTTATATGTCCACTTGCTTCCTAAGAGGGATTTCGAAGTACAATGTCGGGAATATTATCGAGCTCCACTGTTTTCTAAAGCTCTTCCCTCGAATTAAACAAGGATCCATTTTGCTCTGCAACTGTGGCGTTTGTCAAAATGACCTCATTTAACTTTATGAACCAAAAGTAATCTTTAATCATCATTGCGTGCAGCTTTGCAAAGGTTAAAGTAGTGCACCCGCCAGGGCTCTTTAAACACTTAAATTTACGTACCTTAAACCACTGTTTGAAGAAGCCAGCCCCTACTGGATCCAACTTTTTCTGTGGATCCTCGATAACAAAGAAACTACCATGAAAGACGGGGCTCGGAAAATGTATGCTTCTAACTGGAGTACGTCTTCGTTGTTTGTATTTCGTGGATTCTCAAGGTACGGAATTTCGTCGTGAACATTTCTTCTAAGGTTCTTATCAATTTGGGCAAAGACACTCGGGTCAATATAATTAACTCCCCGAAATTTGTTATCACAAAACAGAGTAAGAGATAATCTTAAGTTCTTCTAGATATACAGACTCAGGTTTTGATCGACGACTTTATTATCCTAATCTAATTTCGTGTTCCAGTCTGTACAAGAGGACTTCTTCTTGTATCTTGGGATCAATCCATCGTTCTTTTTATTGTCTCATTCATCTATCGAAGGTATTCGTCGATCTCTGTGGTCGAAATTTCGTTTGAACGTTATTTCGTTCGAAAAAAAAGATAGAGAAGCGTGACCAACGCACTTTACTGAAATTGTAACCGCACTCTTACAATTTTAGTAAAGTGCACAACTCAACATTCTCGTTTGGAATTTTGATGACTTTGATAAAACTTTCATATGCCAGAAGTAAGATGCATGAGTGGGTCTAACTACAAAGAAACAGTTTTAGGAGTACATATCATGGTTCGAAATAAACAAAAAACATGTTTTAAGCATGATTGTATATTGAAAACATAAAAATATCCAAAATATATAAAAGACAAAGTCATATTCAGTGTAAATTTTGACATAACCAATATCACTACAAAATGCCTCATTTGCAAGACTTGTGAGATTGATCAGGACATGCCATTTGATACAAAAATTGTATCAAAGTTCTTGTCGGACGACCAGTCATACGATTGCGCAAAAGATATGGAATAGTGCCTTCTTTGGTGAGCATTCCAACACCTCTGATATCCAAGTGAGCCCAGTCAGCATTGGGTACGAATTCCTAAAAAAAAAGAAGGGAGAAAAGTAGTTAGGTTGGAGGGTTCTTAGTTTCGGTACCAAATTTACATTAAGGACAGCAGCTGCTAAGCAAGAAGAAGCTAACCCACTGCCAGTGTTACTTATATCATAGCTGACACTATCTGGAAATTAAAACGACATTTTTAAAATTATTTCTTCCTCTTAAAACAATTAAAAAAAAAAAAAAGGAGAATCGGTGACCATCAGTGGAAGGCTTAAAATGTACTTACTCTTGACATGATTTTTGTAATACTTCCACAAAGGCATTCTCCAAACTCTGTCGCCAGTAATGGACCCGGCTTTCTGCAATTGCTTCCACAAATAGTGTGAATTAGAGAATACACCAGCAGCCCCACTGCCAATACCCTTCTTGACTCCATTGCCCATTGTGGCCACATCAACAACCATACGAGGCTTATAAGCTTTTTGGGCATATATCAGTGGATCTGCCATAACGACAACTCCGGCTTTATTTGTTTGCTAAAGTTTTTATTTCAGACATGTCTCAAAAACTTCATTAAATATTGAAAAAAAAAATCACACCTCGATTGCCAAAATTTGTCCATTCAAGCATGTAATGACGTCACCTGGCTTACAAGACATTCCCGACGGCATATTTTCGCACAAAGGAATCACAGCTGCGATGTTGATGGGAAGTGAGAGAGCTGCTGCAGCACGAATAGCAGCGACAACAACTGCCGCTCCAGCCATTGAACCTCGATACTGGTCCATTCGCTCTCGTTTTCTCATAGAAATTCCTCCACTAGTGGATTGTGAAAAGTGGGGAATTTAAATAAGCGGTTCCTGAATTTATTGTACCTGTTAAATGTGATCCCTTTACCAACCAGCAACACTGGCTTATCCTCTGGAGATGTGCCACAATAGTTGATTTCGAGCAACACTGGTGGCTCACATGAACCCTTCGCAATGTAAAGGAAAGAGTTGAGATGGTTTTGCTGAATCCAGTCCATTGCTCTGATCTCCACAGTCATACCGCATGGGCAGAGAGCATCGACAGTGGCCTATAAGAAACCCATG
This sequence comes from Platycheirus albimanus, assembly GCA_916050605.2. Lineage (NCBI taxonomy): Eukaryota > Metazoa > Arthropoda > Insecta > Diptera > Syrphidae > Platycheirus > Platycheirus albimanus. The sequence continues at coordinate 60,146,342 of OU696696.1, forward strand.
GAAACTATCCAGATTCCACAACTTTGTTCCCAATAATTACCTGAGCAAACATAGTCGGGGTCATTTGGTTACTTGGGGCATCTGTCAATCGTCTGGCCAAATTCTGGGCATCAGCTTTGAAACTACCCCTTGTCCATGCATCAGTTTCAGATGAATCATAAAGTTCTAACTTTGGGACGTTGGTTTTCTCATCCTTCTTCTTGTTATCCTGGTATCTGTAGATAGCTAGGGTACTGCCTTCAGCAGCTTGTTCAGGATAGTCCATGGAGTCCACATAAACCTTAACGCATCCTTGCATTTGAAGCTTTCTGGCACCAACTCCAGCAGCGACACGAACGTTTTCCTGTAAAAAAAAAGATCCGAGCTGTGTTGATTCTTGTAGTTTGAAAAAAAAAAGTTGGTCGTACCATTCCTTCGTCGAGCATTTCGAGTTCGTTGAAACCAGCTCCTTCGCGTCCTAGACCAACTACTGCGACAGACCTATATTCAGAATCTATGTTATTGAAAACACTTCCCGTGCCAAGTTTTCCTTTAAGATCGAAGCTTAAGGAAAAAGACAAACATTAAAGATCAAAGAGTTCCAGCTGCTGAACCAAACTTACTCCTTGATCCGCTGCATGAGTTGCCCTTGAATTTTATTGTCAAATTTTTCACCACTCGCTGTTAACTTAACAGGCTTATCATCTTCCTTTTCATACAATCCTACTACTAACCCTTTCTGTGAGGAACAATTGCATTCATTTTTGAATAAGGACGAAAATTACAAAAACAAAAAATTACGTACCGAAAATTTATGTTGATCGTCGGAGGAAATAAATCGACGACAAATTTTTGTACCCAAATGTTCTTCGTAATTTGACACGAAACGGATGGTCTTGGAGCAATTTTGTACTACCCGGTATGCCATTTTTTTAAAATATGAATATGCTATATAATTTAAAAAAAAGAAATATTTTAACTCTTTATCTCGAGAATGTTTTTTATGAAACAAAATAATTTTATATCTTATTCGAAGTGGAAATTCAAAGCTTGTTTAAAAAATATTAAAGCTTACGGGTAGATTTTATTCTAGGTTTGATCAAATTCAGAGTTTGTCTGGTAATCTTAACGAGGTTTTTTGGCTTTAATACCTAACGCAGTCCTTTTTGAGGACTTAAAACAATAAATTGAGTCTTTTATTCGTCTAGTTTAATTGCAGCAACTTAATGCCCATCATTTTGAGTGATTAAATATCAAATGACCTCCAAACTGTTTTTGGTCTTTCAACTCTTTTATTATACTTTTGATTTCATTCGAAGGATTGTTTCGTTAAGTTGCAATCGGATTTCCTCAGAGTACTTACTTGTATCCCTATCCACAGTTCAACGCTTGATATTTCTTGCGTGTTGCGTCCAAAGTCCAACGTATCTTTAGACGGAAGTGCTTGAGTTTCTGGCTTATCTCAAAGTTAGTTTAAAATCTCAGCAACCAAACACACATACAGAGAAAAAATGAGTTAGTGAGAATATTTTAACAAACCACTATTTCAATCTTCACCCGATTGTATTGGTCACAAAATAATAATGCTTGCATGCAATCGGTAGCCAATAAAATTATCTACAAGATTAATTTGAAAAAAATTGCCCTAAACTCGACGGTTAACGAGTTATTGCGCTTTAAAGAGGGCCGGAAACTGAAAATCTTTCAAAATACGAAATTTTAGCCTTTTTTGGAAGCTTCATAGCGCCGTTCGTACTGGTTGTACAAAAATACTTCTCGCATCATATTTATAGGAAATGTTGTAAGCTACAAATTTGCATATTTGTTTTTTCGATAAAATACACTGAAAAAAAGTTATAGGCAAAAAACTGACAAAAGTGCCAATTTTTGTGGTTTTTCCAGGATTTTGAAGGGGGCGGAGGGGGCGTGGTTGTGGAAATTTGGAATTTGCATCTACCAGCCATACCATATAACATATCAAAAATTTAGAACTACCCGACCTTTTGTAGGGTAAAATGTCATGCTGTGCCATATTAAGTGTACGAAAAAATAATAAATTGGCATGTTCAAGCGTCCAGCTGACGTATAATCCACCACGTTACAGCCAGCTGACTTTGTGTTTTCTTTTAGATACCTGATAAGCTATACTTTGACAAAGTTTCAGTCGGGAGGAAATGACTGAAATTTTTTTTTTTTCGACGTGTTTGGGCGGGTACCCCCGCTCAACCCACCCACGGAACCGCAGCTGACGTTCACGAGGCTTTATGATATTATTCCCTTATTCTGTTCACCAATTATCATTCGAGAGGAAATGATTGACGAAATTTGTTCCTGGCTCCCGGACTAATATAACATCACAGACTTAACGTTTGATTTGAAGGGTTCTTAGCTTGGTGAATGGTGAGTAATGATATATCAAATGCACTACGGGCTTTGTTCTTTCTATTGTTGTTGAACTTATAACAGGAAAACATCGAGGGACACTACGGAACTAAGTCTTATGGAGCGTGCGTGCAAGTTACTACTAATACAGGAAAAGAGTACGGTCAGTCGCTCATGATTGCTTACAAACATACAAAGGTGTATGTGCAATAATGTTAAAGAAGACGGAGTTAGAAAATACCTTTTATTCAAATTGCAGTTATCTTTAGAAGCAGTGAGATATTTAAAAGTGAGGGAAATTTTCACAATCGAAGAAGAAAAATCGTTGGTTGAATACATAAAGGTGACGGCATATATTTATTTTGGCATGGCGCTCTCCCAAGTACGGAAACTGGCATATGAATATTGTCTGAAATTAAAAAAAAAACCTCCTTAAATCATGGACCACTAAAAAGACTGCTGGTGAAGATTGGTTTTCAATTTTTTTAAAAAGGCATCCAGATCTATTGTTACGGAAACCACAAGTTTGTCCAGAGCAACCTCACTTAATAAACATAATGTCAATCTGTTTTTCAAAAACCTTTAAACTCCTTTTAAGCGTCTTTAATTACATACATCCTGAGGACATACGGAACATGGACGAAACACGTTACAACGGTCCATGTTGTCGATCGTTTAGTCGCTCGATGTGGCGTTAAACAATTTGGAACAATGACTTCAGCTGAGAGGGGAACCTTGGTAACGTTAGCTGCTGCTATTTCAGCGACTGGAAATTCAATTCCTCGCCATTTAATTAGAATTTATTTTAACGATATAAAAAGTTAATACTGTTAATAAGTTAATACTTATGATGTAAATTACACAAATCAGTTTTCATAATTTTTTTAAATTCTGTTTCATATACCAAACGCTCAGAAGTATGGCATATAGTCAACTTACCCCGGTACCGGGGCTAGTTCCCCCCCCCCCCCACAAAAACAGTTTAATCTATTTTTTTCTGATAAAAACTACAAAGTGCGAGAAGTTTGCATACCTTACAAAAAATTGAATATGTTTTCGAAAAGTTTAATAAAAAAACTGTTTTTTGAAAAACTGGTGGAACGATTTTGAAAAAAAAAATTCTTAAAATTCTAAACAGTAAACAATCAGGTGGCTTTACTTCATGTTTTCCAAAAAAACGTTTAAACTAGTAGTTACTTTTAAGTGATCAATAAAATTTCAAATAATTTTTTCCCTGCTTTTTTCCAAAATATCAAACCCCAACTGTCACACATTAGAGCAAGTTCGTCCGACCCAGTCCTGCACTTTATTTTTTTAAGCTCATTTCTGGTTAACCCGCCAGTGGTGACCCACCTGGCTGTTAGACCGGGTTTCAATGTTGTTCATATCTGCCCGTTATTCACGTCACCACTGGCTGGTTAAATGGATTCGTCAATAAACAAAATTGCCGTATATGGAGCGAAGACAAAGAAAATCATCAATCATCAATCCATTAATGAATCACCATTAAATCCATTGAAATTGACTGTTTGGCACGTTTTGAGGAAGGAGCTGCCGTTACGTTGAATGGCGAGCGCTATTTAGCCATGCTGATGCTGACTGATTTTTTGTTTCCAAAACTTAATCAGCTAAACATCTTCGGCAAGACGGTGAAAACGTCGTGGTGACGACATTATTTTCCAGAAGTGGTCCTGTGAGCTGACCCCCCCCCCTACGCCTCTGGATTACTTTTTATGTTGCTATGTTAAGACATTAGTTTATACCGACAAACCAGCATCTCTTAAAACATTGGAAGCCAATATTCAAACCACCATTGACGCCATGCGGCCAGATTTATTGGAAAAAGTAGTGAAAAGTTGGACTGATCGTATGGACCATGTAATTCGTAGCCCCGGTGGACATATGCCGGAATAATATTTAAAAAATAATTTCCATGAATGTATCTACCAGATTATAATAACAAAAAATGATTCCAACAATATGTCTGTCTTGTTTTATTGTTTAAAGTTCTCAATCTCTTAAAAAATCTCCCGTTATGTTGAAAAATAAATGTTTTAAGAATGATGAAGCAAAAAAAAAAACCAAACTTTTTGTATAAAAATTCAATTCAAACTATGATTGATGTTCGCCATGCGAATAATTAATTCTTCTTAGGTAAGTCAAGTACAGCAAACTTATCCTTTGATTCCCTTTAACCAGGACCGAAACAATAACTGATTGAGTTCATATATCTTTTATTTAACAAAACTAAATCTATATCCTAACTACAAAGTATCTGAGAAATCATTTGTTTTCATTTAATTTCTTTTTAATAAAACGGCCTGCCATCGTTAAAGGCCTTTGTTCTAAAACTTCTTTTGGCACTTTGGCTTGTGTGACCTGCAATTATAAGAAACAGATTTGGACTAAGCTTCCAGCTTATAATTTATAATTTATTACCTGATCACCTTTTAATCTGTCCACTAGCGTCACACATACTTCCCCTGCTTTGATACCAACATGATAGGTTAACGAAGAGAACATTGTTGCTTCCATTTCAATATTACGAACACCATGCTCGTGAAGTTTTTTCAAGAATGCCATTTTGTCTTCCTCATTGTGCGAGCATATAGCGCCATCTAGACGGCCTTGGCCTTTTTCAATTCAAATGACTTTATCAGTGTTGTCAAGAAGTTAATAATGTTTTTACAAACGCACCTTCATAAAAATCATCAGCAGCCATTGTGTTGGCCAAAATCGTATCGAAATCATCACCTGGTTCAGCACACTCTAACAGACTTTTATAGACTTCTTCATTGAATTTTGCCGGCCGGCAAACACGTTTCCCGAGAATCGCCTACAAAAACCCATGTGAAACTATTTCTTTTTTTTTTATTAAAAATTTCTAACACACCAGTTCATGTTCATTCTTTATGCATCCGTTATAGGCATCTTTTGTGACTACAACCGTTCCAACTGGTATCCCCAGTCCTCCAGATGTTCCAATTCTTAAAAATATTGGATCCTTACACTTAGCATATGAGACCAGTTTGATTAATTCGTGTAAAAGGATACTCATTGATGGCATTCCAATACCATGACTCGCACATAAAACTGGACCAACCTAAAAATAAATTTCTATTGTTAACTTTGTTCTTACAGTTGACTTTTTTGAATCACAATTTATTGTATATTTCAACTTTGGGTTACAATTTTCATTTTAATAAAATCGATAATTTCATTCGTCAATTTAACAATTTTATTCATTGTTTTAACAAATTCGTTCATTGACTTGATATGATATTATCTTCATGAAATGTACCTTATATACTGCATAACGATGAGCTTTCTCGCAAAGATCCACAAGTTCTCCACTTATGTCTAAGACTTCTTGTAAGTATTTGGCCAATTCAAACATTCGGCTTTTAGTTCCGCCCATGCAAACAAACTGAAAACATAAAATTCCAATAAACTGAAGACCTTGTAATTTGCGACTTACTTTGACATCTCCAAAATCTTTCTCCAGATTTGTTGTCTGATTGTTGATGCCAAGATGGTAAAGAAAATCAGACTCAATGTTTTCAAGGTGCTGATTGGGCAGGGGAATGTATCTTTAAAAAAAATTGTGAATAGTTTAACAACAAAAAATTATGTGCTTGAAAAAGTATCTTACAGTGGTTTATTCATTTTAACAATTGTTGAGTATCATTAATTCGCTAGGTATCTGCTGCAAAAAATATAAAAATATGTATCAACAAATTAATATGGCGAATAGAATGGTTTTTGAATCCAAATCACAAAAAAATTACGCAAAGAATTTAGCTAAATAAAGCGGCTCAGTTACCTGAAAAATTTAACTTATTGCTTTTGTGCGACATTTGAGTAAACATTTAAAGTATTTCATGTTTTCTATTTAACTCGTGAATAAACAATTCATGTTTAGTTAAAGAGCGACATATAAATCATAGAAGAAAAGACAGAAAATTAAATTTAATGCACTACTGGGGCGCACGTACCTGCTCTGTAAATAAGAAAGCGATCTAAATTCATGACTCATGATAAAAGTGGGTGCCGTGAAATAACGCCGAGCGAAATAACGCCAAATTTCGAAATTCGGCGTTATTTCACTTTATAAAAGCGAAAAAACCCGAATTTTGGAGATTGGCGTTATTTCACTTTGCTTAAGTGAAATAAAGCCGACTCGGCCTTATTTCGCTTTTAATTTATAAAACATTCAGATAAAGATTCCTTTCTTCCCTTGAAAATGGGGAGGGCGGTCGGTGTGATCAGTCGGTGACTGGTGACGCGGGCGAAACTCTGCAAACAATAAAAAAAATCGCGCGGTTTTTTGACACAATAGTCGACTTAGCCGGAAGTAGGTACAATTTGGAACATTATTCTAGTTCGTAGACTGCCTCGATGAGGATGTTACAACCAACAAAAATTAATTACGGCGAAGTTCACTTGTTTTCTAACAAGTACAGTTGCTTTGGCAAATTGTTTTGCCTTTATTATGAATTCGGCTTTATTTCACAAGCAATGTTCGGCGTTTCCTATATTACTTTGTGATTGTAAAATAAGGCAGAACTCCAAAATTCGGCGTTATTTCAATTTTATATAAAGTAAAATAACGCCCAGTTTCGGGATTCGGCATTATTTCGCTAGGCGTTATTTCACGGCACCTAAAAGTGTAAAGCACGGCTTCGCGCTGGTTCTGGTTAAAATAAAGTTCAATTATATGTATAATTGCAAAGGGTTTTTCAATTGGCGCAGGTAGATATTGGCGATCTGTGGCGGCCATGTTGTTTTGCTAACATCTGTCAAATGTGTTCAGTTACTGAAGCCAAATCAAAAAACTTTACCATCTAAATAAGTGTTCCGTAAGTAGTGCAAATGTTGTGCGCGTACGGTTGACTTGGTTTGGCCATTTACCATCGAAAACCTTGCCGCGGTCTTTGAACATGTACATCGGAATTCCTTGCCTTACAGAAGAACACGGCCTGTTGCTGACTTCAACTTGGCGAGTTTTGCGTTGGGACTTGGGTCTTTACAAGATCCAACTAACCAAGGAGCTCAAAGTATATGATCAAAGACAACGCCGTTTGTTTGCTGACTGGGCTGCGGAGCGTTTGGAAGAGGATCCCAATTTTGGCCGAAAAATCTTCTTCAGCGACGAGGTGCATTTTTGGATGAATGGCTGTGTTAACAAGCAAAATAGACGTATAACCGTAACCGTTTGGTGTGGATTTTGGGCCGGCAGCTTCATCGGTCCGTACTTTTTCGAAAACGGCGTTGGTAAAATGGTCACCGTCAATGTCAAGCGCTACAGAACGATCATTGTTATGGCAATCTAAGCCACCACAGCTCTGGAAAATATGCCAGTACCAGTTCGAACAGAGATTAAAAGATTTTACTTTATGCTTGTGAGACTTCGTAAAGGCTTTTTGAGGAAAAAAATCTTTCCCATGGAAATGGAATGCACGGACCGAGTTATCAGCCAGCTACAGAGTTAGGTGATCTCAAAAGCTATAACAACTGTTGTGTTATCACCTATTTGTCCATATATCTGAAGTTACAGGCACATTTTTTTCTCCAGAGGATATAATGCGGGAGAGATTCTACTTTCAAAGCTTTATAAAAGGTGGTTAAATTTTAAGGGCCGATGTTGAATGTGAACCACACCTAAACGTCAAGTTTTTTCTACATTTTATTTGACATTTCTCAATTTCAGACTAACTCAATTTAAACAATTTGAACCATGGAAAGATACACAATCGAGCAACGCGTTAAAGTTATTCAGGCTTCTTATGAAAATGGGCAACAGTGGCGATGTCAATTGGCCGCCAAGATCATGTGATTTGACATCGTTGGACTTCTTTTTTTGGGGTTATTTGAAAGGAAAGGTATACGTCGACAAGCCAGCAACAATTCAAGAGCTAAAGGATGAGAAAATTCGGCACATTAACGGCAGAGAACCTCAATTATGCCTCAGCGTCATCGAAAGTTTGGACCATCGGATTGAGGTGTGCCGCCGAGGTCGCGGCGGCCACTTGGCCGATATTTTGTTCCATACATAATTGAACCATACCAATATTATCATAATAAAAAGAAATGACAATAATTTCTTAAGTAATTTGTGTTTTATTCCAAATCAACATCGGCCCTTAAAATGTAACCACCCTTTAAGTGTGAGTAGGTTGCATGCCCTTGTTAACCGTTGTCTGAGTTACATCCTCAAGATTCGGTGGCCTGTAAACACATAAACAAAAACGAACGACATCAAATAGAGGAAAAGGCATATGACTGGTCATACTCTCCTGAGGAAGCCCGACTACAACATACCAAAGCAAACTCATTGAATCAAGTCCTGAATGTGAAAGGAATAGGTCAACTAAAATGTTTAGTCTTTACAACAGGGCTTAATATTGTGCTGCGAACAGAGATAGGTTGGAAGTCTCCAGCCGACACCCTATGCTCCGCAGTAAGTATTGCATGTTGCTGCCAACAGCAGAGCTCGAGTATGCAAAAAGAGGAAGACGTTCACCCATTCTAGCCAACACTGGGGTCACTGATTTAGTTAAATATTTCCACCAATGAGAAGTTTTCGTCACTGTAATTGTTTTAAACAAAAACACTGATTTGAGTTTAAAATATTTAATAAGAGTTTGAGTTGCAATGTTACAAAAACCAGGGCAGTTCAAAGCAGTACTCACAAAACCTGGCAGGTATGTCGGGTTTCTGAAAAATTCTTCTTATTAAAGGAAATTATTTCACTTGATCGTTTTTAGTACCGAGAGATAAGGTTAAACAAAACAACACAAAAAAAAAACACAAATTAAGTGGTTGTTGCTAACTTTAATAGATAACACTTTCCTAGGGGTACCGCAATTGAAATAATTGGTTGTAAATTTTAAAGATAAATGAACTGATAAAAAAAAAATAAGTGCATGTTGCATAACATCAACAACTTGATAGATAACTATCAAGATCGAATTTAAAATAAATGTTTATGGTCAGGTTATCATCCAAACAAACCAATACTTCCGTTCACAACAAAATGGCAACCATATCTTAAAGTATGGATAATTGAAGTACAATAACAAATATTTGTTCAAAACAAAACAAAACTTTCTTGTTTAAAATGAACTAGGTGCTCCAACAAACACTTAAAGAAACGCACCACGATCAATTTCCAAAGACACAACCGTCACCCAACGTGCCTTTTTTCAACTCAAATGCCATAATAACCGCTAAAAGCAAATTAGTTCACAAACGCACCCAATAAAACGGCATCCAAGGCATAAATTACAAATTTTAAAACCTGATATCTACGAACCTTATCACTATTCACTATTCAGCAGCTGGTCCTACAAAAATTAAAATATATAGATACGAGTACGTGCTCCCCCGATAAAAAATACCACCATGTGTGTTTTTGAAGCACGCCAAGTAATTTTTTTTTTTTTTGTATTTTAATTTTAAAACCAGACCTGACCGTGACTTCAATCTTGGCCGCTAAATAAAGACCTAGACCTTAAACTCGAAAATTGCTGTCGTCACAGTTAACACACGGTAAAAGATATTCGGATACAATTCAGACTTACTTTGCGTTGGCGGCGACAAACGGAGCGTCGCGTAGGCACAGTGTTGTGTTATACTCTGAAACAAGTTATAATTTCGAGAGTATTTATAGGCTTGTTTTGTAGTTACTAGATTAAACTTTAAGAGAGCACTTACATTGGGTTTTGTTTGTGTAGATAAGATAGTTTCTAGTGACGTCACACAATTTATGAATTAATAATCATTTAAAGTTGACCATTCAGAAAATATTAGAATAAATTTATTGAACTTGTAATCTTATCTTTGAAATACTATTTGACTTCATTAACGACGATCGAATATACTCGAGCTCATTAAAAAAGCCTCACTACAAAAACTGAGAGCTAGCAATGAGCTCAGTGAGCTGGCAGGAAATATTCAATTGGCAGTCAGCTAGTGTTGCAATTGCAAATTAAAATAATTTGCAATGACTAATGCGAACGTGATATTCGATATAATTTTTCTTTTCGGGCTATAAAGGAAATTCCATTACCGCGGACTCACAACGCATACCTAGATGAGGTTGACAGTTGAGACTGTAGGGCACTAGCCCCCTTGTAGCTGTCACAATGTTTTGCGGCAACGAGTGAGAATCCACTTTATATTTATATAATCGGCGGCACGCACTCAAGGGGTTATTAATACCCTTATCATGTACTCAACAAATTCAAGCGTTAAGGAATGTTGGATAGGAGGTAAAAGAAGAAACCCATGCGCATTGGATTTGAATATTGTGAATCACTAAGAGGGGAAATGATCGAGTTCAATTAAGCATTCCACATTCGTGTAGTGCGGCTTAAAAACGAGTTTCTTTACTTCTAACAGAAATAGGTTTGAATGTAAATTATGGGCATTTGTAGTAATTTAAAAATAAAATTGTTTAAGTTTGGGAGTTCAGCTGCTTATTTCAGTGGAACTTTGTTTAAAGAAGTACCAAACGATAAAATAAGGTGAGACAAGAAACATGACTATACAAATTGGTCTTATATTCATAAAATAAATACTGGTGTGTCTCAAGGCTCCGTTCTGTATCCGACTCCCTTTATCATCTTTATAAATGATCTTTTGTCAAATATTTCTAGTTCACTAAATTATTTTGCTGACGACAGTACTTTCAGTGTTTATTTCGATCTTGACAGCATTGTCCAATAGGAAATCATCAACCGTGTATAATAAAGTGTTGAGGTTCCATTGAACGACAGCAATTAGCAAAAACAAAGAAGCACTTTTTAGAAAGAAAAAGAGAGACTTGGAAAAGCGAGCAGTCTAATCTATTGAGGGGCAATATATCAAAGTTCTGCCAGGACTTTAATCATTTTTCCTACAGCAGGGGTACAAAACCTGAGCTAAAGACAGCCAAGATAAGCATTGGAATTTCTAGTCAATGCACAATTCGTTCTAAGAAATCAGAAAGAACACTTCTGTTCCCTGTTAAACGGTGAAGACAACCAACTAATCGCTGTCAAGTCAATGATCCAATCGATTTGAATGATATTGTACAATGCTTTCGTCCATCCGACTAGGAAGATATTTGAATAGCGATACCTTAACTATAGTCAAACAAAGCTGCTAGGGTAGATGGCCTCCCAGTGGAGCCCAAAGCATATCACACCAACTCATCTATAGAATCTGGTCAGATGAAAGTATGCCTGACGAATGGAACCTCAGCATAATGTGCCCTATCCACAAGAAAGAAGATACTTTGAACTGAGCCATCTACAGAAGTATACATAAGTCTCCTAAAATCCGCCTATACAATCTTGTCGGCCATTCTCCGTGAACCCTTCGAGCGTGAACTGATTGGCCCCCTGGAATTTGTTCCAAGTCAGGTCAAAAGTATATGCTGTACTAAGTTGCAGAGCATAATCGTCGTAGGCTTGCACAAAATGTCGCAATGGAAAGATTTAACTTTGAAGTAGTCAAGGATTCCATTTCAACCCTTCAGAACAATATCAGCCAAGAGATCAGTCGAAGAATCAATCTTGCAATCGCTGTTTCCTCGGGCTAAGAAGGCATTTCAGTAGCAAAACCCTCTCTCAAAGATCAAGAAGGCACTATATAAGACCCTAATCATCCAAGTCCTGCTACTGTATGGTGTAGAAGCGTTGACTCTGACACAATCGGCCCTATCGAGGTAACCGTGTCGGAACGAAAAATGCTAACATTTTGTACGATTCCGAAAGTTTTTGCTTCGAGGTATTCTTCCGACCGAATGTTTCTACGCACTTTTTTAAAGCACACCGGTGATTTGCATTGCAGTGCGATCAAGTGCATTTTTTAGTTTGGTTTTTGACAGGTTAGCATAGTTTTGTTTTCGTTTTGCTCCGACAGAAATTCTTGGCGAAATTTGTTCACGCATCATAGAAAATTGTTGGAAAATGTAAGAAATTAATCAAAATATACTTTTAAATAGCTTTAGTACATAAAGCATTTCTTGAATTTTGTGTTTCCAGGTCAAATCTAAAAAAAAAAAACAAGACACCAACAATACGAGCTCCTGGTGAACTAAACGCAGGAAAAACCTGATATAGCCCAAAACGCCAAAATTATACCAAAAGGTCGCCAGATGTTGCTGCATTTTGGGACGAGTTAACGGACCAACTTAACCAAGCTGGATCTCGAAAGAGAGATGCTATTGGTTGGAAAAAGGTGTAAATTCCAACAGAACAAAGTCATTCGCTAGAACTCGCTTGGAACCTGAACAAGGACAAAGGGAACTACAAGCAGATTATGTCAGTTGAGCAGGAACCTACAATTGGGTGTCCATGAAGATTCATTTCATTTATTCGATTCCATACATCTGTATTACTAATTGGCAGCTTATGTTAACGGCATTAATACGCCGCGCCTAGCACCTCAAGGATTATAAAGGATGAGGGAGAGAAAAAGAAGCGCGAAGAATAAATATTCAAAGTTTTAAAATCATTTTATATCAAGAAATAAATAAATATAACTTTATTTTTACAATCTTTTGCTTATCAGCTTCCTTTTTTCATCTTCGTCAACATTAGGCTTGTCGGTCCCCGTTTCTTCATTTGTCACTTGACTACCTATTCATAGTCGGGCTTTTATCGACGAGCATTTTTATCGAACTTTTAACGAACTGAGAGTGCTTGTTAAGCATTTCGTTGTTCTTGCTCTCCTTCAAATATTAGGCCTGGTCCTTCTTCATGTACAAAACTATCTTTGTGGGCTCAGAACTGTCCTGGTGAAGGAGTCTCCAGCAGCAGATTGCCACACGTATTGCTCATTGCTCAGTAGATAAAATAGAAACCCACACCAAACTGTCCGATCATAAACTTCTTCCTTTTCAGCATGCTATTTAGGTTTTTAGTTGAACAATTCAACAATTTAAAGGAAAAGTAAAACTTGAGTTTTATCTGAATTTTTTAATTTTTTTCCAGCCTTTGACAAATCGGTAAAACAGCTGTTTGAATTTAGAGGCGTTCTTGAAATTATATCAATATTCACCGATTCGATATATTTCGAATGGAAAGAAATATGTTTAAATGTTTGTTCTATTTTACGCCAGCGTATAAAATTATTCAAATGTTATCATTCTAACTATGTAGTTATTAACAATTGTTTCCAACTTTTTTTGATATAACATAATTTTAATCTGGTTTGGTATACATATGTATATATTTATACAAATATCGAAAGATGTATCGAATCATCGATATATAAATATATTCTGCACATCTCTCTTTGAATTAAAAATCTGTCGCATGTCAAATCAATGCATCGACGCATTTGTGATATTTCTGTTCCGATGAGAGAAACGTATGCGTTGCAGACAACTGTTTGCTCCGACGGATACCTCGATAGGGCCGAATCTCTCTTAAAAAATATTTTAAAATTTTTAAAGTTTTGAACAGTGGAATATTGTAAGAATCTTAAGACTCAAGAAGGATGATGGAAAACTTCTTATAACATTGCTTTTTTATATTTGCAAACCACACCAATTAACAAACCGACAAAGTCTAACGTTAGCCTTTTTATAAGTGTTATACCAAGGATAACAGGTTAACAGAAACAGTGATTTTACTTGAGGAAACATAAATTATGTTCAAGGCAACCAGACTGAACCAAATTTAACTGCATGCAGTTGAACTACAGCACGCGATAGTACACATCATGATTTTTTCACAAACAACATAAAAAACTCCAAGGATATTCTTAGTTGCGCCTTTTCAAAACCGATAAGCAGTTGTGAAACTGCTCTTCAGCGTAGAGAGAGATGCGGCATATTATTATACCACCAACTATGAAGTCTTCTCTAGCTCAAGTCCGGTTTCCACCGAAGCGTAGTGCGATTTAATTCAAAAGGCAGGACTGGACCACGCGAACTGCAAAGTATTATTTGTATTGAAGTATGACTTATATAATAGTACTAAGGCTGCAGCGGAACTGCACTTCAGCGACAGTAAACGGCGTGGTTGGTTTGGTAGTATACCCAACTAGTGCAGTTTAGTTCCACTGAAGTGCAGTTGCGCATTTAGGATTTAAGACATTATATTCAGAATTCAGCTCTCGTTTCGCCATTTTAAAAGTTCTGTTCGATTTGAGATTCATGATTGTCTGTTCTTAAGCTGTATTGACACCGACTCATATTATGCTAATAACTAAAGTTATCATATTTGTTAAATAGATTAAAAAAAAAAAACAAGAACATTTATTCAATTTAAATATTTATTTAAAATATTGATTACAATGCTTATGTTCATTTTAACATTATATATACAATCACAACAATAAAGATTAAGTGCGTGCTTCAAAGAAAAACTAAAAATATGATGTTTCTGTTTGCAGGTTTAAAAACACTATAACCTGAAACAATTTAAAACTACATATAAATATAAAACAATTTACTAACAGTATGTGCAGTTTTCTTTTTTTTTTAACTATTTATAACAATGCAAAATGTATAATAATGAATGTATTCAGCAGTTTGAGTATATATTTTGAATGATTTTTTTTTTCTACAGATACAATTTATTTGAAATCTTTTTGCTCTTTCATCCTAAATTTGGAAAACTCTTTTTGTAAAATTTGGATATGTTATGATAAACAGTTAAAAATTAAATAAATATTTAGGTAAGTTTTTTTTTTTAAGGAATCTGCAGTTTTCTATCGAAGGAATCTTGTGATTAGTTTTTATCATTCTTACGGATCGGATCGGATAACAAAAAAAAATCCTACAAGCAAGAAATCGTATCAATTTGGCATAAGTTTTGAAGATTTTTCAATTCGCCTTCATACAAAGTTTTGAAATTAAACAACATTTTAAAATTAAGGAATGTTTGAGCTTGAAAAATTATGGTTTAGACCTGACTTGAATTCAATATTTTAAAATTAAGGAATGTTTGAGCTTGAAAAATTATGGTTTAGACCT
Organism: Platycheirus albimanus; assembly: GCA_916050605.2. NCBI lineage: Eukaryota > Metazoa > Arthropoda > Insecta > Diptera > Syrphidae > Platycheirus > Platycheirus albimanus. Next base: position 60,161,676 of record OU696696.1, read on the forward strand.
GACTTGAATTCAATATTTATAAATATATAACTGGGTTATGATGATCTAAATATGATCTTCGTTTATGATTTAAGGCTTTTAAAATGTAATTTTGTATCTAACTCTTTCGGAAGACGTTATTGTTACTGTAAATTTCCTTTTTTTGAAAATTCTTGAAAACCACAAAATTGTAATGCTCTCTTTGTCCAGAAATATATAAAAATAAAAAAAAATACTGCGTTTTTTATTTATACCATAATATAACTGTGTTTATTTTTATTTTTATAAATATAAAATCTTAATTAATAATAAATTATAAATATAACGCTAACGCTATTTCAACTGTTGCTTTTTTTTTTTTGTATATTTAAATTAAAATACAAATACATCTTTGCATGGATGTATCTTAATGAGTGTGCGCTTTAATATTTATATGCGTTCACTCAATTTAACAATATTACACATTTACAATATTACAATTAATTGTATATATATCATTTTAAACATTAAAAATAAAATTAGGAAAAAAAAGCTCTACATCTAATGTCATTATGTAAGCGGTTTTTTATTTTTGTAATTTTTTTTTATTATTTTTTGTATGTTGTGTTGGTGCAGGAATAACCATTCCTTTCGATTAAAATTTTTGAGAATATCTTGCCATTCTCGCCACATCATCACAATTTTAGCAAACGCCTTCGATGAACATATATTTTGCTGTTTTAACTAATTTTTGAGGTTATAACATTAATGTATATTTGTAATAATTTATATAAATTTTATTAAATTTACTCATGAGCTTGAGATTCTTGTTGTACTAGTTTCAATCGTCGTGGGGATTTGATTGAGTCCGGATGGTCAGAACCTAATCGTAGCATTTTCTGCGATAGGACCTTGCGAATGTAACGTGAGATCAAAATTTGGGGTCGTTCTTGCCATTCCAACATGACCTCCTTTGGTGAGTTGACCTTAGATAGAAAAGTTTACATTAAATTAAACAGTATAATAATGTTTAAAGGAAAATGGGGTAAGTTAAGTAAATTTTTTGAAAAGCATATAGGCAATTGTTGGGCACCTAATTTAAGAAATTTTTTTTGAATTATAGCACAAACCATAAGCTTAATCTACTCGAAATCTGAATGAAAAAAAAGTTATCGAAAGTTTAAATTACAAATCGAAAATAAACACTCTGGCACTCAATTTGCAGATATGTTTGAGTTAGGGTCAGTTCTACGAGAGTGGTAATAGCTTGGAGCAAAATCTCACTCCGATTTGGTTTGAGACTTCATCGACTGATAGTTGTGTTGATTAAGAAACTAAAAACCCAAGCAATCAGCTAATTTTTTGTAGTTAAAAACAAGTAACAAACAAAGAAAATCCGCATTCTAAAGAGTGTTTTTCCGGATCCTAGAACTGCAGGATTTTAAAACAAATGAAATTAACGATTAACGGTCGCAGGACCTTGGTCTTAGGCTGGATAATTGTTTGATGGAAAACAAAAATTGAAAAATGATTTATTCTTATTATTTATTAATTCTTTATTGCCTTAATTTTTGACATGTTTTTATCATTGTGTATAAAAATTTGGCGTCAGCCACTTCCAGAAATAAAATTCTTCTTTAACAGACAGGAGAAAAAACAATAACAGAAGTCGTGCGCAACGCCCAAGTTGACATTTGTCATTGCTAATTCAAAATCATTAGTGACATACAATTTTAAGCTTGCATTCCAATTCAAACTATAAGTTAAGTAACATATAACTTTAATTTTGAAAATTTAAGTTTTCAATGAAAATAGCTAGATTTGGTGTATCTCAACACTTCTTGACCATAATTGTTCATCTTCTTACATCAAAGCTGTGCCCTTTAGTTAGTAAACATACGAACATTAATGCAGATTAAGATTTTTAACGAAAACGCCTCTAAAAAGTGGGCGTATCCTAAGAATTTCTTTCTTAAATATCAAGCACTAAATGAGTTTTGATCATCGTTTTCTAAGCATATGTGTATATACGATCACACACGGTACTCTTGAACAATTGATTTTTTAAACCAAATATAAGCCTCCTAGCTCAAACAATGTGACCTCTAGAGAGTATACTTTCGGACGGACTGATTTAAAATATATACCTATCAAACTTTTGTATACACCCAACTGCATTATCTCTCTTTGTTACAAACTCCACACGAAAAACATATTATACCTATTTTATGGAATAGAGTATAAAAACTATTCAATTAGAGGTACTGTTACTGAAAAATCTATATTTAAACCAAAAGATGAAGTATTCAACAGCCCCCAGAAACTTTATCAAAACCGTTGAAGCCGATTTCGAGAAAATCAAGCCTCTTTTAAAAAGAATAAACACGAAAAATACCTACGGGACACTATACCAAATCAATAATAAGTAACCAAGTAACCAAGTTTGAAGCCACTCTGCCTATCACCTCAGACTAAAGCGGTGCGAACAATTCTTTCCATCACTATTTTTAAAGGCTTTTTAATGTTATTAAAGCTTGGTTATGTGTAAGTAAGTTTTTGTCTATCTTTAAGCTGGATCATGTCCATTAAGTGCATAAAGAGAAATGTGTGATGGTTTTCCGACACGTGAACACGCATCCTAATTTATTCTTCATGAGCAATTACCCAGGAATTTCTACATCTAATCTGTTTATGGCCGATTTCTTACCTTACGAAATGTAAGGATTTGCAAATGGCAAATGGAGGAAATTAAGCTTCTACCAAACTACAAAAGAAGAGAATATCTCAAAGCGGTGATACTTACCCACTGATTAATCTGATGCCATATTATCATATCACGAAAATCATTGCGTGAATATTATTTGGTGTTCGACATAATATTTTGCAATTTACATATATATGGTAGATCAGTTTGGGATTAAGAAAAAATAAACCAAAACATAAAAAAAAGCATTCCAAAGCATGCAAGATAATGAAAATGTGTCTTGGATATTCTCGTAGAATTTGCATTATTATGTTTTTTTTTTTATAACCAAAAAAAAAAACAACGAGAGGAAAAGCAGAATCTTTAATGCAATCATGTAGCCCAAGGAACCGTCACGATGCCCTTGCTGTTTATAAGTTTGAAGTTTGATTTCAGAATAAGGGGCCAGTTATAGCGATTCGGAAAACCAAAACGAAAAAATTTTGATATGGAAAATTTAGTATGTTATGGTTCGATTTAAAGCACAAATGCTGCACTGATCGATGGCAAAGGCAATCAACTCAGAGAATTTATTTTGCAAATAAAAAATTGACTTTAACTTGTACTTTTTGTTAAAAATGTAATTAATTATTTTCCGTTATACGTATAAAAGAAAAATAGAAAACTACATTTTTAACAAAAAGTATTAATTCAATTAAAAACTTTATAAGCAAAAAAAAATTTCTGAGTTAAATGCCAGCGATCAGTGAAGCATTTGTGTTTTAAATCTGATTATATTTTACCAAATTTTCCATTTGAAAATATTTTCGGTTTGGTTTTCCGTATCGCTATAACTGGCCCCTAAGCGAGGGATCTGAGGCAAAAACATGCCCCCAGGAAGAATAGTGGTACCGATACCGATAAATGGATGCTTCAAAAATATACTAAAGAAGGATACAAAAAAAAATGTATTTTAAATGTGTTAGTTGGAATGGTAAACGGTGATTATTTTTAGATGTGTGGTTTTCAATAAGAAATAAAACGCATATAATTTAATGTTAAGGCCAAAAACTTAGCTTTATTATAAAGATAAGAGTTTTCCATTACGTTTCATAAATAATTTCGGGCAAGTGGCAGCCGCAGCTGTCTTGAAAAAATTCCAGCCTAGAAGAAGAAATATGGACCAATGATTCCCATAGAGCACACCAAACTGTGACTCAAAAATGACTTGTGGATTAAGATCACTCCAAATACGACAATTTCGCTTTTTAACGTACGCATTCAACCAAAAGTGAGCTTCATCGCTTAACACCGTAAAATAGACGTAGTGCGCGATTCGTGTTTCGAACAGAACCATGATTTTGGTAATAAATTTGCACGATTTGCAAACGTTGTTCAGGAGTAAGTCTATTCATTATGAATTGACAAACCAAACTGAGCATAGATCAAGTGACAGCTATCAAAAAGACCAACTCCGAAAAAAGTTCTGCCAGATTGAAAACCACACGTCTAAAAAAGCACCATTTAGTTCTATTTATTGTATCCTCATGAACTAATAGCTTTGTTTGTTGAGCCCTGAAGTCGCCAAAACTCGTTTTTTGAAATACTTAACTCGCCCTCAGAAGAAAATTCTCTGTTTTTTGAAACCTTGGGTTGACCTGAAGTCGATCTTGGTATTTAGCTGGGGCGAGTTGTCAAGCATTTCTTGTGTATTTTTCTTCTGTATTTGATTTTTCATATCATTTTTTTTTATAAAAATAAAAGAAATGCAAGTGTATGTATTTAGTTTGATGAAAGTAAACACAAATCGAACAAATAAAGCAAAATGGAAACTTTTGATTTTGTGCGTTGTGAAAAATATACCTACAATCAGCAGCCCTAATGCGTTTTTTGAGAACGGGAAAACAACTTTAAGAGTTGTCAAAACAACCTGGGGCGACCCTGGATAAAGTTCAAAAAACAAAGCTAATATTTCATTTGATTTAAGGGCTACAACAAGCTGTAGCTCATTTTGAGGCTACAAGACAGAATTTATTTCATTGTTTTGCATAGGGGCGGATAGATGTTGAAATAAAATTATTACAAGCCTCGCGAAGTCGTGACATATTAAAAATTCTATTTTTCAAATGCGCGCTCGGCTATTACTGTTGACACTTATCCATCGGAGTGGTCTAATTTTCAATTTTTGACTCTTCCACATAGAGCCGGGTGAATTTAAGCGATGGATAGATGGTCGAAATCACAAAAACCTGCGACTTCAGGAAACCCCACAAGAAAAAGACTAGCGGGGTAATATAGCATGATTTTGGTGTCCAGTTCACCATAGCAAAGACAACCTACCACTCTAATATTTCATGCAGATTGTCAATCGCGGCGTCCGCTGTAAATACCTGTATCACGTAGCGCCCCGTCTTGAAGGAACCACATGTCGTGTAGGTCCATATAGTTCAGTTTCGGCCAATTAAAAATTGTTTATCATCGCTCTGTAGCACTCGTCATTAACGGTGACCATATCAACGTTATTCTCGAAACCATAGTCCGAAAAATTACGGACCAAAGGCGCATCCCAGTGGTAGCCATCTTGTCCTGGTCTTGTTTTCCCGGACTTGACTTGCACAACTCATTAGCGCGAGTATTGTACACGGAAAAAATTGCAACACTTTAAGTATTTATATAAGTTTGGGCCAATAAAAAATTTGTTGGTCTTGCCAGAACGACTTTTCTGTTTCTGTTTTTGGGTCACAGCTTACCCGGATAAACCGCTCAGAAAGTGAGTTCCAATTAAGGGAACTAACGGCGACGCGATGCCAGCAGTCATCATGGCAGGCATCCCAGACCCCAATTAATGATTAAAAGGGCATTGAAATAGAGAAGGAAAGGGAATGAGCCCTAAAAACTCCAATCCCCGTGTTGGTTTCTGACTCTGGATTTCCAGCTCTTTTTATCTAAAGAGATAATCAGAGGGCCTGGTTCCCCAGGTTGGTTTCGAAACAACTTTTTGAGGATGATTTGTCACCTGGTGAACTTCGTGTGCGTTGATGTCGTATATCATTTATGATAATTTTCTTGGTATCAAAGCCATTCATCCCGAAATGCACTTCGTCGGTAAAGATGATTTTTCGTTCAAAATTTTTGTCAGTTCTCCTCTCCAAACGCTATGAACCCAGTCAGCAAACAAAAGTCGTTGACAATGATCATGACCTTTGAGCTCCTGATTCCTGAGCCAGTTACACACTTGAACGGGAAATGCCGAGTTCTCGTTCACGGCAATTAATCGACTGACTCGCGACCTGATTTACAGTTTTACGCAACGAGTTGATATTCTTGGCCGGTCTTCAATTCTTTTAACATACAAATGTTGGAAGATTTATAACCGAACCGGTCGTCTCAAATTTGGCCACAAACGTTGAAGAGTCGATTGTGAAGGCCACCACGTTGCGCAAAGTACGCTACACTTTGCCTAAAGGACACTCATTTTAATAATATGGTTTTATCATTTTGGACGTGCTGTTCAATCGTGTTACGAGTACTTGTCATAGTATTTTGGTATCAGTAACTTAAAAATAAACAACAAATTTGACAGATGTCACCAAAACAACATGGCCGATACATTTCGCCAATGTATACCCCAATTAAAAACACTTTAGGTAAGATCTCTAATAAATGAACGCATTGAATTTAACCGGGTTATTTGTGTATAAAGAAACAGAGATTTCTTAAGGAGTCGGAAACCGGCTGCGAAGCCTTTACAAATGGGCAAGTGGGATTTAAGTGAGATAAATATATGACCTAAAATCCCAATCCACTGTAACATCAAAACATTTTTCCTATCTTCTTATACCTGTTCTTCTAAAAAAAAAACCGAGTTATATCTTGATAGGGGTATTAATTACCCTTTGAATGCGAGTACATCAAACAACAAAAAATGGGTTGTGTTCCTGGAAAAAAAATCATCTTCAAAAATGAAAAATGTGCTACTTCTAGTTGCAATTCAAAAAGTGCTTGATCGAACATAAATTGGGTGCAAAAAGTATACAAGAATACAAAATATATTTTTAATATTAAAGAAAAAAGAAATATAAATAAAATTTTCAAGAAACAATAACAGGTCTTAAGACATTGTTATTCAACATACCTGATCGCCATTCAATCGATTCAGCAATGCAACACACACCACAGCTGCCTTAATACCCGCATGGAATGTCAAAGCTGCAAATACTGTACTCTCCATCTCAATATTCACCACACCATTTGAGCGCAGAGTCTGTAAATACTCTAGCTTATCACTTTCAGTATAATCACAAAATGCTCCATCCAATCGTCCTTGTCCTTGAAACAAAAATCATTTCTTTTAACATTGGGTTCGAAGAAAAATAAATAAAAAAGAAAAATAATCAACCTTCATAAAAATCATTTGTACACAAAGTCTTGCCAATGACAGTATCATAAGGATCATCTACACTGGCTAAGGCTTTCAGCTCACGGGCAACTTTTCTGTCTAGTTTGGCTGGACGGTGAACAACTTTTCCAAGGATGCACTGTAATAAAATTAAATTTAATATCAATACGTAGCCAATCAATAAAACAAAGAAGTTTAGTCCTTACAAACTCCTGTGTGTTCCTCATCTGTCCATCTAGGGCATCCTCAGTAATGACCACAGTACCACCCTCTACTCCAACTCCACCACATGTTCCAATTCGTATAAATATTGGATCCTGGCACTTGGCATGGTACATCAATTTGATCAATTCATGCATCAGGATACTGACCGATGGTGTTCCCATTCCATGACTCACAGCCAACACTGGACCAACCTATATAAAATATTAGATAGACACACATAGTAAGCTCATTCATCTTCTTTTGCATCTCTATTTTCTTTACAAATCAATTAACAAGGTTCATTACTCACTTTGTACATCGAGTATCTGTAGGAGAACTCACTGATGTCCTGCAATTGTGTACCCACTGGCAGTGTGTAATCAATTTCCTTCATGATGAAATGAGCAAACTGTTCCATCCGCCTGGGGGTGCCTCCCATGCAAACAAACTGTGAAAATACAAAATACAAAATGGTTGGTTATAATAAAACTCAATTAACAAATTGTGTTTCAATTTTTGCGCATTAAGCTAGATAATTTAAAATTATATCAAGGAAACTCAATCATGCATGTGAGTGAAGGACGGACGGGCAGACTGATTTTCCTCGCCAACAATTGCAGGACCAAGGACTCTCTCTCTCTCTATCTCTGTCTACTCAACAGAGCATTGTTGCGGTCACTTTTGTTCACGCTCGCTAATTATATTTGTTTATGCAATACCCTCAGTGGACGGCTTGAAACGAGTTAAAGGATAAATAAAAGCAAATAATTGGCATGTGGTCAGGACTCGGGAGTCACATGCAAATTGTGCGCATTAATTAATAGCTCTGATAAAAATCTGGTGTTTCGTAGTGATTTAATTGAAATGTTGGGCAAATATTTTAACAAAACGTTTTATAGCACAACACTAGTGTTGTGTTAAGGCATTAATTGTCAATTAAGGGGGAAACACGCAAAGGACATTTTTAAATAATGGCTTTAAGCCACTTTGGTCCTTCTTGTAATTGACACTTCTCGAAAACAGTTCCCCACAACGAAAGAGATTTGTACACTGTTTAAAGCGTTGGAAATTATACAATCACACGAACTAAGCGTTGGACACTAGGTATATTCCATTTTGTTTTGCTTTAAATGTTTTCACTATACGATAATAGTTTAAGGCATTATAGATTTGCTTTGCGCAAAGAAAAATGGCGATGAACACTTTATATTTAAAATGGGTTCACAAGGAGATGAAACAGCTAACAAATATAGAAGGGTGCTTCCTAAGAGGTATATAACTTTGAATTGGGAGCCCTGTTTTCATTGACAGCCATTTTGTCATCGGCCATGTAATTTATCTTTAGTTTAGTTTGCTATTTTAACATGAGTCGACTGACGGACGCCTGAACAACGAATGCGAATTGCGGGGATTTAATTCGAAAAAGACGGTTCTGTTTGTAAAACTCATCTCCCACTACGTCCATTATAGTGGACGCGGTTTGGAGTTGGACTCCAAGACTGTTTTCTGTGGGTGTATGTATAGTCAGTAGCCTACACCGATAACCTAGAGACGATTGACTACTTGGAAAACAACAGTTAACAGTGAGGTTGCGTTGGAACCTACGAATTAAGCATAAACATATCAAAGATAATGATGAAAACAACCAGTGCTGTCACTTTATTACAATTGTCGTAGATATATTATTACACACATTTTTAAGATTTTTAAAATCTACCACATCTACCACGGTCGTAGGGAATTCTACTACTACTTTTAAATTTATTTTAAAAAGTAAAATCTATTTCTTATATAGGTCAAAATCAAAATTTGTGCGTGTGTATGCTATAGTCTCCAAAACTATACACACATCCCCTCTTGAGTGCTAAAAGCAATTTATTCAACAAGTCATAAGGAAGGTTTATAGAGCGGTCCGACCCACTGCCGATAGATGGCTCTAGCATTTTATCATCGCGTTCATATAAGAAACAGGAATTTTTCAATTTTTGTATAAACATAAGAGGAGTAAATGAAATAATGTATTCTCAAATCGAAAGGAAAAGAAGATCATAAACATGACAAAATTCGCAATATTTGCATGATTTTTTATGAAACTTCAAAAATCATGACTGGATTCGCGAACGAGCGATTTAAGCTCCCAAAAATGATGATGTTAACATAATCATTGATTGAATTCAATTGCAAATCCCAGGAGAGACAATGAAATATAAATCAATTGACGCAGTTACAGATGACAATCAAACGGTCAATTATCTGGTAAAATTTTTAAATTCCCTGGAGCCGTCTGGAATGCCACGAAATATACTATCTGCGAAATTTGGATCCACCAAAGCTATGCAATGGAACCAGACTTTCCGTTAAGAAATTAGTGCCAAATGTTATTGAAGAAACAATTATTAGCGGTAAAAGTAAAGGAGGAGTTGTGCTGATTCCGAGAACTCCGATGATATACACCGATCAACCGTTAAATTTCAAGCGAATGCAATTTCCTGTTCGCCTTTAGCCTTTGTGATTACAATCAATGAAGCTCAACCAAGGACAATCGCTTGCTGTTGCGGGATTGAATCTTGAGAATCCATGTTTTTCCCATGGCCAGCTAAGCTAAATGTTGCTTGCTTCAGAGTTGGAACGCCGAAAAATTGTTCATTTTCGCACCAAATAACTTTGGACACTATTGATTCACAACTAGATGGCGTTGCAATATGAGTCCCCACCTTCACTTAAATACCATATATTTAGAACAAGATAGCCTTGGGCACATTGGATTCAAGCCGAGATAATTTGAACTACGAACTTGAACAGTCCATCGGCTTGTATGTACGTCTGTAATGTAGATGTGTGGCTGTGAGTCTGTACGCTCTTATAGTCTAAACGGCTGAGAGAATTGTTTTCAAAATGTAAAAGGTTAAAGAAAAACACATATCGGGTTTTTTTTTAATAGCCGTTTGGATACGGCGGTAAATTGTAGGTCCCATCCACTCCTACATGATATCAACGCACACACATGAATATGGTAGGCACTCAAATTTAGTGACTTTTTAAGTTCATGTACCAAAAAATTTCCTTCGAACTTTTCACAGCCTCCCTAAGATTGCTGAATTGTTTTTCATTGCGAACGCTACATTATTATGTATGTCTTTGTAGATTGAAAGCATCGGGGAACCGGCTAGTTCTTTGGAAATTCAGTGTGCCAGACCGTCTATCTGGTTATTTATTTCAATGTAACTTCGTGGTTTCTCACACCATCTTTTGCTATTCAGTCCAATAATTGTAGATCCAACGCATACTTTAAAATCAGTTTAAACGTGCTTCGAATATTTTTGTAGTTTCGTAGATTCGGGAAGTATAAATTTCTATCGCAGAAATATACAATGTATAATAAGGGGCAACTGAAAGTCTACATTTTGTATAGGTAGTGTCTTAAGTACCCCCAATTCCTAATTATTTGAATCCCAAAAGTCATTCAACAAAAACTTTTGAATCAAAGTAAGTTTCGAAGTATATTATAAAATTTCGAATAATCAACAAAATCATAAATAAGTTCTTTCCTGAATAAAAGCACAGACTTAATTGAATATCTTGAGTGTTGAAAACCATCATACGAAAAGTACCGGAGGAGATCTTTGAACTCCCTGAACCAGAACTTTTTCATAAAATAATTGATAGCTTTCCAAAACTTTGCTTCTTTGAATGTTTGTTATGAAGTTCTTCCGACCAGAATCGATTTTTCCATTATTAAAACAGTACCTACTCCAGAAAACCAACTCAAAAAACTTTTGTTTCCCATAATAGTTTGTTGATTCTTAAAAGTTTTTTTTATCCAAAAAAAAAAATTCAGTACCGAAAACTACACAGTATACCTACCTTGAACGAAACTTGAAACTTTCTTTTTTCCTTTTGTAAACATTTATTTTGTTTTTGTTTTGAAAGCAAAAGTTCAAGTGAAGGCCAGGATACGACGATTGAGACCATGCCAATTTTATAGGTGGTAAATTGAAACTGGCGGATGTTGTTGGGAAATGAAGGATGTGTTTTCCATCGATAATTTCATGGCCATCGACCGAATTACAAAAAAAAAATCGATGACAAAACCAATTTGTATCCGTCACATAGCAATAATTGATGATTTATGTGCTTCCATAGTGGAAGTGGTACTGTCAAGAGGCAGTCCCTCTGGATTATTTGAAAAGTCATCCCTTATAATGTTTAATTATTATTCTTCAACTCTCGGATCAATGGTTCTTCAGAATTCTTAAACAATCTGGTATCCATCAATGGCTTCTTTAATATCGAAAGCCAATCGGATAAAAAGGACCCATCAATAATGGTTAGATATTTCCAAAAGATATTGTCCTTCATCCCGAAACCAAGCACCCTTATATTGGGTTCGATAAAACCATGCATCGACGTCTCTGGGTATACAATATTATACAATATACATGCCCACGTGGATACAATAATCGTTTCAGTAAATTCATTTGATTCAAGAGATAATTCCAAGGCACAAAGCAACAATAGGGGACAGGAACAATATTAATAAAGGTTATCCCCGCCGGTATTGTTTGTATATTTCGAACACCTGTCCCAAAAAGTATAATTTTGCACAAATATTTAAGCTCCTTTTTGTGAAGGGTAGGGTATACCTTCACCCTGCCTTCCCTCTTTTATTCCAACATTATAATGTAAATTTTTGCAATGTCCTTAATTCCATACAATCATATGTAAATTTATCATGCTTCACTTGAGTCAGGCGGGATGAGAACTTTTTACAACACGCATATGAAAGTTAGGAAACACTTTGATACTCTTTTTAAACTCTGGAATAGGGGATAACATTCGATGTAAATTTTATTTTGAATGGAACTCGATTGTGAGAAGATACAAAAATAGATTTACCAATAACGTTTTAGAATTATTCAAAGTTATGGATTTTGTTTTCAAGTTCTAGGATCAAAGGAACATGGGGGGGCACGTATATTCACGCAAGAGTTTGCTTTGTTATGATATTTCAAAGGACACATTTTAAACCTTGTTAATGCTGACTCGTACCAGCGGCAGAAGAAGCTTTCCTTGAGGGTTAAGTTATTAATTCAAGAAAAAACAGAACAGAAAATATGTTACAAACAATGAAGCAAACGAAAAAGGTGGGTCCAAAATGACAGCCCTTAGTCACACCATCTTTTATTAAAATCAAAGTGGTATTAAAAAAGATTCGTTCTAGAAAACATTGCGCTAAGAGAAAGTTTCAAAATGTAATTTTTCAAAATATTGTGTCAAGAAGCATGTTTCACAACATGTAGCCAGCAGCTCCTTTTTTGCTAAAAACTAAACACTTGTTGCAGTGCATTGTTATGGCGAGCTGAGGCTTACCGAAAAACGACTTGTGGTGACACTCCAGGGCAACTTCAGAGCTCAACGAATAAAGCAAGTACATAACTGAATAATAAGGAACATATTTGACAGATGTCACCAAAACAACACGGCCTCAACATACCGACGAAATCTACCTACCCCAATGAAATAACCTCTTATAAGGAAATAAACGGTGGTGTGCCCCAAGGCTCCGTTTTGTCTCCAACTCTCTTCCTTATCTTTATAAATGATCTCTTTTCTAAGACTTCTAATCCACCAAATTGTTTTGCTGCACTCACATTCAGCTGTTCAAATTGACTGCAGGTTCAGATTCACAACCTTGTTCTTCGGATGTGGAGCTGCAACGGGAGTTTTTGATAATCTTATCACATTCCGACCTTGACAACAGGTATAATCATTACTATGTATGTATGTGGAATTTGATGCTTCAAGAACACAATTCTGTTTTTTGTCGTTAAATCGTTGAACCAATATCGTAGGTATACATTTGCCTAACTGACTGAGCACAATGGTGTAGCTGAAGCAGAAGTACGTAGCAATGTCAAAATTAATGCCACTAAGCAGCATGCACGAATACAATGTACCAAACTCAAACAAATTCATGTCTGCCATCTCGTTTGTTGTCTTTTTGCAGCGTAGTACGTTCATGAAGTTGTAGTCGAGTCGACTCGTATTTAAGCTACTTTCTGCGCTGCATCTGCAACTTCACATTGTAGCCGTGCAATACGAATTACGTACATTTAACTTTGACTGTGCTACGCGTACCTCTGCTGCAGCTTCACCATTGTGCTTAGGCAGTAAATCTTGAATTTAATCTAACATAAAAATACAGGGTGGGCCAAAAGAAGTCATCCATCCGATGTTGTTTGGGCTCTCTTTTTCTAAATGAAAAATTTCGATTCTGTTTTTTGATTATGTTCATTTGAACCTTTAGAATTGTATTGGTCAAGTCGAGAGGATGATATCGGCCAAATGGGCCCCGTCACAATTGATTGCTTGTTTAATGGCATTTTTCATCACTTCAGCGAGAACTTCGGGAAGCAGATTTTCGCACTCGTGTCGAATGTTGTCCTTGAGGGCTTCCAGAGTCTCGGGCTTGTTCACGGAAACACGGGACTTCAAAAAACCCCCAAAAAAAAAGTCTAAAACGGTTAAATCGAGCAATCTTGCGGGCCAGTGCAAATCGCCAAAACGAGAGTTTAGGCGACCCGGGAACACCGCCTTCAGAACATCGGTTCATGTATCGCTCCATGGCTTGTTCACTTGTATTCTGCATCTGTCTAGTCAAAACAGATTTGACATTGGCTGCATTTGAAATAAAATGCACGACTGGGTCGCACGTACTTGCTCTGTTGGTGCAATAGTCCGATGAAAACAAACTTTTCGATCAATAAGAACAATTCATTTTTGAAAAATTTGGTAAAAACCAAAAAAAATTGGCTAAAACTGGAAAACTCGATATACGGGAGCTAACGTTAAGAAACCTTTAATATTTAAAATAAGACGTTATCTTTTGGGTGTTATAAATGATACAAATGTCCACTTATGGCCAGATTAATAATACTGTTAAAAGCAATTTCCGCTATTATCATGTATAGCCAAAAACTAAAAATGCAGTTTTGTTTGAAGTATTCTATGTATGTTACATAAAAAGTTTCATAAAAATCGGGGGAGCCTTTTTTGAGTAAATTAGAAAAAATGAAAAAATTGGCCAAAATCTAGTGGCTCTTTGTATTGGAGCCACCATTTAAAAAAGAGAAAATGAAAAAAAATCAATGCCATCTGATAGGAAGCTGTTGGGAACTATACCAAACAAAGTTTGAGTGAATTCGATGCAACCGTTGACAACTTATGGCCATTTGAAAAAAAGCCGTTAAGAGCAGATCTCCGTTATTTGCATTTTTAGCCAAAAACTAAAAACGCAGTTCTCTTCAAAACACTAAAAGAATATAACACACAAAGTTTAACCAAAATCGTTAGAGCCATTTTCGAGAAAATTAGAAAAAACCAAAAAAAGTTGGCTAAAACTCAACGGCTCGTTGTATGGAAGCCACCGTTTAGAAAGGCTTCAGTGAAAAATTTACTAAACCATCCTATAGAACACTATAAAAAACTATGTCAAACAAAGTTTGAGTTGATTCAATCAAGCCGTTGAGAACTTATGGCTATTTGAAAAAAAGCCGTTAAAACCTGATTTTCGTTACGACCATTTGAGGCAAAAACAAAAAACGCAGTTTTGTTAGAAATGCTTAAAGTTAGCTAAATTTTAAATTTAATCAAAATCGTTAGAGCCGTTTTCGAGAAAATCCAAATTGAAAAAAACCGTTACTTGAAAGGTACCAGTTTGAGCCGGGCTAAAACAAAATAAAAAAAACCTCGACAACCGTTTTTCTTCAAACTGCTATATACCAAGTTTGAAGAAAATCCGTCAAGCCGTTTAGGCTGTAGCATGACGTGAAAAAGCGCACATCCGCACATCCGCACATCCGCACATCCGCACATCCGCACATCCGCACAGACGCACAGACGCACAGACAGACCGACGGACGGTATGGCGAAAACCACTTTTTTGGGCTTCTCTATAATCGTAATGTCATGTTTGATTAAAACCTCGATTTTTTTTTTCTGCACGAAACCAATACTTGCCCTATAGAGCAAGTAAAAATGAGAGCATCTTCCAATAAGGTGATTTCTTTTTGCCCACCTTGTAAAATAATATAGGTCGGCAGCTTTGACAGTTTTTGAACAACTTCATGGAATTCAGTTAAGTTAACAAAAAACATTGTAAGCATTCAATTGATTCAATTGTTCAAAACCAATGGAACAAGAAAAATCGCTTCTGGCTCAGTTTTGGCACCATTTTGTTTTTAAAATTTCAAACTGGTGTTTGAGGATCGATTCGCGGGGTAAGTGAATTATAACTATATCCTGGTATTCCGTTTACAGCAAACGCAACCTCTTTAATCAGGTTCGGCGCTAATCGACAGTTCTTGGATCTTAAAAAATAAAATGCACGGCACGTACTTGCTCTGTTGGTGCAATAGTCCGATGAAAACAAACTTTTCGATCAATAAGAACAATTCATTTTTGAAAAATTTGGTAAAAACCAAAAAAAATTGGCTAAAACTGGAAAACTCGATATACGGGAGCTAACGTTAAGAAACCTTTAATATTTAAAATAAGACGTTATCTTTTGGGTGTTATAAATGATACAAATGTCCACTTATGGCCAGATTAATAATACTGTTAAAAGCAATTTCCGCTATTATCATGTATAGCCAAAAACTAAAAATGCAGTTTTGTTTGAAGTATTCTATATATGTTACATACAAAGTTTCATAAAAATCAGGGGAGCCTTTTTTGAGTAAATTAGAAAAAATGAAAAAATTGGCCAAAATCTAGTGGCTCTTTGTATTGGAGCCACCATTTAAAAAAGAGAAAATGAAAAAAAATCAATGCCATGTGAAGGGAAGCTAAAAGAAACTATACCAAACAAAGTTTGAGTGAATTCGATGCAACCGTTGACAACTTATGGCCATTTGAAAAAAAGCCGTTAAGAGCAGATCTCCGTTATTTGCATTTTTAGCCAAAAACTAAAAACGCATTTCTCTTCAAAACACTAAAAGAATATAACACACAAAGTTTAATCAAAATCGTTAGAGCCATTTTCGAGAAAATTAGAAAAAACCAAAAAAAGTTGGCTAAAACTAAACGGCTCGTTGTATGGAAGCCACCGTTTAGAAAGGCTTCTTTGAAAAATTTACTAGGCCATCCTATAGAACACTATAAAAAACTATGTCAAACAAAGTTTGAGTTGATTCAATCAAGCCGTTGAGAACTTATAGCTATTTGAAAAAAAGCCGTTAAAACCTGATTTTCGTTACGACCATTTGAGGCAAAAACAAAAAACGCAGTTTTGTTAGAAATGCTTAAAGTTAGCTTAATTTTAAATTTAATCAAAATCGTTAGAGCCGTTTTCGAGAAAATCCAAATTGAAAAAAACCGTTACTTGAAAGGTACCAGTTTGAGCCGGGCTAAAACAAAATAAAAAAAACCTCGACAACCGTTTTTCTTCAAACTGCTATATACCAAGTTTGAAGAAAATCCGTCAAGCCGTTTAGGCTGTAGCATGACGTGAAAAAGCGCACATCCGCACATCCGCACATCCGCACAGACGCACAGACAGACCGACGGACGGTATGGCGAAAAACCACTTTTTTGGGCTTCTCTATAATCGTAATGTCATGTTTGATTAAAACCCCGATTTTTTTTTCTGCACGAAACCAATACTTGCCCTATAGAGCAAGTCAAAATCGTGTCTGAACAAGCGAAATTGAAAAATTTACTGCATGTGAACAAAATTTCAAAAAAATATTTTTTGGCGGATATTAAAATTATATTTGCATTCATGCTTCTCAAGAGGATTCTCACTACATATCAAGAAGAAATATTCTCTTCTCAGAAGCGCCAGAAGTGTCATTTTTGTACCCATTAGAACAGTTTGACAAGACTTCCCGATGCTTCTCGACTATCCTTTTTCTATAATAGAAATTGCAATAAGTTCGGAACAGCTGTGTAGTATTTTGACATTTCACTGAACTTCGTTGACATTTCTCGCAGTGTGGTCATGTCAGAAAAGATCAAACAAACCTAATGCCAATTATTCTGTTTGTTTTCTAGAATTCGCTTATAAATCAAGGCACAATGGTATAACTTCAAGGTTAGTTCCTTGGAAGTTATGTCCAACTTAATAAGGAAAGAATTCTAATTCCATTGAATTGAAGCTTGAGTTTACAAATGACATGCAAACTTTTAAGATTGACACATCGTATCTTACACGTCATTAATTTGAAAGATATCATGGACTTGAAACTAAAAAACTTCAGGATTACATTTGTTCCTTGTGGATGGATTGTCATTAATATTATTCCTTACATAGTTTGATTGCGACCTTTTCCTCCCCAGCAGGCGACAGCAACCACTACTTTCTAAATTGTTTTCCAGGCTTTTTGTTTTGATGAGCGGTTTGACATAATCCTAACAGATTTTATATTGTTTTTTCTCCGCCTCAATGGTTACATAATGTACCTTCTTTTTGAAAATCATTTCAATATGCAAAGTTGATTCAAAGTGACAAGTGACAGCATTCCTTTGAACGCCTCCCTCAACCACTTTGACATTTCAAATGAATTTTATGGTAATACGAAATGAGTCTATACATAATTATAGAGGAGCCAGAGATTTCAATTTCAAGGCTGAGAAATGCAAATTTCTTCAAAACTGGAAATGCTCGATTTAACCATAAATGGTGGAACAATTAGAATTTGCCAACTGGATGACCAGTAGAGTAGTCAGTCGACACCGACAGACGCCAACTTTTGATTTAATTGATTTAACAAAAAAAAGTAGGTAACTGCGTAGTTATATTTTGAATATTAAAATTTAATTGTTTTATGTAAATTTTTCAAATAAAATCTATTTTGATTCTGATTCTGAACTGACAATCCATTGAACTGCCCTATCTAGTGCTGGATTATGTAGGTATTTTGTTTTTCTACTATTATTAAAAAAATCGAGAAAACAAACAAACCGTTATCATGTTGTAATACGAATACATAATCAAAGTACGAAATTAATAATGTTTCGTACTTGAAAACTAATTTCAAGTTTGGATTTAGTTTGTTATTAAACAAAAGCGCACTTAATAAAAAAAAAAAAAAAGATAACACCATGATGAGGAGCTAAAATGTTGTTATTAGCAAAAATATCACTGCAAAAGTGATAAGATTATAAACATATTAGGTTGTTATAAACATTATTCATTTCAATTACGTAGAACATAGGAATTATTAGGCGCTTATCAATTTAATTCACGTCAAAAGGTTGGGGTTATTTTTTTTTTCCTTTTTTTTTAATAATTTCAAATATATTTAAGTTGTTTATGTTTATGATGATGCAAGCGATTAGGATGCTCGCCAAAAATCTTATCGTTTTGGGACTTATGGTTTTGAAACGTTTGAAATTCCGCAAGCAACAAATTATAAGAACTACAGCCAAGCCCACAATTATCCTGGCTGAGATAGCAATCTAAAAACTGTACTAACCTTAACATCATGGAACATTTCATAGAGATCATGACTTTCACTTCCCAAAGCCAAATGGTACAAAATATCCTGATCCATAAGTTCAATGTTTGGGTTCCTCAATTTGACACATCCATCTGAATACCTGGAAGAGAAAAGAAAGGAGGTTTTTGTTTTTAAATTAAAAAATTTTAAAATATTTTTGTAAATTGTTGAGTGAAGTTTGTCTAAGTGAGATCACTATCAAACTGCTTGTAATTTATAAGCGTCTTAACTTAAGTTCGAAATGTGCTATTCACTGACCACTATTAACTTTAATTCGAAGTGTCAAAAAATGACTGCTTCCTTTTTTGTGAACGCACCCTCATAAACTTCCGTTCGAAATCAATTGTCAATCGCATCGTATTTTGGAAAAAAATGTCTATTTGCATGGAGTCGTTTTACCAGCGTTAACTCTTGAACGATGATCTATGGCACAGAAAGGGAACAAAGAAAAATGACCGACAAACAGAGGTGGTTCTCTCTTTATTTACCCTGGGCCTCCACTAGAAATAAATGATTGCAAGAAATGTGTCATGTAGTCAATACTTCTGGTGGAGTCCCCTTATGTCTGGATTTTTGATGTTTTTAGACATAGATTTCTGTATTTATTTCTTGTCTTCGAAGAAGAAATAAATTCAGAAATAAATCTGACATTTCATGATATTCTAAGTTCATTGAACATACATATCAAACAAAACGTGTAATCTTGTTACATATTTTGGCATTTTAATGATTTTCTCTTGCATTTATTTTTTTGTTTGTTGATTATTTGATGTTTTTTAATTGTTTGCATTTTATTGACATTCTACAAAAAAAAAATAGTCTCTTTCATCCTATTGAAGGATGTCTTGTAGCAAATAAGAATGGATTCACCCAAAAATTGTGTTTTTGTTTCCTTTTTTTCGTATTCAGCTTTTTCTAATTTTTCTAGAGCCTGAAGCGCTAAAATTAAACGACGAGATCCACTCGGTCAGATCATGACAAAGAATGAAATTTCATGACATAATTTGCCCACATAGTACAGAAATATAAATTTCAGAAATAATGTCTGACATAATGTCCGAAATAAATATTGCTCGTGGAGGCGCGGCCTTATGAATTGATGAAAAACCGCACTACGTGGAACGAGGATGAACAACCAGCGTGCCTGGCCGTACACTGTCATCGTATATACATTTTTATAGTAATTTCATGGAACATGTTTTTTAAATTTTGAACTTCGCCAATGGCGTCTTGTTGATTTTGCTTCCCATGGCAATCTAGACAAAAACCACTCCTAACTCACCAATCAAGTGTTTGTGAACTTCGTCCATAGATGGCGCACCAAACGTTCCTCTTATTGGGAGTTCTATAGATTATAAATACAGTGACACTGTTAAGTCGTCTGGCAGAGGCTTAACCACGCATTCGCAAGTGACGACACTGTTGAAAAAATGAGACTCGTAATACTGACAGACTAGTTTCAAACATTATTTTTGAACACACCGCTCTTAACTTAAGAGTGGTCGTGAACAATAGTAAGTTTTGCGAGCGCTCGAAAATTTTTACTAATAATGCTCGGTAAATATAAAGTGTGTTTTTTTAGAAGTGTGGTTTTCAAGAAGAAATTAGAAACATATAATTTAATTTTATGGCCAAGAACTTAGCTTTATTATAAAGATAAAGGTTTGTCATTATGTTTTAAAAATAATTTCGGGCAAGTGGCCGCCGCGGCTGGCTCGAATAAATTCCTGGGTGATTATGTCGACCGAATATTGGACGCAGCGTGCGATGCGTCCCGCGAACCGAACCATTATTCTGGTAATAAATTTGCACGATTTGCAAACGTTGTTCTAAAGTAAGTCTATTCAATATTAAATGGCAAACCAAACTGAGCATAAATCAGCTGTCAAAAATACTAACTCCGAAAAAAGTATTGCCAGATTGAAAACCACACGCCTAAGAAAACACCCTTTACTTACGAGGCTCTTAAGCAAATAGTGATCCGTGATTACCATCTTTATAGTGATGATAGAAGTTCAGCTATTGAAATGGAAGATGCACTTTTGGCATTCCGGAATGATGACAAAAATGCAATCTTAAATCTCAAATTAGTGTCAAATTAGTGTCAACATCCCCCAACAGCTTCTCGTGTTTCAACCTTGTGCAGGCTGTTTGTGAGAGTGAAATTCATCCACGTGACTGGAAGGATAAGGTTATTGCGAAGTTAACAAAGAAACCTCTAAAACTTAATAACATTCCAAGGTTTCAACTACTATTCTCGAGACGAGATGATTAAGTTCAGGATCAAATCTACGCTACCGCCAAGCGAGTTTCACAGTGTTCGGTCATGTGTCAATCGGTTTTACATCTTGCGAACTATCTTTACACAAACATCTTGCGGGTAGCAATGGTACAGTGGATGAAGTAGTTGGTTGCTAACCTAAGAGTTGTGCAATTTTTAATTTTCCTCCGGCTTCATCTGGACGCCACCCGTGGTATTCTCGTGAGATAAATATAACCTAATTCTCAATCCATTGTAATAACAAAAAATCTTTCCTATCTTTCTATTCCTTCTAACTAATGCCGTGCAGTTTGAATTCAAAAGACCTTGTACCGATCAAATCATCAAATTCCTCAATCTACAAAAAAATGATAAAAGTGGTCGTTTGACAGTTTATCAATTTCTAACAAATGATCGTTCCCAAATTGAACTTTAACAAATTTTTTTTTGACATAACAACAAAAGTTGACCATGATTAGAAAAAGAACGCACCAAAGGTGTTTCGTTTCGCACAATGGACCCCTTTATTTTGACAGGAGATATCTTGTCACCAAATTTTAATGCAGAATGCAAAGGAAATTGCATTCGATATTCCTTATACTGAGGAAACCTGACTTAATGAAACGCCCCGTGCGTTGCGTCGTAGCCACAGCTAAGGCCTGTCAGAAACTTCTAAGCAAATAAATTGTTTTGTTGGCGACTGTAATACCTGCATTTAATGTCCCTTTCTAGATTCACATTCTCGCTATTTGAATGCGGAACTTCAATGACAACGTATATGATAAGCGCATTAAATGCTGGTCTTTGGAGCATTGTACAATGGTGAAAAAGAAACTACAGAGTTTAAAGCTCCAAAAACATAATTCTGTCTCAATTCACTGCATAAAACCTTACCCTATGTCATTGTCCATAAATGGCACTTGAATAGCATTTTACAATCAAATGATAACAAATTCGAAGCTAGGAGTTGTAGACTGAGAATTTACAGAACAAGAAGAATCTGCATCATAACTATCCCAGCTAACAAAAAAACATTTCGGGACAACCGGTATAGATTACAGAGTTTTTAAGATTTCGTCCATTTAACGTCCAATCGAGAAAGTAATTCTAAGGCAAATTATGGAAGAAAACAACTGCGATCGGGAAGCTTTCCAAAGTGAAAAAATCAAAGACATTCGATTAAAAAAAACCAGATACAATACTGTCCCGTTCCACCGAGTGTTACTTTTTTCATGACAATCGATTTTCCTTTTTTTCTCAAGACAATCAGATTTGTATCTCAATCTCAATGACACACTTTCCAACATCTGGATGTAATGAGCACTCTCTATGTACGAATACAAAGCTCTTTATTCTCTTGAAAGCGTTTGGTGCTCACTTGAATGAAGTGACAATGATAGCTTAATGAAGATACACCCATCAAGTCCCAAGATAATATTCTTTTGCTGATTCAATATGAACGCTGAGATTCTTTGGAATCTTCTGAATTGAATTTTTTAAGGAAGTTTCATTGAATTTCATCAATAACGAGGTTCTGCAGAGTGTGTTCATTGACTTCTCGTACTTTGTGTATGGACCACAAAAACAATACGCTCTGGTCGCCTCATATTTCAAAACTTGTACAACAACGCAAAACATCTGCCTTTCGATGTAAAATTTGATAAATCCCATTTCTGAGATGTTGTCTTTATTTTACTACAGAATAAACATGTAATCCAAATGCAAAGGAAAAAGGTAGGCGTTTTCTTTGAACAAACTTGAAGGTACTCATTATTCCAATTAATTTCGTTTTTATAAAGGACTTTGGATCCTTTCAAATTAAGGGTTAGATAGAAGCCAAAATTATGTGTGCGTGTCATTTAATTAAATCTTTGCTTACCAAGGATCTGTCCTTGGCGAGTATCATAACTTTTGTGATTTTTTTATAATTAAAGTATCATGGTGTTTGGATTAGGTTTTTGTTTTGTCAGTTTTGGCGGCCTTGACAGCTATTGAAATATCAAGGGTAACATAACTGTAATTATATTATGTACAAGCATCCAGGAGGACGATGCGACATTAGCGACAACCACAAATCGGCAATAAAGCTAAGTTTGACCGTTTCGAACAAAAATAAACTAATATAATACACTCAAGGGGACAATTATTAATCGCCCACCTTTGATTAGTCCACTATGTGAGTTGAGTTCTTTTATAAACCATATTTATTTTTGTCAATTAGGTATTTTGAGTATGAGTTGAACAGTTACTTAAGTTTTTCTTTTTCTGATTTGTGCATGGTATGCATTTTTGTGATTCAGTTGGAATTTTATTTTCTGAGTGCTCTAAGTAGTGTGTTGTTTTTATTAATTAATTTTTTATTTGTGGATATTGGAAAGTGGAAAATTAGTTTTTGTAAACCTATTGGTAAATGGTAACCACAGTCAAAAAATGCCGTTAGAACCAACTGGAGTAGCGAGTTCCGTGGCTTTCACACTTGCTCAGACTCTTGGTGTGCCTCGAACCACTATCCGGGATCCCAGATCCCATCAGACGATTTCGAGAGAGTGGATCATACACAAGGAGGCCAGGTCAAGAAGACATCGATGCACATCGGCCATAGACGACCGCTTTATTGTTAAAAATGTGCTAAGAGATCGGTTTAGAACTACTACAGAAGCTCGTACTCGTCTCTTTGAAGTGCGAAATGTAAGTTAGTGAGCGAACAATAAGAAGAAGACTGGCAGAAGGAAATCTAAGGTCATTTCACCCAGCCCGAGCTCCTGAATTGCTCCCGCCACAACATCTTAGGGAAAGACTTCGTTTTGCCCAAGAACATGCAAACTGGAATATTGAACAGTAGAAGAATGTTCTGTTCTCAGTCTCTTTGAAAACATTTTTCTACTTGGTTTTTGTTTTTTCCTAAATCACCGAATATTAAAATTTATTTGTTAAAATCAACACATTTATAGGAGTTTTTTTTTAGTTACACGTTGGAGACTGGAGGTATTTTTATTTGAATTATGAACAATGAGTGTCAAAGTAATATTGAATGTCTAGTCTAGTGACATTTTTACAAATTTCTTGGTTTAAAAATAAAAACTTTAACAATTCACCGAAAAATACTTTTAAGAAGTTATAAAAATTTTGAGTATATGCAATGTCTTATAGTTTATTATTCCCCCTGAATTATATGAAAATCAATAAAGTCGTTTCCGAGAATATTACAATTTTATAAAACTCTTATTTCCTTTAAAAAAAAAACCTTCTAAGATTTTTTCTGAGAAATTAATTTCTATAAAAGAAAAGAAAAGGGTATTTTAGCGATTACGCACGTGAAGTTTTTTGACCAATTTTATTTGACATTTCTTTGTTTCAGTTTACTACAAACTCAACCAAGAATAGGTAAATAACTGAGCAACGCGTAAATATTGTTGAAGTGTTTTATGAAAATGGGCGTTCAAATCAAAATGCATTTTGTGCACTTCGTGATTTTTTTTGGTCAGCATAATCGACCAAAAGTCTCCACAATCGGGAGAATCATGCACACAATTCAACAAACCGGGTCTGTAAGAGATTTGAAAACGCCTGTTCATGCACAAGTACAAATTAAACACCGGTTTATAGCCTTGGCGGCGTCCGTTCGGGCCTTATACGTACTTCTTCAAAAACGTTATTTTTGGAGCGACCTTTACAAAAGCTACCAAGAATATTTCATTTGAATCTCAGATTCCGTTTTGGAAAAAAAAGCATTTTATGAACCGTAACATTCTTTTACTACTCATTTATTTCTACTTGCTTTGTGTAAACAAAAAAATATGTTAACAATCAGACATGACATAACGATGATGGAGAAGTCGAAAAAAGTAGGTCAGAAATGTCAGTTTGTCTGTATCGGCACTTTCAGCTAAACGGCTGGACGAACATTTTTTCACAACATTTTTTGGAATTACCACTCTAGCTCTTATATTTACGCGGTACCTGGCATATGACGTTTTATGAAATAGATAATAATTTTGTTTCAAAATGGCTCCTGCGATTTCGATGAATCTTATTGAATGGTAATACTCGTATTTGTTTAAAATTTATTTTTCGGTAAGAATACATTCTTCAGGTAAAGTTGTACAACGGTACCTACCTTATACAGAACATAAACTTTTTTATCCGATTTTCTCGTACACTTGACGAATTTCGATCAAATTTTTACGAACGAAATAATATAAATTCTTAAATTTTTCAAAACAAATTTTTTGAGTTTTTTAAAAGAGTTTTAAAATTTTTCTTTTATTTTTTGTTTTTTCCAAAAACGGTTAAATTTTTTTTTTAATTTTATTTTTCTGATAGAAACTTTAAAGTGCTAGAAGTTAGCATACTCAAAAAAAAATTTGGAATATATTTTCGAAAAGTTTTACAAAAAAAACTGTTTTTTTTTTTGAAAAAACTGGTAGAACGATTTTGAAAAAAAAATTCTCAAAATTCTAAACAGTAAACGAAATCAGATGGCGTACTTAATTTTTTTCAAAAAACCTTTCAGCTAATGATTTTTAATTGATCAATAAAATTTCATACAATTTTGTCCGTTTTTTTTCGAAAATCTCAAACTATAAGACCACTCTCACACATTAGAGCAAGCTCATCCGACCCAATCGTGCACTTTATTTTATTGATAAATATAACAAGTTTCTAGAAAGTTTTCCTAAAAAATTCCGTTTTTCGAAAAACCGAAAGAATGATTCTGATTTTTTTTTTCTTTAAATGCAAAACAGTAAAACTAATCTGATAGTGATTTTTATTTGATATTTGATTAGCAAAATTTCATACGATTTTTTTCGTTTTCAAAATCTCAAGCCCCAAAACCACTGTCTGAAATCGAATCAAGTTTTGCGACCCAGTCGGGCTCCTTATTTTATTCGAGCTTTATGCCTTAAATTAAACTTTTGTTTCAGATGTTTAAGCTTCAAGCACATGCTATTTGAATCAAAACTAAATGTTTGATTATGCTTTTATTTTACTCCTTTAAAAAGGTAATATCGTTTTTATCCGTTTTCCTTTGAAAAATGTGAAGTCATGTTTGGTTCTAACTATTCTCGAGCCCAAGTGTAAGCCCGAAGTTACTTGTTTTCGCTTTTTAAGTTTTAACATGCATATGCAAAAATTTTAGTGGGATTGGATTAATTTAAGACTTTTTGAATTCTTCGGAGAATCGTTAGAGGCAGTTTATGAACCTTGCTCTTTGAGGATACATTTTTTGGGAACAACCTCTGATATTTGCATACCATCACTTCAGACTCGAAAACCCATTCTGGAGTCAATATTTATTTTTATTTTCTTTCTTCTTTCTTTCTCATTTATTTTTTCTATAATTCAACTATACTTTTTATTGGCCTTCATAAAAACAGAAACCTACCTTGTCAGTTTGTGCACACAACCCTCGCCACAAAAATCAGTAATGTCCTCGGTTTTGTCCTTGCACTTGCAACTATTCGCGGTTTCACAATGATTTCTTGAGCTTTGCTCTTCAACAACAATTCCAGTAGGTGGCATTATTTCCAATGATTGATTTCACTTTTTCAAATTAATTCCGTTTGTGTTTATGTTTATAAGAAGAATACGATCACGTTCACTTAACGATTAAAAGACTCAAATTAAACTCACACACTCAGCGATCCGATCTTAACGCTTTCAAATTCTGAATAAAACTGAGCCCGTGGTGTCTGGGTATGTCAGTTTTATTCAGTTTTCAAACCAAGCCATCCAAAGACGCCAAACTAATTGATTCAGTGCGGTAACCATACCAAATTGAATATTTTTATACATACACAATACAGGGTGACATGAAAAATAATGTTCCATAAAAAAAATTCTGTCAGTATCTTATACTAGGACCTGTGCACCTACGTAGTAAACATTTATTTTCAAGAGTGTATTTTTGACATTTGCCGCTTTTTTTTTATGACTTAGGACTAGTACTCACTTCCTTCGAAATGCAAAACAAATGCGGTTTCTACTAAAACATTTAATGAGACGTTGATAATTCTAACATTGATCAACACTTTTATTTATTTGAAATTCACAGTTACAGGCTGTGACAGATAGAGTTGTGAAATTCAGCGACACGTTTACTGTCAGTTTATCGGGACTCGCCATACAATTTCATTTTAACAACACTCGAAGTATGTACCACAATCCAATGTTCACGCGAGAAGGATTATATCAAAGAATGACAGTAGTACGAGAACCTTTGACAAACAAATATAATTATTATAAAAAATCAATATGGCGGGCTAATACCTTTTTACATGTCATTAACGTTTCGTCTGAATTCTATTAAAAACAGATCAAAATAAATCATTTGACTGCAATGATAGTGGTTTAAATAATTTCACACAATAGTTTTTTTTCAAATTATTTTTCGTATCACCCTGTAGTACACACACTGAATAGCGCCATTGTATACACAAATCCTATACAAATTGAATAATGGCAGTGGCATCTTTTCAGTTTCAGTCTGTCTATTCACTATTCACTGAGATCTAGATGATGAAGTTGAGTGACAAGACAACACAGAGCTAAGAGTTGATGCTTCTCTCGAATCGAAGATCTTTTTGCAATTCCCATTATGAGATCATTGAACTTTATAATCTTCTTTATTCTTCTGCCGATTCCACCTGGAGTAGGTAAAAAAAAACGTAAAAAGGTGATGCAACTACACTATTATGAACATACAACATACTATAGATGATGAATGTCAGAATGGTGAAACCACGCTATGGTCATGTGAAATGTGTGTCGTTGCGTGACATACAGCAGGAACGTTGTACTGACTCACTTTGGTGTGGTTTCTTTTCGTTTGAATTTGTCGGCAGCTGCTTCCTATCATTGGACGGAAAAAGGGGCCCGACTTTTATGATCTTATTATGTACTTTTATTTTTTTGTATTCCAAAGTGTGTGTAGACACTTTTATTTGTCAATTCGAAAAACAGATGATTAAGATACTTTTTTTTATGAAGGTTTTTTTTGTAGACTTTTATTTGCTTGGTTCTTGTAAGATACAAACCCTCGAGGGTTAAGACTTACTATATAGCCAATTGTTCGGTGGCTAATATCAGGCACTCTTTGTGTTATTGTGGACACATAAATGTATTGAAGCACTTATATGTCTCATTTGTTGAACTGCATAGGTATTAGCTGCTACATCTCCAAGGAATGGTGATTTGCTTTTTGGTTTTTATAACGCTCGTCAGCTGGTGGTATGTGGAATTGCGCCACATAGTCACTTAAGTCTCTTCTGAAGGACAAACACATTGTCAAATCGAAGATTTTTTATAAATCGTCAAAGAAGTATCATTAATTAAAGAAGTGCTGATGCAGGAAACAATTATCAGCTTCAATATGCGACTTTCAGAAATTGCAGTAACTAAACCAAAATTCAATAAAAATAAATTGTTGGCACAACAGCTCCAAGCGGGGCCGGGGCCTGTGACTTACACTCTCAACCATTCCTGTGTGTGCGTTGATATTCTGCAGGAATAGAAGGGACCTACAATTTACCGCCGAATCCGAACGGCATAGACATATTATTATATGGACTGCTAGTTGCCAACTTCACGTTGGTTCCAACATAACTCACAGCGCCACTCAATTACAGCGGGGAATATACTTGAACATAATGAGAAATATAAATTTAAATATAAATAAAATAAAATAAATAAATTGATTTTTGCCATAGACAGTAGACATACTATACAGTACCTAGTGATTGACATTTTTGCATTGAAAATGACATCGGCATCATGAAAAATATGATGGATATTAGTATTCCTATTCGCCTCTGTAATTGAGTGGCGCGATACGAAGGTATCGATTTTGAGCAGCATTTGTATGGAAACTAAATTCGACTAGCAGTCCATACATAATATGTCTATGCCGAACGGCTAACAGAGAAGCACTTTCCATGACATTAATTACTCTTGGAGGATTTGTCACTTCCTCGCAAGAGGCAGTACCCCGGAAAAAAACTGGCAACCTCAGGGATCGAACCCTGAACCTTCGGCGTAGCAGTCCGACACACTAACCACTACGCCACGTAGTCCAGGAAAAATAGCTTTTTGCAAGGAAAAAATTAGATCCCGGCTGAAAATTGGCACGATCATTGGTAATGGGGCTCTTAATATAATGAGAGAGTTCCTCACCGATCCGATGACCGCTACGTAAGTTATTCAAGGTCAAAGGTCATGAAAATGGGTTTTTTCAAATTTACTCAAAAACGGTTAGTTTTAGAGAAAAAATTTGTTCTACAAACATGTTGCTGAAGCAATTTCCAACAAAAATGGTTATCATAATTTTGTCCCTAGCGTGTACCGTTAAAAAGTTATAGCACTTTAAGGAATCGTAAGTATCGCCCTATTTCGCATTTTCTCCCACATTACTGATAATTACTTAAAACCAGTTTGTTTTAGAGAAAAATTTTGTAGTACAAACTTGTAGATGAAGAATTTTTTCACAAAAACGGTTCTAGTATCTTGTTCGTAGCATGTACCGTTAAAAAGTTAGAGCAATTTAAAGAACCGTAAGTATCGCAAAAAGTAGCCCTATTTTGCACTTTCTTCCACACCACCTCAGAGGTAGAGTGACAGGCGCGTTTTTTTTTATGTGGTATCCCCCGTAGGCCTATTCCACTTTGTTTAGCAAACAAAATTTAGTTTAAATTATGAATTAACATCTGGCATAGGCATGTTAAGTAATGATTCGTCATTATCGTCCTCTGCATATGGATCAATTTGGACTGAGTTTGTACACGACTTTCCATGACATTGACCACAAACTAAAGAACAACTTAATCCCGCTTTTCGACAACCACAATTAGAACCGCAACCCTTACTACAATTACAAAATATTGTTGTAAGAAGTTCATTAGGTGCTGATTGAAGCAGAGTGGTTATAGGCTCCAAAACATTATTTCGTTATGCCCATCCCCAGCTTTCCGGATTAATATTATCTCTTCCCAACCAAGCTTGAACTTGATAGTACACTCTAAAAAGGTGTTGTTGAGCAGCAGCAGATGTTGGAGGAAGGGAAGATAATTGTACAGCCTTATTGAGCCTAGTCAGAATATCTTAATGCATCGTTATTATCTTCTTTTGAATGTGCTTTGTAAGATGCTAGAAGTAGACGTATACCATTTTCAAAAATAATATTTGGAGGACAATCGGCTCTGGCAAACACTTCGGCACATTTTATCAGATCGTCACTATTTTCGAAAAGCTTGAAAATTTTTAATTTGCCTTTGTTGTAGAGAGCAGAAGTTGAATCACAACCGGTAAATGCGTGCAAAAAGAAGATGTGGGCTTGACATTTTGGGTGAGCGGCTAAACTGTGAGTACAGTATAATTTATTTTCCATTTTAGCTTTACCTGGTTTTCGAAAATAGATCTTTTTGTCTTGAGGAGCGCGTGCTATCAGTATTGCTAGTAGGTCGACATCCTCCCCTACAACAATACTCGTGCGTTTCTCAGCTTTCTCTATGGCTGTTTCGATTATTAAAACATCTGCATCATTTTTGGCTTGCCTCACTAGGATGTTTACAGCCTTAAACTTCTCAGAAAACATAGCAATGAATCGACTTTTGTTGTTTGCATTAGCAAGAAATTGTTGTTGGGACTTTCATTGATGCATCGAACAAAATGTCAGCTGATGACGAACCTGAAGCACACCGACGACGCTGCTCTGAAGCTTTTATATTGATACCTTGATCTTTATAACCATCGAAAACAATGGTGACATCTTTGCCAAAATGCTTTTGTACATAGTAAATGTAGCTATCAAAAATTGCATGAAATGTGTTCTCTCGATTCCATAAAACACGGTGCAGTAAAAATCCTCCATCGATGATGTATGTTACAATATTATAATCGATGTTATCTTCAACTGGCTCTAACAATTCATAAAGGGAAGATTTTTTATTTTTTCGCATACCAACCTCATCAAAAAGTGACAATGGATAAGGAGCCAACTCGTATGTTAAAAATGTCTGCAGTTGGTCTTCAAATTGTTTAGTTATGCTTATTCGTTGAAAAAGTAACAGAGGATCAATTGCAACTTTTTCACCATGCACTTTTATCGAACTGTTGACAGTTAAAAGGGAAGCTACTCTGTTTGATCTTTTCAATTTAATATTACCAAATGTTAGGTTTTTCATACTCTCCATAGAAATAAGACCAATTTCATAAGCTATGTAACAGTTGATACTGTCATCACCGATGATTCCATTCGATATAGACATTATGTGAGAAAGTTTAGGGAAAGGGTCATGACATGAAAACCATTTGAAATTATGCTGCATTTTCGGGTGTAGTTTTTACGACACTGACGATGGACTATAACAGTGGTTCTGTCTTTCAAAAAATCTACTTTGTTATCACCTCTTTCAATACTCGACTCAATTAACGTTTTGATTCCACGGTCAACAGTTAAAATTTCACCTTCAGACAACGAATCACTACAAATAAAACAATTTTCATCCATTTTACCTGTTTTTTTTTATATTTCCGAATAAAGTTTTAAATAATGCTAAAAAGAACACGTGCGTGCATTACCAAAAGATTATTTAAACTGATTACCAAAAAATACCGGTTTTGGGTTCAATTTTCTCATCAAATTTTGTGATTGGTTACAAATATTTGGGCCCCAAAAATTAAAATTAAATTAATTTTATGGTCCGTGTATTCATTAAAATACTATAACTTTTTAACGGTACATGCTACGAACAAGATACTAGAACTGTTTTTGTGAAGAAATTCTTCATCTACAAGTTTGTACTACAAAATTTTTCTCTAAAACAAACTGGTTTTAAGTAATTATCAGTAATGTGGGAGAAAATGCGAAATAGGGCGATACTTACGATTCTTTAAAGTGCTATAACTTTTTAACGGTACACGCTAGGGACAAAATTATGATAACCATTTTTGTTGGAAATTGCTTCAGCAACATGTTTATAGAACAAATTTTTTCTCTAAAACTAACCGTTTTTGAGTAAATTTGAAAAAACCCATTTTCATGACCTTTGACCTTGAATAACTTACGTAGCGGTCATCGGATCGGTGAGGAACTCTCTCATTATATTAAGAGCCCCATTACCAATGATCGTGCCAATTTTCAGCCAGGATCTAATTTTTTCCTTTCTTTGGCATTTTTTTGTCTATTTTTCCTAGACTAACGGGGTACTACAAAATTCAACGCAACCGCTTATAGTGACCCAAATATTGGTCGGGATTTTTCTTTCCACAAGACTTAAAATGAGGGATTAAACTTGAATGTTCACATTGAGACGCTCGATTACACGGTTTTTATTGGAGGTGGGTGGTACTGAGGCAATCTAGATATGGATCCCATTTCCCATTGCATATTCCAACGCACCTACAAGAAATAACACAACACGACAACACTGAATACTCAAAGAAAATTTGTTCTGGAAAACGTGTATTATAGTAGCTCACAATAATGTGCAGAGGTGTGACATAAATTAGGATTCCAGATTATATAAAATAGTGCAGAATAAGGAAGACATTATAAGAACAGGTAACTATTTTTCTTGAAACGAACGATAGTCTTTAAGTGTTGTTGGAAGACCACCTGTGTGGGTGAAGTTGGAAGGAGCATTTCCGTTATTGCACTAATCAACTACCAGGCATATTTAGATCTCCCAGAGGAATTAATATTATGTTTGTTCGCGTACTTTTTGTGCCAAAAAATGAAAACTGTCAAAATTTCTCAAATGACAGACAAATCTCTCTCACTTACCGAAAAGTACACGAACACTTTTTGTGTAAAAACTTGAAAAAGTCAAATTCGAATTTTTATATTGGTTAGCTCTTCACAGTAAGGATCATCTGCAACAACAATTGTTTACGTCATTCGCTTTTGACAGAGTTCAAGTTTTTACCCGATGAAATTTCAGTGGGTAAAAACTTGCAAATAAATGAACGAAAGAATAAAACAGCTGTTATTTTCTTTCGTTCATCTTTCGTTCATCTCTCAGTACGTGAACGCTTTTTGCGTTAATGTAAACGTATGAAATCGAATGCAAACTGTTTCATTTGGGTACGCGAACAGAGGTATTGACTCACCAACAAGTGCAGAAATAGGAACCGAGATCCTATGTTACGATACACTTTCCGCGAATTGAATTTTATTGACAATCTAATAATTATAATTATTCGAACTTAAACACCGCGAACAACAAACAAACAAATTAAAATATAAACAAAACGAGACGAATAAGAAATTTGCGCAACCGGCGCACCGAGAATTGAAATCGATAATGATTAATGATTATGGAATAGAAACGTCAAAACAAAGAGAGTAAGAGCGACAAAAAAAAAAAAAGTGTATCAAAACAAGTTTTGTATTTTTTTAATACAACCACCTTCCGACTGCTCAGCGAGGGGTGGGTTCGAAAAATTTAGACGCGATAAAATCGATATTAAAAAAAAATATGTGTGTGGAAGACAATAAAAAAAAATGAATTAGAATTAAATGCGAGTACAGGGTGTACTCGTTTAGAAGTGGGCGCCAGGAAACTTTAATGGTAGTTTGCCTTACCAAATGGAAGCTGAAAAATCTTCAAGTTTGAAAGAATTAAACGAGAGAATTATTATTCCCAATGGGAAGTTTGATTTTTTTTATTGTTTGGGAAGTTTTTGGTCTGGGAAACCTTGGCAGAAGGCCTGGATGAAAACCCAGAGTCTTTTCAACAAAAAAAAAGAGAAAGCAAGAACAATAGTTTTTCGAGATTAGCAGAAGGCTAATTCTCGAAAATAAAATAGAAGCAAATAACAAAAAGAAGCAAACAAAGGTTTGTGTCAAATTGACACAAAGAAAGATCGCAATGGTAAAGAACGTTATAAGGTCGTCAAAACAAAGGTCACGGGTCCCACAATCTTGGGAGGGAAGCGAATATTCAGCGAAGGCCTACTTTAACGACAATTTATTTGCCCCACACAGGGTCACAAACAAATCGAAATAACAAAAGAAACAAATCAAACAAACAATTAACGAGCTAAAATTTCTGGTAACCACCAGACACAGAAATACTTAGCTTTGCAGATCTAAAAATTCTCCAACAAAAGTATTTTTCTCACGGCTTTTCCAATATCAACTCTAAGTTTCCTCAAATGGTTTTCTTCTGTATTCTTCAAGTTTTCTTTTCAATTTCGATCAAAATTTTGTAATTTTTCACTTCTCTTTTATTTTTCTACTTTTATTTCCAAAAGTTTCTTCTTATCTTTTCAAAATCCAAAATTGAATTGTCATCCAAAATGGAGGCTTGGCTTGTCCACTTCGCCCCGACCATATAGCCATCCTCTTCGGATCTTTTGCGTGGTGGTGTTCTTGTCTCAGTCATGCAGCAGCATCTCGCCCATCTATGCAGAGACGTGCGACTGAGAGCGGTGAAACCATTGCACGCGATCCTATGCGTTGAGGATGCGATCCTCGTAGGCTCAGTGGACGTGTTCAGCCGTATACCGTCAATTATATTTAATTTTAAAAGGCAAGTGAAAAACTACGACACCACGCGCAAAGTCCCCAGCCCAAACCGGCCCAAACTAATTACTATGAGAAGAATATTTTTGTTGGAGAGAATCCTAACCATTTTCCAACTAAAATGGTGGGAATTATAAACAAGAATAATCTAAATTCCATAGACCTTCGCGCAGATAATATTTACGGAGAAAAACACATCATTGCTATCTTTCTTTGATATCAGACACTTTACGGTGGGCACTCGGCCATTCTAAATTTACGGTGGTGTGACTATAATTCACACTTTGTTGTGTTGTTGTGGGCTCCTCTTTCGAACTCGTTGGAAAGCTTCATCACTTTCTTCACTATGCGTGCGAGTCTCCAGCCCGTCCGCTGGCTCAACACGATAGACTGATGCGTGTGAGTCTTCAGCTCATCCGCTGGCTCAGCACGATTACATTAGAATACGTTGCGGGCAAGTCTCCAGCTCGTCCGCTGGCTCAACCCGATGGAAAATAACCTGCTTAGTTATCCTCTCTGAGTCACTCTCAAAACTCCCAGAGGACAACGGACTCAAAATGTGGGTCGAAAAATAGGAATGGATAGGATGGAGCGGAAACAAATATCGAGAGTTGAACCGTGCCAAAAGCGCACGATTTGACCAGGTTTTAAGAACCAAAAGAATGATTTTTGTTGCGGTAAATCTTACCGTAACACCTACTTTTAAAAACTAACGCAGTTGCTGGACTTGATATAATACTTGCACTATTTCTTTAAGCAGGTCCTGGCAACACTCTTTGTTGAAACGAAATCTTTCTTAGAAGCCGAAGAAATACAATCTCAAGAACAATTGGCATGGCATCATCATTTAAGCTGTATATCCGAAGGTAATGTCAACTTTTATTCTAGAGAGGATGAGATTTAAGATCAATAGGTAGCAAGCAAGCAGGACTTCGCGGCGGTCAATCATGTGTCATTCACAAAGATCTGTATCAGGATCTGATTGACGCCAACTCCTCGAGGAAGAGTAAAGGAGATGACAATATAGATGGTTCCGGTGATCTATAAGAGAAAAACATGGACGAAACACTGCTGAAACTGCGTTTTTTTATTTCAACCATGTAAGAAAGGTAAAGGTATCTATTCAAAAGGAACTTGTATATACCGTTTACGAAAGTCTATAGTGGATTTTTAGTCCTCCCTGGCAAATCTAATATTAAGAACTTGAAACCCACCTTTATTATCCAAAAGTTCAAAAAACAATATCTACGGACTTTTGGCCTCGTACCCAATCGTAGCTTTCTGGCTCTGAAATGAGTTATAAAGCCACAGAATTTCATTTTTATAGAAATCCCTCTCGAAATATGTGATAAGGTAACGCATGCTTTGATTTAATTTTTGTAATTTGCGATTTAATGCCGAACGCTCCAAAAATCCAAATCTTCTCTCAAAATCGAGGATCATATATGGTGCAGGGTTTCAGATTTAGTTATTACTGCGGCGATTTAAGAAAAAGGTTAACTATTCTTAAAGCGTCATCTTAGCCATCAGCATAGTGTTTACAGACTTAAGGAACATTAAATGAATTCAGATTCAAATGCGGGTGGAAACGGTGAAGTGGATGTCGTGTTTGGTTGCAAAACCAGAGTTGTGCAGTCGAGCCCCATAGCCTGGGTAGAATTTCTAAAGTTTGTATTCTATGCCACCCTTTGGATTTTCGTGAGATAAACATAGCCAAAATATCAATTCACTCTACCACTAGATCTTCTTTCCAATTTTTCTATTCCGATGGTCGATCATGATAATTGTATAAATAACCCCCTTTGAACGAGTGCAATATACAATAAAAATTCTAATTCAGCGAATGACTCAAAATAATCAATATTTTGGTAAGCCATCTAGTGGTCCACTGACATAACCTATAATTTCCATCAATAATTGATGAATTTATAACGTTGCGATGAAGAAATACTTCTCAAACCCTTACTCCTAATGCTAAGAAAGAACCCAACAATTGAAAACTAAAACCAAATCGATATCATTCATAAACTTGACAATCAATTTAACCGCTCTGACATAATACTTTTTTTGATACTGCAATTGATTGACGTTATAAAACTAACACCAACTTTGATCTCGAATTCGTCATGAATATTATTCAACTTCTGCAACAGAGGGACCTACCACCCAGTCAAATGACAATGACAACATTATCTGAATCAAAGCAGAAAAAATCACATAACACTCCCAAACAGTTAATACTTTTAAATTGAAACATCAATATTAATTAAGACGAATCAAGACTTGCAATCAAGAATTATAGCGTTCATTGAAATGTTTGTGTCTTATAATTTTTTATGATCATTTGTTGTAGCTTATGTGAAAAGTTTAGGAACGTCTTTGAGATTGTCCAGTTTTTATTAAAAATGTCACAAGCTTAAGTAACTAATTATTTTCTTCTACGATCTAGTTTCCAAACTGTATGTGAGCAATGAGCAACAACAGTCGACTTATAAGGGAATTCCCCTATTTCTCTCTGATGGAGGAGGCAATCTTTTTCAAATGAAATGTGCACTAAGTGTAGTTACGATATTTTGCATCCACGTAATATGTACAAATTAGCTTCGAGGTTGGATTACAACTTTTTTCAAATAGTGGTATTCCCCTTTTTGCATGCGATATCATTCAAGATTCTACTATAGAAAGGTTTTGTAGAGTTTAAACAATTTGTTTGATGACCGTTGTAGATTTTAATTTACCCAATGTAAAATTGGTCTTTAAAGCACAAGTAGTGTAGGCAAATACAACCAACAAATCGGTGTCAGGCAGAAAGATTCATTCGATGATGTACAGGACTTAATTCCAGCGGATAAGGAAGAAGTTTTGGTATCTTAACAAAAGTCCCACAAAGCTACTGGAGCGAATAGCCTTTCGGCTAAACTCTCCAAAGCAGCGGGATATTGATTGGTAAGGAGCCACCTTATTTAATGGTGTATGCTCCGTACTTGACGAATAGAACCTCAGCATCGTGTGCCCTAATCCGCCAAAAAGAAGATACTCTGAACTGAGCCACTATTGGTATAATTTCAGAAGGAAAGTCAACCATCGACTTAATTTTCACACTTTGAAAGAATTTAGAAAAGACGACAGAGTTCCAGGTTGAAACGCACCAGCTTTTAATCAATTTCAAAATCGCCTATGATGGCGTAAGACGTAAGGGGCGTTGGATAGACCATTCACTGAGGAAACCTCGTAACAATAGGCGTTTTTTATTTTAGTTCACAGCAGAGCCTTTATTATCAAAAAAAATATGTGTCTCTTTTTTGCTTCAAAGACTTCAGTTCAGAGCATAGAATTTGTATTTATTTTCTCCTTCAGAGTGTGTTCAGAGTGCACCCTACGAGCTCAAAAAAAAAAAAAAAAAAAAATTAGCCGTCACGGGACGCCCGGCAGATGTGAAACATCCAAGTTTACATTATAATTCATAATTTTGAAAAACCATCAAACAAATATGGAGTGAAATAATTTTTAATAATTTAGTGTTTCGTTAATTAAATCAATATATTTGTCTTATCATTTTATTATAATATCAATTATTACAGATTATAAGAATTCATTTATAAGCACATAGGAACAAAATTTTCCTCAACCCACCCATCAGATACTGCCATACTCCCAACCCACCTACAACTAGCAACCAACCACCCACCATTTTTATAAGTTTTTCATCACCGAATACCTACCACCAGTAACCACCCAATCCACCTGCAACCACCAACCCACCACCTTCCATTTTTGTCGATTCCCTCCCCAGAGTAAGTCCCCCCTTTTACCCAGTCCATTTACCCAGCCCATTTACAACAACCAACCAAGCATCCGCCATTTTTGACAATTTTTTCCTCACCCCGCCCCCCCCCCACACCAAATCCCCCCAAGCAGTAACCACCCACCCCACCTACAACCAACCCCCAACCACAAACGCCATCTACCCACCATGTTTGTAAATTTTGTCTCAACCACCCCCCAACATCCTCCTAAAAATCCACTCCACCACCAACACAACCTTCAACCAACAATTAACCACCCGCCATTTTTAACAATTTTTTTCTGATTGGTGAAAAGAATGAAAAACGTAATTCCCATCGACTCCACCTAGAACCAACAGCCAACCACCCACCATTTTTGTCAATTCCCCCCGACCCCAAACCAAAACCCCACCAGTAACCACCCACCCCACCTACAACCACCCACCCCACCTACAACCACACACCCCACCTACAACCACCCACCCACCATTTTCGTCATTTTTTTCTTCACCAACTTCCCCACACCCACCATATTTGACAATCTTTTCCTCATCCCCCCACACCAAATCACCCGCACCCGTAACTTCCCATTCCACCTACAACCGCCAACCAACCACCATCCAAATCCTCCTAACAGTAACGACCCACCCCACCTCAAAACAAATCCCACACCTGTCTCGTCATTTTTTTCTTCACTAACTTCCCCACACCCCACCCCCACATCAACCACCCACCAGTACCACCCACCCAACCTACCACCACCCACATACCATTTTAGTCAATTTTTCCCTTTAACCAACTATCTACCATTTTTTAAAATTCTTTCTACAACCCTCACCAACCATCCAGCCCACCTACATCCTACAACCACCAACCGACCATCCACAATTTTTCACCCCCCCCCCCACCATAACCCTACTCCACTATCACCCTACCCCCTCCACCACTACCGCCCCAGCATCACCAGCGACCACCCAACCTACAACCACCAACCACCCAACTCTTTCCACTTTGAAAAATTTTATCAACGGTCGTACCATTTTTTTGTTACAATTGCGATCGATTTTACTGCCTAGGTGCGCCAATAGATGTTTCACATCAAAAATAGATGGGGCAGACTGAGATAAAATAATCGTTAAAAAATCGCGCGATTTTTTAACGATTATTTTATCTGATTCTTTAAAATTTCCGAAAACAGATACTTGCAATACCCATGAGATTCATTCCCACACAAACGTAATCTCATATCACCAATATCCGTTTTTGAAAATTTAAAAAAAATCAGATAAACCTTAATTCCTAAAAATCGAGCGATTTTACTCATGCACAGAAAATATTTTTCTAATACATAAAAGAAAGACAATCAAATAAATACCTTTTCAATCCATTGCGTTTGAAAATAGATAATGAACTCGTTAAAAGCATTTGTTGCGTTTCGTGACCACGCTTGTTGACCAATTTCCGCTTTAATCAAATCAAATGCAGTTATCATGTTTTGTGCGCTCAACAACGGAAGCGCAAACAATTTTTGAAAAATTCTTTGAACATTTTGGTTGTTCCTCATTTTATTTTTTCAAAACTTTAAGCACTTAACAATTAGAACCGTGAACCAAAGCCGAATTCCTAATTTTTTATTTTCGGTCTTATTTCCATTATTTTTTCGCTCTTATTTCTATTAGTGCATGGAAATAAGACCAAATTGGCCTTATTTCGTTTTGGAAAACGAAATAAGGCCAAAATCTGAAATTTGGCCTTATTTCGTTTGGCCTTATTTCACGTCACCGCCAAAGAACCCTACTATTATTTGCTTCTGAAATTCCACTTGATCTAATGACTACTACATTTCTCCCCATGTGCACTGATGTCTCAACACGTTGGTTTTTCATTGGCATACGCCGAAAAAGTCTTTTGTCTTTCGGCTTTACTGGCTGAGCACAATGGTGTAGCTGCAGCAGTAGTACGTATCACTGTCAAAATGTACGTAAGTCGTATTGCACGGCTACAATGTGAAGTAGCAGTTGCAGCATAGAGAGTAGCTGAAGTACAAGTCGACTCGACTCCAACTTCACGAACGTGCTGCACTGCAAGCCAAAATGGCAGACATGATTTTTGTTTGAGTTCAGTGCGGCACATTGTATTCGTGTATGCTGCTTAGTGCGCTACTTTTTTTGACTTTAACTTTGACATTGCTACGTACTACTGCTGCAGCTACACCATTGTGCTCAGCCAGTTAATGTTGTGGAGCAAAAAGTCAAAATGCAATCAAAAATAAAAGATTGTACCTAAGTTTAAACAAAATTAGTGAAAAATGCAAAAGAAAAGAAAGAGAACAGAGCCCTGAGGCAAATCAGCATTTATTAAATGAAATAATAAATTAATATTGTTTGCTTATTTATTTTCCATCTCTGTCAAGCTTGTTGCCCACCTCGGTTTATAAATGTTTCAGTGCGGAAAAACACCTCCAGAAATCTGGAGCATTGGATTCGTTTGTCAATATCCTTAAGTGTTTTTTAACTTTGCGTGTTCAGGTGCGAATAAATTTGTTTAAAATCATTGGGATGCTTTTGAGTGGGAAATTTAAAATGGCAAGTAATTTATCTTTCAATCATCAACAGGGAAAAGGAAAAGTAATTGTAAGCCTATAATAGCTCCCAAAGGTTTAATCTAAATAACCATTGCCACAACGTTTTATTTAATATAAATTAAGTACAGACGAACTAAAACCCCACTATTTTTATGTCTACGCATAAACTTTTAATTAAGTTCAACTTATTTAAGTTTTGTTTTCTTCTTAGAATGGTTAAAGTTAGTCGTTTATCATGAGGGTAAGTCATTGTTTACATGCTTAACTTGTTGTGGAACTAATCGCACTCAATGTTGGGGTTGTTATGAATAGACAATATACCCCCACCCCACCCCCCATCATGGTATATGTCCCCTTTTTGTGAGGATATTTTTGCTTTAAAAGCTATTCTTTTGTATACGTGAGACGTGACCTACTAAAAAAAAAAAAAAAAAAGCTGAATGAAACTAAGATGGTGGGTGATGAAAATATCGATTTTCACTCATAACCAAAAATTTTAATGGTAACTCAAATGGATACCTAAATGGAAAAATTCTGTCAGAAAAGGATATTGAAAATGAAAATGACACTTTACTTTCACTGACACTAATGTTCTCAGAACTCCGTAAAAAAACCTTCACATTTTTTGGGTTTTTCAATGGAAGGTTAAACATACAAATAACGTTCCATTTCTATTGTGGTTTGAAAATGGTTAAGGACATATTAAAAGGAAACCGAATTCACGTTGTATTTTTAACCATAACAATATATTATATGAGGGGTAACCAATTTCAGCAAATTACCTTAGCCCACTCAGATGTGGTTATTATTCGAGGCATTTCCGAACAAAAACTTACATACAATGTATACATATACATATTATAAAGCATCATCAATAAGCCGAATGTAGTGCCCCGATTTGGGGAGTCAGATTGCTGTGCAGATGGTTCTGGATTTCATCGCTCCTTCCAGCAGAGTTTTTTTTCGGGGTACTGCCTCTTGCGGAGAACTTAGTAATCCTCCAAATGTAACTGCCAGAGCACAATGAGAAAATCGCTGAAGCTAAGAAAGCAGCTGTAGTTAAAAATGTCAAACAAAGCTTACTGAATACAATGGTGTAGCCCGGAACTCAAACAAAAATCTTTCTATTGAAATGTCAATATGCAGCGCAGCACATTCGTAAAGTTGTAGTTTAGTCGGCTTGTACTTCAGCTACTTTCTGTGCTGCAGCAGCAATTTGGTACGAATTACGTACATTTAACTTTGACACTGGTGCGCGTAGCCTGAATACAATGGTGTAGCTGCAGCAGTAGTACGCGAAGTACTAAGCCTATTATGTCGATTACAGATATTGAAGGTCAAAAACAAAGTCGGTTAACGCCAAACATTTACTCTAGTTTTTTTTTTAAATGAGCCTGTCCGAAATTGGAAATCTGAATAATTTTTCTCTGTCATGTTAAAGCAAGAAGAAAGAAATCTGAACTTAATTTATCTACAAAGCTTTCAACAAAGAATTTGTTTTCTCAGAATAGAGGTTTCGGTTTCCTGAACATGTTTCGGTTGAAAGCTATCCATCAGCTGGTTGATTTTTGTGAGTGTTCATTCGCACGCTGTGGTAGTCAAAAGTTTTGTGTTCCGGATCGTTAATA
The DNA here is from genome assembly GCA_916050605.2 of Platycheirus albimanus. Lineage (NCBI taxonomy): Eukaryota > Metazoa > Arthropoda > Insecta > Diptera > Syrphidae > Platycheirus > Platycheirus albimanus. The sequence goes on from OU696696.1 coordinate 60,204,200, forward strand.
GCAATGAAGCCGTTTTATTAAAAAAAAGAGTGGTCTACGAAAACTAGTGGTTTAAGTAAAATGTGGGCTAAAACTTTTTGTTCTTAGCGTATGGTTCTCACAACATTACAATGATTATATAGAAGATTACCGACATAGCTCAAATTTCATTAAACTTAGGAGCTTTTTGCTCAAAAAGCCACATAATATACCTAATGCCATTTGCATGATACCTTCTAACAACTGAATATCAGTGGTTTTTATTCTTTCCTTATTCGAGATACTAACACCAGTGACAATACTCTCTCAACTGGAACTGGCGATAATGATGTGTGCCAATAAACAGATGATTAAAGTGTTTTGAAGGTCCAGCTTGTAACTTAAATGCGTGTATTCCAACTCATTAGTTTTACGAGAGCGAATCTACAATTCCCGGATATTGGATTGTTCTTCGTGCAGTTTCCCGCACACCTTGAACACCTTGCCGCAGCGATAGTAGAAAACATTTCCCTGGGGATCAACACAGTCGTGGAAAGTATGAGGTATGACCCACGTTCTGGCAATTCCAGCATATATTTGCTTAAGCGACTCCACGGTGCCTCGTATAGCAACAGTCAACTATCATATGGGCGGCTCTTCAACTTTGCTGACGAATCGACTTTCTTGCCGTATTCTTTGTGCGTTCGGCACATAATTTTTGGAGGGCGTGCCCTTCGGTTTGTAATCACAATATAGCTCGACGTTACGCCGAGGCCCGTGAAAGGAAAGCCTGATGCAGTAATGCACAAGACCTCGGCCCTTTGCAGATTTCAACTTGGCTGACTTGCTTCGGGGCTCGAACATATACCGTACAAGATTCAACTGACCCAAAAGATTTTAGATCATAGCCATAGACATAACGTTAGTTCGCTGACTGGGCTTCGTAGCGTTTGGAAGAGGACCCCAATTTCGGCAGAGAGATCATCTTTAGCTAAGAGGTGAATTTAGGAGTGAATGGCTGTGATAACAAGCAAAATTGCAGTAGTTGGGATGGCACCAAACCACACGAGGTTCACAAGTCGACAATACCCAAATAGTTACCATTTGGCCGGGCAGGGACGTCATTGCTCTGCACTTTTCGAAAACCGCCAAAATTGAATAATATAGACGAAACCACTAGCCACACAGCAGACGTTACAATTGCCATTCTGCATCAAATATTTAAAATTAAGGTTATTCCTCGCAGAGGTGAGGTGAATTGGCCACCAAGGTCATGTGATCTGACCCCTAGACTTTTTCTTTTGGGGTTTCCTAATCGTGCTCAATGGCCCACAAAAGGTTACTGGAGGCGCTGGGTAGAACTTTAAAAGATCTTCGTGAAAATCAAAATTTAGAGAGGGAAGGCCAAAAGCATACGTCTTCATGGATGCAGACTGTATTAAAATTATGGATGGAGCTTGAAAATTATAGTGAAGACGAACATGATCATCTTTATCGTCTGCACTATAGTTGTTGTTGATGGGGTTTCGTCTGCACTATAATTTGTTGCAGCTCCATGTAAAGCCACCTTTAAATCACCAAACGATGCTCAAATCCTATAAGACTAAGAATTACTTCGTTTTAGAAATTAACACCTTTTCACGAATCCCAATAAAGGAAAAAAATACACATTTTATTACACCTACAAACACAACAATGCCCAAACTCAAGCAAGGGCACCTTTTAATTTTTTCCTTTTTAAAACTTTTTGCGCGAAAACATTTGATTCACTCCAAACTATATATTTTTAAAATAGACAAAGGCATTTTGATTGTCATGGATACACAGGCAGCAGTTGAATCAACATTCTGTTTCATAAATTTTTGTATGAATGAACAGAAACGTGCTACTTTTTCCTGACGGAAATAAAAACTCACACAAGGCTTGTTTTATGTTTTGTAGACCACCTTCATTGTCCACAAAAGAAATTAAAAGTACAAATATTTTCTTTAAACTATACAGTGAATGGCATTTATAAAAATCAATGTTGGCAACACACTGCGCTTGATTTTGATATGGATAGAAAAAACAACAAAAACATTAGATGCATTTCAGATTTATTCTGAAAATGGTTTTCAAGTGCAGGAAGGAGATGCATTTTATCCTTGAATTTATTTTTATTTGCTTTCCTCTATTTGACTGGAGCACACAAAAACACATACAAATTCCTTTTAATTCATATTTTTTGCTTTAAGTTTTTATCATTTAGTTCAGAATACTCAAATTAATTAACATTCACTCATTTTCGAAGACACACAAAAAAATTAGTATTTGAAAACGGCGGGCGTCGCAATTATTTGCAGTTTAAATGTTAAATTTATTTGTGCAAAAAAAAAACCAAAAATCTAAAGTTCATTATTCAATTATTTAATTAAACCAAATATTCCCTCCAAGCTCCAACAAACTTCCATAAAGAGGTTAAAAAATCTTGAAATCTTTTTTGCATAATTCCAACTAACATAATAATTACTTTGGGAGGACTTTTGAATTAAATTTTAATTAGTCTTGTCTGCGGACACGGTTTGTAGTATGGGAATTGTTCTAAAGGACAGAAAAGGAAATCACAATTCCAAAGTTGAAAAGTGTTTTAAACTAATTAGATGCTTTTTTTTTAATTTTGAAAGAGGTATGTACTACCCACCTGGCAACATGTGTATGTAAATCAATTATGAAAATTACTACCGACTTGAATTAACCATGAGTAGCGTGGTTTTATATCAAAAATGGAATGAATCACTATGCCTGGGGGTTGTCATTGGAGGCAGTAAAGAGTTTAGATTCCCTTTTTGAACTTTTTATAAAAGTTTATGGGTAGAAGAGGTATTTAACTTTAATTTTATATAGATACGTTCCTTTTGCATGTAATATTAAATTTATCAATTCTGATGCAAGCGTTTTATTGGAATTGGCTCTAAATAAAGTAAATATTCGAAATTATTTAGGAGATTTCGTAGTGGAACGAAATCTCAATAGAGCAAGAGCTGCATTTGTTCGCATCAATGGACAAATTCCAAATCTGGATAACTACCCTGTACTTTGCTTAGAAGAGCTGCGTAAAATATCTTTAGGGAATTACCAGATCAAACAAGCTCGCTCATACTGCGGAGAACATTTTAAAGAAAATGGGAGTTACGTGATAGAAGTCTGCCAAAACCATGATCGTATAAACATCACTCATCCAACCCTGATCGGAAATAATTTTTTATTAAGGGGACGAATTAAATCAAGACATATAAGTGCAAAAGTCTATTTTACATATACCCTAGTTAGTAATGACGCAAATGTAGGTAACAGTTGCAGTGCAATTAAGGCCTACTATTGCAATTGTCTAGTTGGGATGAGAACAGTTGGCTGTTGCGCTCGTGTTATGAGCATTTTATGGTATTTGGGATATGCCCGCCATTTTGCAGATATAACTATACCACCAGCCTTGTTTTTGGATAATTTTCTTATCGACGATCAAGATGAAGACACTTGAAATCATTATTATATTTACAAAAACTAAAATAAAAAAAGCAAAACTATAATGTAAAAGTTTAAATAACATGAATTTTACTTATGTATAATGTATGTTATTACCATCTGAGAAATTAAGAAAAAAAAATCCTTAAAAAACCAATATACTTATTTTCTTTAAACGGTTTTAAGAAAAAAAAGTTCATTTTTAGAAGAGTAATAGGGTTTTCACACCGAGCCGAAAACCCGGTTTTCAGCTAAAAGTTTACGAAAACCTGAAAATCATTCACACCGGACTTTTACAACAACTGACTATCAAATTTTGAAATGAAAATATTTTCGGCTGCTATGATTGATTTTATTTGACGTTTATGCGCTTTTTAGGTGTGTTTGGAAAGAATCGCAACAAACTTAGGTGTGTTCTGAAAGAATCACAACAAACTCAGGTGTGTTTGCTTTGTATTCCAATTCCAACAAGTTTTCGACAGGTTTTATATAAAACCAGTCGTTTTATAAAACTTATGATGAGGAAAAACGTATGGTAAAACTTGTGTTTTAGTTCAGGTTTTGGGGTTTTTTCGCGAAAACCGCGTTTTAGCTCGGTGTGAAAACCCTATAATATAATTAAGATGGCATTTGATTGAGATATATAGCTTTATTGTATATCAAATTAAAGGTAATCAACTAAGGATTAGAATGAAGTAAAAAAAGTACATCTCATCACTGATTTTTCCAAGATATCAGTGTGTAAAAGCCAACATTAATAATTTTGTTCAAACAAAGTCTGAGCTAATAAAATGAATATGTAATTACTTTACATAAGAAAACTTAGTATAGTCAGAAAGACATTTTTGAGATCTTTCATTTGGTACCAATATGTTTTTCCAACTCCCTATATATCGGAAGTTATGAGCTGTTATTGGGAAAAACACGTTTTTTTTTTTATTTTGGTAACTCCAACTTCATTCTCAGATATCTCGAAATCCCCATTAACGGTTTTGAAATATTTCGGATATATGTATACTCAGCTAAACATCAGCTTTCATTTGGTACCTATCTCATTAGTGTATGCGCTGGGCCCAGACTTGTATGAAAAGTGGTCATTCTCCTTCACTTTGAAATAAAATGCACGACTGGGTCGCACGAACTTGCTCTAATGAGTGACAGTGGTTAAGGGGCTTGAGATTTTGATAAAAATAAAATTTTCAAAATTCTTAAATAAATACTTAAACTAATTTGAGCTTAAAAAAAAGTACCCCATTTTATTTCTTGGATAAATTTGAATTTATGATAATAAATTTATAAAAATCTGTGGAGCGGTTTTTGAGAAAAAGAGTTTTTTTTGAAAAACTTTTTGAAAAAAATTTTCAAAAAATATTCAAAAACGCCAGTTCATAGGTATTCAGCAAATACATTTATTTAAAATTTTTAGAAAAAAATTTAATAAGCAGTTTTTAAAATATTAATTTTTTAAATTTTTTTTTTTAAAATGCTTTTAAAAATACAAAAAAAATATTTTTCAAAAATATTGGTACGCAATACAAATTGAGCTACAGCTATACGTGTGTGAAATTTCGAAAGAATCGGTTGAGTCGTTTTCGAGTTAGTCGAAAGCAAAAAAAACGGTCCTATGGAAAGTACCGTTCTTAGCCATTTTTTAAAACTTTTTTTTCAGCCATATGATTGGTCGTACCTAAAAAGCAACACTGATTTTTTTAAATAGAAATCGTTAGAGCCGTTTTTGAGAAAAATAAGCTTTAACGTAACGGTTGTATGGCAGGTACCGTTATTTTTTGAGCTAAAAAAAAATTTCAATTTCCCCTCTGTACAATGCTTAAAAAAGTCTATATACCAAGTTTGAAGCAATTCGGTCCACCCGTTTGGGCTGTAGGTCTCTATACATACAGACAGACAGACAGACATACAGACGGACAGAATTTTTAGACCATCTTTTTTCGTCTTCGCTATCATCGTAATGTCATGTTTGATTGTTTTCTCAAAACATTTTTTTTCGACGAATGCAAAACTTGCCTTATAGTACCTATAATCGCAAGTAAAAAATAAATCTGTTCACGAAAATCATAGAGAATTCGCTTTACCATCAATTTATTGCAAAATCAGTTCGGTGATTACTTTATTTTCAGAAGTCGTCCTGTTAACGGGCCCACTTGTTCGTGCGCATTAACGCATCTCGATTACTTTTTATAGGGCTTTATTAAGTCATTGGTTTATGCCGCCAAACCAACAACTCCAAGCAAGTTTGTGTATATCAAAGTCTACGCAATTGAACGCATTTAACGAACCATATGAAATCTCTTTTGTTTTGATGCTTTTTGTTGTTCGGTACAAAACTTCTCCCACCAGTTACAGCTTCCAAAGAAATCGTTGAGACGGTCCTAATTGGTCTCTTTGGTACATTTTCTTAGTATAATAGAGTACGAGACATTGGGTGATATGATACAATGATCAAAGACAAAGTGTCTAGGTGCGATAATAAATAAATGGTGTACTTGTCAAGGAGCAAATCTAGAGGGTATACGCAATGACCTAGAATGTCAAGGATATGTGTTTGCTTGTAAACAAGCTGAGTCAAGTTGTTCAACTCAGTGAAAGTCTCGACATATTCCTTTGGATATTGTTTATCAAGAATAGCAAAGCAACGTATAAAATTGTTTACATTCAAACTGTCCATAACAACAAATTCAGTGTGTATCAGTTCCTTGGATGGACTAAGACAGTGCATCGAATTACTATCCAAACGTGGACTTTTTTTAATGAAACATTATGATGATAATGATGATGTGCTTTTGGACGTTAAGAACTTAAACCATATAAAATTAAAGCCAGTATTCGAACATTGACCATGTTGTTGTAGAAGCTGCTTGCAAATTCTATGAGCTCAATGCTCATTCTTTTCGTAGTTTCAAGTTGGTAGCACTGGCATTTGACACCTGTCAAACTCTGCTGTCATTTAGTTAAATGTTTTCCATTTAAAATAATGAATCATTGAACAATCGATCAAGATCAACACGTTAAAATTGTTAAAACTTGAGTGCTAGAACAACAGACAATTAACGACGATTTTTGGAACAACATTTTCTTCAGCGATGAGGCACATTTGTCACTCGGTGGGTTGATGTTGACAAACAAAATTGTTGCATATGGGGCTCGGAAAACCCACAAGTGATCAAAGATGTGTCGTTGCTCGTTGCATCTATAGACAAAGTGACTGAATGGTGTGCTCTATGATCGAAGGGTGTCGTTGGTCCGTATTTCTTCGAGAGATAGACGGAAATATGAGGAAAAGTGGTTTAAAATGTTCTCAAAGCATCGGCCATTTGAATGAAATTGTTTTTCAGACTTAATTGCAAAGTCCAAATTTTTCATAATTATGAAATAAAATTTTTATCAAAAATGTATAGCTGTTTGTGTTTTATTTTGCTTTACTTTTGAAAACGAAAAATGAATGACCCTTTACCTTCCAAGCATATTGAAGTATTTAGAAATCGGAAAACCGGGTATATTTTACTTGCTGAATCGACTTTTCACGCTGATGACAAGTCAACTAGCCCAAGTCAATTCTATGATGTTGACATTATTTAGGGCACTTGTACTAGGATTTCTCAAGTTAGTCATAAGAAACTTCTGACGTGTTGAGTTCTGTAGGGGGCGTGAGAGTATTGTAAACTTATGTTAGTTTGTTCAATTTATGAAGTGATTTATCCAAGTTGAAAGCTTACATGAACTCAGGATTTCCTGACCACCTAAATGGGTCTCGGTCTCCCTAACTGTTTATCTATACAGAGTTAATTACAGAAACTGCCACCAATTTTTCAGTCGGTCGCATAAAACATGTGGGATTGCTGACTGCCACACATCAAACTCATTAAAATCCATTACATCTTCTGAAGTTGTCGAAAAGGACACTCACCCCCAAACCGACTTACAAACATGGTTCAGGTAAAAAAGAAGAAGTTTAGCAATAAATTATTCAAAAACATTGCCGAAACTTATAATCCCATTTAAAGGATCCTGAGTCTACATCATAGGCTTACCGCAAAATGGTTTAACATTCCTAACCGCATCATTTTAGCATGTTTTTTGGCTTGGAAATATATTTTGATTACAAAGACGTTAAGTAAAGACTTTGAACACATTCCCTTGTGAATTACCATTATTTATTCAATGAACTGTTAAGCAATAAATTTTCTTTTTATACCTTTGAACTTGAAAAATCATTTTGTATGCCTGCCTTTATTCTATGTCTGCCTCACTGTTTTGACATTAAGGACTACCTTTTTCATTTGAATTTGTTGTATCGCAGGAATAACAGGACAAACAGTTGTTTAATATGTCGAATGTATGTAATATGCACATGTTTTTATGTAACACAATTTTTGTCGACATCTGACATCTGACATCTAGCGTAATTGTTCATCAACGCAAAAAAATGTAATATGTTTGTGTGAACATTCATCCAAAGTAAAAAAAGGACATTTTTTGTAATATTTAATAACACACACCATAACCACATGACAAACAAAATGGAAGGTCGTTTCTGTTCAATTTAACATCACGACATGAAGATAATGACGCCTGTCTGGAGGAAATTGATTTTGATCAACTGCATAGATGTTCCAAATCAAGTGTGTGAATGGGAGCGTATGGAGACGTCAGAAAGTAATCAGGAAATCATTATTTCCACGTGATTCCATTTTGCTTTTCTATAGATAGCAAAAGTATAGGTAAAGGTTTGCATCCTTCGAACTCTTACAGATAACCAACCAAGTATCTGTTTCTTATGTTCTCAAATGGCAGACTTAATATAAAAAAAAATATCTTCTCAACATGCTAGGAATGTACAGTACATGTACTATTTATTATAGAACAGAGACTCCTTAACTATAAACATAATTTTTTTATATGTATATGTACTTACTCATCCACCTCATCCTCAGATAATGAAAGACCATTTTTATTTAATGCCATCCTTTTTCGTTATTAATGCTCCTGTGTCGTAACCTGAAATTGAAATTGATATCATGAAATAGACAAAGTCCTGAAAGGGATTTTTTTCTTTTTTCTTTAAACATAAAATTGTAATTATGTATGTATGTATGTGTACACTATATAATATAAAACATTGTATATTTATCATTTTGGTAAGGACTCAGAATAAAAAATGAACTCTCAAAATGTTTCGTTTTTTTAAGTAATCAATCCCTGCCGAGGTAACATGGTTCAAGGACGATGATATAAAACACATACAAAAATATTTGAAATGTCAGATAAAGAGTATGCATATTGAAAATAATTTTCTTTTTAATTTGTCTAAAATGGAAAATGTTTCCTCGCGCTTGTTTGGATACGGTTACGCTGTCAGAAGAAGATTTGCATCCGTATCATCTCTGAATCCCACCATCTAGAGAAAGACAGCGGTACCAAGGTTAGTTTTTCCAAGCTCATTGCCAAAACAAACGAACAGGTGCCCCAAAAATGACGTTACATTTCTTTTGGCTGGTATTTACACCAAAATTGGAAGGGATAACTTTTGGTAAGGCGATCGGCCTACACCACACCATTTTCGACAATGGACTTTTGCTTATCGAGCTTATAGAATTGATGGGGATCACCAGAAGGTCGAACAAAATGCTACCCACGCAAATCGATAATGATGCGATTGATGGAAGACACTGTTGCACCATTCTGAACGTCCGTACATAGACGTACATTTTTGCATTTGATGAAGTTTGGCATGGAGGTCTTTTATTGAAAATGCGTGCATTTGGTATCGATGATACTCTTATTCGTTGGATTAAAAGCTATCTTGTGGACCGTTCAATACAAGTTGTATTAGACGGTTTCAAGTCTGATCTTACTTACTTACTTACTTATGTTGGCGCCACTGGAGCGTGGTACTCCAAGGCCTTGCTGAGAATGCCCCTCCAGCCGGCTCGATTTCTAGCCTGCTGTCTCCAATTTCGTACTCCAAGTTGACGGATGTCTCCCTCTACCTGGTCGCTACATCGAAGATGAGGTCTACCTTGGCTTCTGACTCCCTCGGGTTTGGCGTTGAAGACTTTACGAGCTGGAGCGTCGATGTCCATCCGCTCTACATGGCCCAGCCATCTTAGTCTTTGGATTCTGGCTAGGCTTATGTCGCTGTACAGCTCGTACAGTTCGTTGTTATATCTTCTTCTCCAAACGTTGTTTTCGCGATTTACGCAGACAGGACCATAGATCGTACGCAGAACTTTTCTCTCGAAGGCTCCAAGTGAATTTTCATCCGATTGGGAGAGGGTCCATGCTTCCGCACCATATAGCAGGACCGGGATGATGAGTGTTTTATACAGTGTCACCTTGGTTTTTCTCGATAGGGCTTTACTCCTCAATTGCTTACTCAGCCCAAAGAAACAGCGATTAGCAAGAGTTAGTCTGCGTTTGATTTCAGCGCTGATGTTGTTGCCTGTGTTTACAGCAGTGCCCAGGTAGACAAATTCACTGACTACCTCGAAGTTATACCTATCAATGGTTACGTTCTGACCAAGTCGGTGGTGGGATTGGACTTTTGTTGATGAAAGCATATACTTCGTCTTGTCCTCGTTTATTTTCAGCCCCATTCTGCTTGCTGCTGACTCCATAGTAGTGAAAGCACCGGTTACTGCTCGCTTTGTTCTTCCTATCACGTCTATGTCATCAGCAAACCCAAGTAATTGTGTCGATCTATTGAAAATGGTGCCTGATGTACTGGCATGGGTGCTCCGTATTACATTTTCAAGCACAATATTAAAACTTCTGCTTGACAGTGCGTCACCTTGTCTTAGCCCTCTGGTGGTTTCGAAGGTTTCAGTAGAGTCTCTACCAACTTGGACGGAATAGCGAGCATTCCCCAACGTCATCCTGATAAGGCGTATCAGTTTAGCAGGGATTCTAAAGTTAGACATGGCACGATACAGTTCAACTCTATTAACACTATCGTAGGCGGCTTTAAAATCGACGAACAGGTGGTGGGTGTCGATGATATATTCTTGGGTTTTCTCCAGGATCTGGCGTAATGTGAATATTTGGTCGGTGGTAGATTTTCCAGGTCTGAAGCCGCATTGGTAAGTCTTGATCTCCACAAAATAAATGCTGGTGTGCCCCTGGACTCCGTTCTGTCTCCGACTCTCTTTCTCATTATTATAAATGATCTCTTGTCTGTGACTTCTAATCCATTAAATTGTTTTGCTGACAACTCAACCCTCAGCTTTTCGTATACGTTTGATAATTCACGGCCTTCGCCTTCGGACGTGTTATTACAACGAAATCGTATGATAAGCTCGTTAAACTCCGATTTAAACAGCATTGTGAATTGGGGTACTAGAAATCGTGTGGAGTTTAATGCGTCGAAAACTCAATGTTGTGTCTTTTGTCGTTAAAGCTAAACATACCCCCAATGCCATTCTCCATGAATGGTACTTCCATCGAAGAGGCCGAAAAGCTATCAGTACTTAGTATGTGTATCAGTGACAATCTTCGTTGGAATGATCATATACTCGAGATTGCCAAGAATGCTGTAAGATGCTTAGGCTTTCTTAATAGATGCAAGAAGTTTTTCACCCCTTCTGATCTGGCTACACTTTACAAAGCGTTTATACGCCCTAAACTCGAGTATAACTCCCATTTCTGGGCAGGTGCTTCTCAAACTTTTCTTCACCTGCTCGACAGAGTTCAGAAAAAAGCGTTAAAATTGATAGGAGAGAGAAACATTTCCCTCACTCGAACATCGTCGAAATGTCTCATGTCTTTCCTTATTTTACAGATTATTTTATAAAAAATGCTCACTCGAGGTAGCCAGCTGCGTTCCACCCCATAAACATTTCCCCCGTAATACTCGTCTTGCTAGGAACGCTCATCAGCTTACAATTGAGCCCGATTTCGGACGTACCGTCAAATATAGGAATTCTTTCTTTAGCCGTACAACACGAATGTGGAATGAATTGCCTGGCACAATTTTCCCTTACCATTTTGATCTTCAAACATTCAAGACCAATGTTCCTCTCTAATTTCCTATGGCTCGCGCTGTGACTAATCATTGCTTGCGCGCTTGCGCTTTATAAAATAAAAAAAATCAAAAAAAAAAACATGGTTGGTACTAAGCTTAAAGTTCAGAAATCGAGGTGAGCTCTAAGGTACACAAAATGACTACGAAGATGTTGGATTACTTCAATTGATGTGACCACTATTACCTATGCTGACCAGGTATCAAACGCTACAACCATTTACTCCACGTTACCAGGCTAGATCCTGCCGATAATAGTCAATTTAGATGACACCTGATCAACATAAGATTAATTTTACCATCGCCAGACTTAAGAGTATAGCCGCTGGACTTCAAGTGGAACTTTTTTAACACACCGAAGTTGACCTGGTCAGGAACTAAATGTGGTCGGGAGAAAGTATGCCCCACGATTGGAATTTCAGTACAATTTGTCCCATTCGCAAAAAAAGGAGAACGCCCACTTTGTACCAACTTAACAGACATAAGTCTTTTGAACATTGCATATAAGATCAACAAAATTTGTATCCAACGATTGAAATGGCTGAGCCATGCAGAACGAACGTAGACGTTCCAGCTTGTAAGAGCTTCGAAGCTAAGAAAAGTGGACATTGAAATAGACCGTATCTTTAATAGAACGACTAAATGGAGAAAGTTCTCTATACTTATGCTTAGGGAAGACATTGAGCAATGGCCTGATAGCTCATCCCAGCTGGAGACTATATTGAGTCAGTCCCATGTGGTTGGTTCAAAAAATCAGTCTTTATTCAACCGCAAATGAGGATTTGAAAGCTGTTTGTTAGTTGTGAGCTTTTATTAAGAGAGCAGAGATACATACAAGGGTGATGTGATTAAATTCAATGAAATTGAAATTGTGTGGTGTTGGCAACAAGTTATTCAATTGAATTGTGCGAAAATGATCTTCGTGTTTGATGACAGAAAATTTTGCTTAAAGCGAGTTTCATTCACGAAAAGAATTGCTCTTTCTGTCAAAAGATTTGATCTTTTTCACTTTTGAGAGTTTCATTCATTCAAAAAGTGCAATTCTAGATCGGTTCTCAACACGAAAGAATGCATCTCTGATGGGTTGGGAGAATCGATCTGAATACTTTTCTGTCAAACGTCAAATGAGAAATAATTTGTTATTTTTTGTCGTTTGTTGTGAAATTGTCTGTGATAAATGAAACAAAAATAAACAAATAATGAACGAAGGACTTAATAAATGTACTTTAATTATCCAATTAACTATCAATTAACCAATGATTACTTCTTCCAATGACAAAAGACAAAAATCAAATGACAAAAAGTCAAATTCAAATTGGCATGGGTAACAAAAACAAGTTTCATTGAAAGGGCAATTCTCGACTTTGAGAACAATTCTTCCAAATTTGAATGAAACTCGCTATTAGTGAACGCCATCTTGATTTAAAACAGAAGTGTCAAAAATGACAAACAAACAAAACAAAAGGGAGTCCCGAAGACTCAAAAAAAAAATTAAACTACTCAAAAAGCAGAGCAATATTTTCTAATTTTGAGCTTTTCAATGCGAGAAGCTTATGTATGTATGTTTTGTTAAAAGAAAAAGCAAAAAGCGAACGGCCATTTGTCATGCACAGGTTTTGTACTGGGTTGTGGAAAATGTGTTGTTTTTTATCATTAAGCACCCAGAAACCGTCCCATGCATTGTTCAAACATTTTTAAAGATCCATAGCAAATTCTTTACAAAAGAAAGGAACATTATTTCTGGTTGCGTATACGCCCAAGTGGCTAAAATATATACATATGCATAAGCGCGTACAAATGTTACGAAATTGAATCAACAACTAAAGACTGCGTATAATTTTTTGACATAAGCTGTCAACAATGGAACTGGTGGTACCTCCACACTTGGTTGATGCTCCCGGAAGAACTAGCAGATGGTCTTAATTTCATTTCTTTTGGCTTCGTGCCGATTCGATTGCAGCATGAAGTTATCCTGTCATAGACTTCATCTAGAAAGCAGACAATCTGAACTGAAATCGCCAAGGAACTTGCAAATGAATGGAGTACCATCACCAACATGCAACATCACCAAAAAACGGGAGAATGCGAATTATTCTACACACATGCACATCGATCGTTTGGTACGAATAGACTGTTGAGAATGACGTCAAATTACGCGCTTCAAAAATACAGTGCATTGCATAGTTGTTCGAAAGTGACATTGACGTTCAATAATTTCAATCATATGTCACAGTAAAAAGCCTATTCTCCAAAAAGTAAATTGCGTTGTGGGAGTTTTATTTATGTAGCTTTTCATTTCGTAAATTTTCAAAATTATTAAAATATTAAAAAAGGCATTTCAGCCGAACAGGATGATAGCCAACATTGAAGGCGCTAGACAGAAATTTAAAACATCTTCGTGTCAGTCAAAATATACTTGGAAGAGTTCAATCGACGTCTTAAAAATTCAAAAAACCATGATTTGCTAAGCGAACCATTCAACTTGAAAAATTCCAGGATGAACATTCCAACAGAATTCTCGTATTCACTGAAACTGTGTGGACTACCACCTCACAATATGCAATTGAAAGTAGAATCTGTAATCATCATGTTGCAGAATCAACCAATCATCATCAAACGTCGAATGTGCAATAGATGATGTTTTGATTCTGCCAATCCCAATGATTTCAGCGGACTTGCCGTTCATCGAGTTCTAAGGGCTGTGCATTTGGCTTTTGGGGTGATCAACAATTCGAAAAGCCAATCATTCAAAGTTTGTGGCATTAAATTAAAGTGTTTACGCATGGACAACTGTTTGATGCGTGTTCACGTGTCATGGAGGATTTCATGATAAAATGAAACGAAACTCAAAGGGTATAAAAACTGCCGACCTGAATGACTTCGAGTTGGCGGTGATTAAGATTTAAAATTACTAATGAAGACTTATACAGTAAAATAAGTTCAAAAATGAAACGAAGTTCATCGGATCATCAATTTAGTTGATAAAAATAGAAGATTTTTTTTGAAAGTACTTTTTCTTAAGAAATTTTACTTTCTTGCAGTTCTTTTACAAATGGAATATTTGAACCACATTACTTCTTTTCCATATTCAGCCTACACCTACACCCTTAAGATTGTTTTAAATATAGAATTCACACAAGGATCCCTTCTGGCATAATTTTGTTTTGCTGAAATGAAATTTGTGCTCAAGTATCTTTTATAAAAGCATTATGGAGTCTCCACTTTTATATGAGTATACACGAGTATAAAACCAACAAAACAGAACACTGCACCCCGCAGATGATGCTCTTTTCAATTCAAGCAAAGTGTGATATGAAAAAAAAAAAAATATCCCTGAGTGTGGTTGATAAATAAATGTTCATCTTATGCCAGGCTCTCTTATAAAGGACTTAAAAAGAAAAAAAAGAAGAAAAATGCGAAAATATTCTTAACAATAGAAAAAGATTGCATTTTTGTTTGGTTGTCTGTTAAAAGGATGAGGATGAAAAATCTAGATGCTGTGGAAATGCTTGCGTATTTTGTCATGAATAAAAATATTCTGAGAAAGATGAAAATGGTTTATTACTTTGCATTTGTTTTGATGGATCATATTATGATAAATGATACGATTGTTCAGATGAAAATTGAGATAAATTATAAGTAAGACAGCAAAGAGATGAAAATTAATTTGGAAATTCAATAACTTGGACAAGGACGTTTGGAAATGATGAAAGGAGTGGGTTTATTGCAAAATAAATAATAAAGACACGATTTGTGTTTTCTATAAATCGTTTTTGACAGTATTTCTCAATAAAATAACGAGACAAACCAAATGCCATATAAATCATATACGTGGATGGTATATTGTTGTAGGTTACCGACACATTTTCCAACATAAGAAGACGACAAGTAATGTATTACAAAATCCTCGAATCCTCGAAGGCTATTGATTACAATTACAAAAATGACCTGGATGTCAACATCATGGAACAATACATTTATCATGCTCAACATTTATCATGTTGAGGTCAATTATATCTATATGAGAAGTGTTGTGGACCCAAAGTCCAGCAAGGCAAGCAGCTTTGAGATGTCTACAGTTTTGTGACACCTTGTTTCATTCCCTGCAATCGATCTTACGTAGTATCTTAAAAAATTGATGTCTTCAAATGAATTGGTACCAAATTAATTGAGAACATTTCAAAGACTAATTGAAAATAACATAGATAATTCAAGAGCTCTCTCTTCTTTATCCATATACTACATACATATATCTTCTTTACATAGTAGAAAAAGGAAGTTGAGCTCCTGTTTATCCGCTAACTACTTCTAAACCACACAATGGATTTTGAAATGGTTTTCACCATCATACAAATAATTTTTTCTGGAAGGTTTATAAATGTAAAGTACCTTTTATCGCGAAAAAAATACTGAAAGCCGAAGCAATGCTCTGTAGTCTATACCACAGACATACAATACAGTCCGCAACCTCTTTTTAGTTTCTCTCTTCGCCTACAAGCTTTATGTGCATTTTATATTAAGTATGTTTAAGCTCTCCCTTAAGCGCTCCCGTGCATTTCAAATGGGAAATAGTTACAAAAATAAAATAAAATGCACAGGAAGAGATGAAAAGGGTGTTTCATTAAGCGCTTCCTAACTTTAAATTTAAATAAAACAAAGTGTGTCATCGAAATTTTGTATTCATTTGGAAGGCCTATCGATGTCATTATGTGTGTAATATAACACTGTTGAATTGAACGCCGCGGCTTCTCTTCATGGCTTGCATCCGATGAGTCCACTTTCCATGAATCTAGCTCATAAATCAGGATTAATTTGCCACTTTGGTATGTGGCCTATTCGCTAGACCTGCGACTTAATAAAAACCCACAAGAAAAAGTGTAATGGAGTGAAATCACATAATTTACCAGCAAAATCAAATGTATTCACCACACTGCGAATAGTCCTCTCGCAAGAACGATTATGGCGAGCGAACAATGGAAGAACAATTTTATCATTTGCACATGTTATGTTGAACGCTATATCCGTCCATCGGGATTAGACAAAACAAACTGAATAAATGACAGCCAATTTGACAGATCTAGCTTCAACAAGATGGCCGCTTTCAACTGTCAATGTTCGAAAGTCCCTATTGGAAGTCCCTTTACATACCGTGGTGAAAATAATAAATTTTCTGAGAGTGTTTAAGGCAAAAGGAGTAAGTTTTGGAGGTCTGTGGTGTATAGTATAGACGATTTAAATAAACCTATTATGTATGCAACACTCTTAACTCTGATCGAATGCCTTAAGACTAAGTCTTGACCTTCTAATGAGATAGTTCCCCTTTAAACGTGAAGTTTGTATTAGTCATGACAGGGCACCCGTAAAAATGATAAGAACACACATTCCATTTAGTCTTAAGTACGACAAAGTTACCGTAAACAAACGACAAACGTATTGAGAATGCGCTTTTTTTTTGCAACCACTTCAATCTAGTTTCTGACAAATCTAAAATCTGGTTGATTTGAAAGAGGCATTCGTTTATGTTTAGTTAGAGGGTCTCTATCTGAAGCTGACCCAGACTTTAAATAAGAAAACCATTATTTTATATTCCTTATTGCTCAATGACAGATAATTTGCTGTCAAGAGTGACAATGTTACTTCCACCCCAACATTCAACGTAAACAAAATAAAATGAAGTGAATACGCCGATCTTGTTTAGTGTAGCTCATGCAATGGCGTATGCCCACGACCTTGTAGCTTAGAAGACAGGTTCAAAAGTCGAGGTCATCATAATTATCTTGCAACGACAGAGTGCTTTGCTACATATGGCGCTCATGCAGCCGCCGATAATTGCTTAATGGAATATGGATGCTCTGTGTGATTCAATGTTGCCCCATCTCAAATGGAAAAGATTCAATTATTTGGGAGGCGGTGTCTTCGGACCTTTCTTGGACTACACAGAACACCAGAGTCAAGAGTTCAAACGTTAACTTTAACGATTCCGTTAATCTATCATGTCAGCCGAAATACTGTATATCGGTGACTCCTGTATGACCCTGACGTCACCTCAGGAAAAGAGTAGGACAATGTCGATTAAAGAAGAAGAACTGTGACAATCAGAACCGTAGGGACAGACCTGAACAAGTCCAGAATCAGCATGCTTGCGGTGCAGTGGTTCAGCTATATGAAGTCTGATAATAAATTGGTCAAAATGTGTCATCTTGGTAAGCTTACAAAAGTTAAAGGAAGAATTAAAAAGAATATAGTGAAGGCACAGCCCCACAACACATGCTCTCAAAATGTTAGTCGGTCACTCGGGCGTATACGTGATAAAAGTTAATATTTGTGCTACTCATTGAAGTTGTGAGATCTTACATACATTGTAAAATGTTGGAAAACCAAGGAATTCTTTACCGTCAACTGTTTAACGAAAGCCGAGTCCCAGAATTTGGAATCATGGCTACAGTTGAGGTGATGTGAATAGGGATAGATCGAGTCTGGTTTCTTGCCTTATGCTCCAAGAGGAATAAAAGAATTGCTGCTGACAGCAGCTTTCAGAAATCATAAGAAAAAGCTGGGTTACAAAATTTTGTCTATCTATGCGCACTTGCATACCCCAGATCTTTATCTAATTCGTCACCAAATAAGCTTTGTAATAAATTGATGGTTAAGAGTGCTGTATGGAAAGTTGCTCCAAAGTTTTTAACCAAATGACGAAGATGTTTAGCTGATTAATTTTTGAAAACAAAAAATCAGTAAGCATGGCTCGATAGCAATCCCCATTCACCGTAACGACAGCTCCTTCCTCATGTCGAAAGAAATAAGAACCGATGATGCCGACATCGTGTAAACCGCACCAAACAGTCAATTTTAATGGATGTAATGGTGATTCATTATTGCCTGAGGATTGTCTTCGATCCATTAACGGCAATTTTGCTTATTCAGAAAGCCAATTAACCAGAAATGAGCTTAAAAAATTGAAGAAGAAGTGCTCTATGAACTTCACGAATAGATTTATTTTTTTTCAATAAAATTTTCACAGTTTGGAGGCGTTAATCCGGCGTTAAATGATTCATGATGGATTGCCAAACTTCACTTAACAGAAATATCAAAACAGTGTGTCATTCTCAACTGTCAAACCCTAGACAACAACCATCGAAACTTCTCATGCAGCTTAAGGTAGTTCCACACTATCCCACAGTGTAATACGACATGTCAAAAATGTGTGATGAAACAGATGTATAATAGTGTGGAAACAGAATATGACAGCACAGATCTCATACGATTTGACATGTGCTTAGATCTGAAATATTTTTTAGGATTGAATGTAAAACCATCACACATTCCTTCACACTTTTTTTTGACATGTCGTACTACACTGTGGGATAGTGTGGAACTACCTTAAACAAAAACACACCTTGCGATTATACCTGTAGGTACTATAAGAAAAGTTATGGATTCGTGCAAAAAAAAAAGCTTCAAGACCACTGTTATACATAAGAGCAAATTTGTGCGAACTAGACATTACTCCTATTTCAAGATTTTATTTTTGTGAAACATTTTGTACTTTTAGACTCTTTAAAAAGTATCTCCCTGGATCAATGACAAAATTTAAAAAAAAAAACACTTCCAGGACACTCTTTTCTGCATTTTATCCTCAGAATTTGTCCCTGTCATTCAAACCTTCTGTCACTGACTGAACCAGATTTGAGAAAGACACATTTTTTTGTCAAAAAGATTTCATATTTCACTATTGCGGGACGTGGGAGCGGGAGTACCTCAGAGTAAAATCAATTATATTTTGTTTAGTTGTTTGTGTATTCTTCACTTCATTTTCAAGTACACAAACAAACGCAAAACATCGAGGGAAAAAAATTCATTAAATAGTTCTGCCATGGAAAAGTCACAAAACAAAATTCAAGTAATCAAAACAAAACAAACAAAAAACAATGAGTAACACCTGCCCGAAAGAACATAAAGAAAATTAAACTTTGACCTCTATGTAATATTGTTGCGATAAAAGTTGCTCCTTTAACGTCGCCCGTCGTCGGGTCGGTGGATCACAATTGGAGGATAAAACTTTCAAATGAATTTACTGCCTGAATCCATTGGTAGGATATGTGTGCGAAAATTTCTTTTTTTTTTTTGCTTAAGTTTTTTTTTATACGTCTGTCATTTAGTCCTTGAAATATGGCATGCCATTAGGAAAAAATTGTAATGCCAAAGAAAGTTACTTTTTTGTATACCGTCGTTAAATCGGCTTAATTTTTTATTAATGAAGGACCAAATGAGGTTAAGGTGGCATAATTAACTTACTCTTGTAAGCCTCTTAAGTAATAAGGGATACCATACAAAGGTGCTTATGGCATGATGTGTAATCAAAATTAAATGCTTATGTCGTATTGTGTCTTGCAAAAGGTCTTTCAGTCGGGATAATTTAGGGTTTGAGAAAAAAAATTATAATATTAATTACATTGTTTAAAAGGAAAGAACTTAGGAGCGATAAAAGACATTTTTGAAAGTCATAAAAAGATTTCAAGGAAAACTCATTATTTGTTAATTTTGTCTAGTCTAGATTAATGTCTTTGCAGCTTACCTCAAATTAGAGTATTTTGGGCTAAGGCTTACAAGAATCTAGGAGGTGTTCGTTTAGTTAGTTAAAATATTCTTAAATATACTTAAAAATTCCAACTGTAACTGCCTTTAATATGTTAAGGGTATTATTTTAGCTGCATGAAAAGTTTCGATGGTTGTTGTCCATGGTTTCACAGTTGAGAATGATGAACAGTGTTGACATTTCTGTTAAATACCTTAAGTTTGGCAATTCATCATGAATCATTTAACGTCAAAACAACGCTTCCAAACTGTTGAAAAATACTTTGAAAAAAATATCTGCTCGCGAAGTTTATAGAGCACTTCGTCCTTTTTTTTAGCTCATTTCTTGCTAAATGGCTGCGTCAATAAGCAAAATTGACGTATGTGGAGCGAAGATAATGCTCAAGCCTTTAACGAATCACCATTTCATCCATTAACATTGACTATTTGATGCAGCTTACACGCTGTCGGCATCATCGGTTCTTATTTCTTTCGACATGAGGTAGGAGCTACCGTTACGGTAAATGGCGAGCACTATCGAGCCATGGTGACTGATTTTTTGCTTCCAAAAATTAATCAGCTAAACAGCTACGGCAAGATGGCGCAACTTGCCACATTTCAATTTGTTGACGACTTTATTTTCCAGAAGTGGTCCTGTTAACTGGCCCTGTAGACTTAAAGCCTCTCGATTACGTTTTATGTTGCTATGTTAAGTCATTATAGCTTATACCGACAAACCAGCAACTCTTAAAGCATTGCAAGCCAATATTCATTCAAGATTTTAAAAAGTAGTAAAAAATCGGACTGATGGAATAGGATATGCAATATGTATCGGCGGCGGACATATGCTGTAAATCATTTAAAAAATAATTTCTATAAATTAATCTACCAGATTATAAAAACATAAAAATTATTCCAACAATATTTCTGTCTTGTATTATTATCTAAAGTTCTCAATGTTTAAAAAAAAAATACCCGTTATCTTCGAAGACCCGTTACGTATTTAATCGGAGACAACTTACATTTTTTTTTTATAAATTACATGAACCGAACGGGATACGGATATACCTTTATTATAACTTAACAACGTATTAAACTAAGATTACACATGTAAGTAAACGGCTCTGTAAGTGACTTACAGTTAATTTTATCAATTTACGTAAGATGTAAATTGAAAGAAAAGCTTACAAGTGTAAAGGCTTTTTTGACACTTACGGAAACCTCACGGCTTACATACCCGGCAGTGATAAGTTTACAACTTACGGTAAGCATTTCTTACTGTAAGTTCATCTATAGTGTAAACCTAACTGTAAGTTACTTTTGTAAGACTAACGTAACTGGAAAAAAAATAAAATGCACGACTGGGTCGCACGAACTTGCTCTAATGTGTGGCAGTGGTCTAAGGGTTTGAGATTTTGATAAAAATAAATTTTTCAAAATTCTTAAATAAATACTTAAACTAATTTGAGCTGAAAAAAAAGTACGCCATTTTATTTCTTGGATAAATTTGAATTTATGAGAATAAATTTATAAAAATCTGTGGAGCGGTTTTTGAGAAAAAAAGTTTTTTTTGAAAAACTTTTTGAAAAATTTTTGTAAAAAAAATTCAAAAACGCCAGTTTATAGGTATTCAGCAAATACATTTATTTAAAATTTTTAGAAAAAAATTTAATAAGCAGTTTTCAAAATATTAATATAAATTTTTTTTTTAAATGCTTTTAAAAATACAAAAAAATATTTTTCAAAAATATTGGTATGCAATACAAATTGAGCTACCTACAGCTATATGTGTGTGAAATTTCGAAAGAATCGGTTGAGTCGTTTTCGAGTTAGTCGAAAGCAAAAAAAACGGTCCTATGGAAAGTACCGTTCTTAGCCATTTTTTAAAAAATTTTTTTCAGCCATATGATTGATCGGCTCCCGGAAATTACGCCAGAAGAAATTACGCCAGAATTTTTTTTGGAAAAAACGCCAGAAAATTCTTCATACAAAATCCTGGCCTTTTCTCCTAGGAAAAAAGCCAAAGTTTTCTGAAATTCTTTCCCAGATTTCAGGCCTTTTTTCCAAAAAATTCTGGCGTTTTTTCCATTTCCAGAAATGGAAAAAACGCCAGAAAAAATATTTTGGAAAAAAAGCCAGAAAAAAATATGGCGTTTTTTCCTTTTCTTATTTTGGAAAAAGAGCGGCGCGGCGGGCGCGATTGCGTCCCCCCCCTCCGCGCGGTGATTTGATATGTCTCTGAAACAGTTACGGGGCGGGATGGTTGCGCAACACACCCACTTCGTCTTGTTTAAAAATTGAAAAAAAAAACAATTCCTGCCTTTTTCCAAATCGTTATTTGCAAATTAGGCCAGAAAATATTAATTTTCTGGCGTAATTTCCATTTCCCTTTCTGGCTCTT
This sequence comes from Platycheirus albimanus, assembly GCA_916050605.2. Taxonomy (NCBI): domain Eukaryota; kingdom Metazoa; phylum Arthropoda; class Insecta; order Diptera; family Syrphidae; genus Platycheirus; species Platycheirus albimanus. The sequence goes on from OU696696.1 coordinate 60,226,669, forward strand.
TTTCCACATCTATCTGGCGTAATTTCCAACATTTCTGGCTTATTTGCCAACTAAAATTCTGGTCTTTTTTTCATTTTTGAGCCAGAAAAAAATTCTGGCGTTTTTTCCAAAAAAAAATTCTGGCGTAATTTCTTCTGGCGTAATTTCCGGGAGCCGATTGATCGTGCCTAAAAACCAACACTGATTTTTGTAAATCGAAATCGTTAGAGCCGTTTTTGAAAAAAATAAGCTTTAACGTAACGGTTGTATGGCAGGTACCGTTATTTTTTGAGCTAAGAAAAAAATTTCAATTTCCCCTCTGTACAATACCTAAAAAAGTCTATATACCAAGTTTGAAGCAATTCGGCCCACCCGTTTGGGCTGTAGGTCTCTATACAGACAGACAGACAGACAGACATACAGACGGACAGAATTTTTAGACCATCTTTTTTCGTCTTCGCTATCATCGTAATGTCATGTTTGATTGTAATCTCAAAACTTTTTCTTTCGACGAATGCATAACTTGCCTTATAGTACCTATAATCGCAAGTAAAAATTAACACGTGTAATCTTAGCCTTAGTATTAGGGTTTGACAGAAGTTAAACGGATAAGCTGATAAATATGGCCTGTATATTGTAATGGGAAAGAACAATATTGACTTTCTTACTTAAGGAGTCTAATTGTGGTGCATGACTTCAACCAACATACCCCGCCAGCCAGTCCGGTCACTAGGCAGTTGGTTTCAGCTTCACAAGTCAAGTTGGTTGAGGTCATCGGGTATTTTCAGTTTTTTGAACAGGTCAATGGCTCTTTATAGTCCCTGCAGTTCGTGTTTGAATTGTCTGCTTCACACTCAATCCATACATACAAATAGTCTTTCAGGGTTAAGGCCTACGCTACTACCCCATACAGCAGGACTCCCGTGGTTCTTTTCTCTTCAGATACCTTCTAAACCCGAAGAAACAGCGATTGGGAAGAGGGATTAGCGAGTTTTAAACACCAAAAACTGCATCACTTATTGCGTGCCGGAACGACTACTATGTTTTGGGGTCTAGAAAATCTGGATGAACCCGCCCCAAATCAAGCGAGCGATGGATGAGTCTTAAGAAAGTTAGCAGGTAGTAGGTACTAGGTACCCTGTTGAGCTACCTGGACAAATCTGGAACATAGGCCATTTGACCTTTCATTATTAGTCAAAATACATAGTGAAATGAAGAAACAGGCGGATGAACTTTGAATGCGCCAACGGTAACTCTCGCATCCCCGAAATGGGCTATTGACTCTTTTATCCAACTTTTTTTTCCCAAGGAGAAGACCTGAATTCCACTAAGTCTTCGGTTCCGACGCTAGTTTCCATAGAGACTCCTGTGGTAAGCTCTCAAGAGAAAGCTGATTTACGCGTTAAAATTATTAAAATTTATTACCAAAGAATTTTGTAGTAATAAATTAACGCATTGTTTGATGGTTAAGCGATCTACTATCGTAAATAGCAAACATTTGACTAATTTTATAACACTTCGATGATAGCTGAGTTTGACAGGTGTCAAATGCCCACGCAGCAAAAATCCATGCAACGCTTAAGTTTAATTCACATTAAATCTTGGCGGGTGCAACTGTTATACTTTTGCGTCTATTGGATAGATTTCAGAAAAGAGCATTGAAATCGAGGTGAAAGAACCATAACGCAATGATAAAGTTTTTAAGAAGTTTTGCTTCCATTGTCCTCTCTAGGTGTTCCAAACTCACCGATCTAGCTTGTCTTTTCCCGTCCATCTGTCAATCAAAATGTTTTCCAATTGTTCCGTAAAACTCCTTTTTTTTTGTCCCGACTGTCTTGCGATATCCACAGATTATCATCGCTATCACTCATAATGAAGGGATCACTAACGATTACAACAACACTACGTCTGCTGACTCATAGTACTGAAAAAATTGTGGCAAATATTTTGGAATTGGAATAAAGAGCAAGTCTTATGAGACCAGTTGAGCCCCAGATAAAAAGTTCACTGTGGTTAAGTCATGAAAGATCCGACGCGACGGTAAACCTTAAATTTCTGCTGTATAGGTATAAACCGTCACCACCCATCTTTTATTCATGATTAATTTTCCACAAAAATTACACACACACACAAAATTTTACTTTTCAAGCTTCCTTATCAAAAACTATTTTTTGTACCATTAGGTAAAATTCGCAAGCCCTACAGTGCACCGTCATCGACCTCTAATTCATAAAAAGCTCTTCATCCAGTCAGCCTCTAATTCCCAAGCTTCTAATAAATTATTCATGAAATTATTTGCTGATGTTCTTTTTTCCTATTCAATTTCATTTTAATTAAAGGTTGTTATAATTTAATTGCATCTATACAAATCGATTTGAAAAATATGTTTCACAGAAGTTCTGACTGTTTTTTTACAACAACAATACCCCACACTTATTTAGTTTCCACATTTCCAAGTAATTGCTTCAATTAAGCCAATTTTCAGTGCCATCATCAATCAATTCCCATCCCCACCCTGTTTTACAATTATTAAAAAAAAAAAAAACAATATAAGAAGAGTGTAAACATCCCCCAAGATCAAACAGCGCACAAAAATGACACATCGAAACAGAACCCTTAGGTATTGGTATTCGAAAGAACAACAAACGCATGAATTTCTTTTTCGAAAACACAGACACAATTTGTTTTCTAAACACCTTAATTTTGTTTATATAATGATTTCTTTTTCGATATACATTTTAATTCATACAACATACCTTAAGGGAGGATTGTTTCTTTTGAGTTGAGTTGTTGAGTATTGACACCAAAGGAGCTTCTATACCAAAACTGATGATGGCTGGAGTAGCTAGCTCTTATTGATTTTCTTTGCTTCCTTTTTATACAGAAGTCCTGTAGACTGTGTCCTGATTAAAGTTGTTGGTTCGATTGTTGCAGCTCTAGAGACCTATTTTTTTTTTATCACTTAATGAATAAAAACTTCAAAGTGATTTCAATCGATATTTTTTTTTAAATTTAGAATTTGTATATTTTTGTGTAATTTTCAACCGTGGAATGGATAGAAATAGGAATTTTTTTTTTGTATAACTACAAGGGCGCTGACTGTGAGCATGTACTGATTCTATGAGTTCGAATGAAAAAGACAAAATCTTCCAACACGTTTAACCGTCCAGCACAAACTAAATATTTTGCAGGCACAAAATTTGGCCAACGGAATTTCGTAAGCATAAACTTTGTTTGGTTACAAGCAAGAAAAAAATCTTAGTTCCACTCAATTTTGGAGTTAAAACAACTCAAACTACGAGTACCTATACGCGAGACGAGCTAAAAAGCTCTCTCTAAAAATGCGTGCGCGTTAAATAATAATGATTTCAACAAAATGTTTACAACATAAAATGATATATTCAGAATTGGAAACTGGCTCATATATATACGAATAAGTGTATAGATATAGCCATTTTGTTTTGGAATGAGAACAGGGCGAACTTAGATAAGTTTTTGGATGTAAAATACAAAACTTTGAGATGGAAAAGTATCTGCCATACTGAATAGAACAGAGGGAGATATGTGGGCTGTATATGAGATTAATTAAGTTTTTGCAACTATGTATATTATGTTCCCGTATCCATTATTGTTTTAGTTTTATTTAATAGATTATGTAGACATAGACATAGTCTTGATATTAAAAGGTGATCAGATAAAGCAGCAACATGTCGATATAATATCCAAATGTTGGCAATAGTCAAAGCTTTTATTGTGTATACATAAGAAAGGGTTGAGTGGGTGTGGCAACCTATTGGTATGAAAATATTTCAGTCTAAAATTTGTTTTTTTCTTTTTCTGTTCATTTCCTGCCAAGAAAGGGCAACAAGTGTCCTTATAAAGGAGTTGGTTGATTATGTATCTTCGTTTAGGTTTTTTTTTTTCTGACCCCATCTTGGCTTTTTTGCAGCCAAACTGGCAAGGAGATTTTTATGGATGTTTTTTGATAGTTTTGTATACTCGCTTCACAGGGCACAAGTATTGGTTTCGTGAAGAACACTACGATGATGGAGAAGCGCAAAAAAGGGATTTTTGGCATACAATCCATCGGTCTCTGTGTGTTTTTCTGCGCCTGAGTGATTTTGTACGTCAAGCTATAGCCTAATCGGCTTGAATGATTTTCTTCAAACTTCATGTAAAGTATTTTCAGAAAAGTATACTGCCAACATTTTTTTATTTTGGAACCTTTCAAGTAACGGAACAAATGTTCCTCCCCCTTTCGACTTACGCAATCAATGGTTTGGCAAAGGAACCGTCTAGGAACAGTAGCAGAACAACTCACTTAGCTGGTGGGCCATGTTTCTTGGAGGATTCATTCGCTGAACCCGCTTGCTGAGCCAGCTCTTGACAAACCCAGTGTGCCCTCACGAACCAGCATCCTGTCTAGGTGGTATATAAAGTCTGTAGAACAGTTACATGAACAATGAAATTGATGTTCTAGGGTTGCCTGGGCAAATTGAGTCATCTACCAGTAGATGGCTAGTTCATCCCGTTCTTCTGCGTAATAACATAACCCCAGCCAAAACTCAAGGGCACTCAGAAACCTGCTTAGTTGGCATAAAGTCTGGAGCTTGGTCACATTGTTTTCGTCTGGTAGATTGTCCGTAAGATTAAATCACTGCAAACTGACCAATTGCATATTAAAATCATCATATAACATCCTTCAAATCCTTCGTTAAGTTAATTGTACACAAACAGCCATTTCTTCCTACCTACCTGTTCAAAAATGGGTTTTACGATTTAGATAAAACTTATAGTTTTACCCCAACCAAAAGCATTTTGGACAAAACATCATTTTTCTATTTGGGCTTAAATAAGGTTCAAACCGCTTTTTCGAAAGTGGGTAGTTACTCCCTTTTAAACGACGACTCCCGTACAACTAGCCGTTCAGTTTTAGCCATTTGTTTCTTTTTTTCCTTTTCTAATTTGCTCATAAACGGTTGCTAGACACTTTGTACCACCAGCCACCTAAGATTCGTCCACCTTGCTGTAGCAAAAACTAACATGTAGGTTACGATGTGAATACCCAAAAAGCTGTGTTTAGTCAAAATGGATAATATTGTTCCTTGTTTGGCAAGTTTGTCGGCTTTGAAGCTCCCTGGGAATATATGTATACCCTGGTATCCAACGGATGTGAACTTTTAAAATGTTCCGCCATCTCTCTGAGAGATAATCGACAGCTGAGAGCTTTTTTGGAGTTAAAATATGTTAAATGCTGGGATTGCAGCGCAGCGTGGCTATCCGAGAAAATGATGATGTCCTTGGAGGATATCGCGTTTCCTTTCAGTCGGGTCCTTTATTGACATTTTATTTTGCCCCTGGAACATGCTAAAACGGCTTGAAAGACGTAAGCAAAAACTAAGATAAGGCTCTTTTTTTCTTGTAAGGAGTGGGGGTTTACTGTTAACACCTAGTCCACATTGTCTTACCCAGTCATTTATTAGCTCTATTAGAGTGTTAAGTGGTTTTCCTGAATGGCCAATCACCTTGAAACCCTCCTCTTCCAGCATTGTTAGCAGATCATTAACCACTAAATTCCGAAGAAGTAGCGATAGTGGTGCCACCTTGTGGCATGCCTCTACTAACAGAGATCGTCCTGCAGATGTTCCACCTAGCGCAGTTTTGCGTTTATCACCCTGCATTTGATCGACCAACTCGCCAAGTGAGCCATCTACCCTTAGACCTGAGAGCGCATTTGCGATTGCACATGTGTCGACCACAGACCATACACAGACCGCCAACTCGTACTCCTCTTGCCTGAAACACCCTCGAAATATTTTTTTCAGTCTGTGAATACGTGTACATCTCTTTCTGTGCATTTTGTAATGGCAACTATACCTGCGTATGCCATTTATTTTTTAAGTGTGTTTGCTAAATGGGTTTTAAAGCAAGGGAGAGCGTCACACTCTCAAAATAAATGGCATATCAGCTGATTTTTAGCTTGGTGGCAAAAAGAGAGACCATATGGTGAGTTGGCGGTCTGTATCTTCTTGGTCCGTGGTGTCGACGTTGTTAAAAGCTCTTTCTATTTCAAGGAAAGCCACCAGTGTGCCTGTGTATTCCATTTGTTTAAGAGGGTATTCGATAGTGTGGACAAGAGAATGCAACGCAGTTTCTACCGACTCTCTGTATCAAATCGCATGAGTTCTGGTAACTCTGCCTTCGATGGTCACATACATATAAAGGCCCAACCATAATACGCGAAAGAAAAAGTAAGCAAGTGTCAAAACCGAACGAAAAGTTTCATTCCGATTTGTAAAGTACATCCCATAATAGCCTTTAAAAATAAGAAGAAAGAAAGAAGAAGAATACACTTTAGAAAAACAGGAATGTCAGATTTTCGTACTCAATGTACGACTCAAAGCGTACATTACGTACGAAAATGCAAGTGAACGAAACTTGCCGAAACTGAACAAAAAGTCATTTCGGGTTGGGTATACAAATCACATGTATTTCTACTGTTTCGTAAGTCAACGTACGTACCATTCTTCAATTATGGTTAGCCCTTAAGAAGATAAAATTAAACGTAAATAAAACTTAACGTAAGAACTTAACGAAAGAGTGCTTGTTCTATGAACAACCACGAATGAGAGTAAGTCTTAAGCAGGTTTTTGAACTGAGAAGGAATAAATGTGCTAAGTGTTTTTTTATAACATTTTTTCCACTATAAATGATCGTGTTTTATTTCTTTTCACATATTTATTACTTGAGATGGTTAAACAGTCCATTGAGCTACGATAAATTCTCCTTACAATAAGCCTTAGCATTTTGAGACGTCGACAAAAGTCTAGTATCTATGCTTTGTGCAGATCATTCAATCAGACGTTCCAAGGTTTTTGGAAGGAATAATGATAGACTAATGGATCTTTTGGATTTATTTGGGAGCATTTACCTGTTTTTGGACGGTAGTTACTTGAAGAACTGTTTTTGCAATGGTATCTTGTTCATGCAAAGCCATTTTAATTCTATTTTGCTTGTTGTTTAAGACAGTTAGTTAGTTAAGCAAGTAGACACAATACCTCTGTTCGCGTACATTTTGTGCCAAAAAATGAAAACTGTCAAAATTTCTCAAATGAGAGAAAAATCTCTCTCACTTACCGAAAAGTACACGAACGCTTTTTGTGTAAAAACTTGAAAAACGTCAAATTCGAATTTTTTGATTGGTTAGCTCTTCGCGGTAAGGGTCATTTGCAACAACAAATGTTTACGTCATTCGATTTTGACAGAGTTCAAGTTTTAACCAGATGAAATTTCAGTGGGCAAAAACTTGCAAATAAATGAACGAAAGAATAAAACAGCTGTTATTTTCTTTCGTTCATCTTTCGTTCATCTCTCAGTACGCGAACGCTTTTTGTGTTAATGTAAACGTATGAAATCGAATGCAAACTGTTTCATTTGGGTACGCGAACAGAGGTATTCATATACGACAATTAACCGTCGTAAACGTCAAAAATCATATTTTTGACACATAAGCCGCAAACTGGGGTGAAAAACTTAAACACGGTGTCATTCTTAAGTAATTCAAATTTGTTGTACTCATTGTGCTACACGTAATTTCATTTTTTGTTTTTTTTTTCGAAGAAAACTTAGAGAAAATGCACTTATTTAAATAAAATTCAAAGATTCAATATATTCAAAACTTTTAATATTTAAAAATGTGACAAGACAAGACATTCGGAAGCCTTAACTTGTTTTTAAGATCCTAAAAATCCATCTTTCTTCGACTACTCTTATTGTGGTTGTCAAGGAAACGTTGGATAAACCCTGTGTAAGGTTCAATGCTAATGTATTTGCGCGAATATTCTAAGAACAAAAATCAATTACTTAAAAAAGCACTCCCTGGAACTCTGCCGTTGATTTCGCATAATTATTTATTGGTTATGCCTCTAGAAAAATAAATGCCCACCTCCTCTTTTTCCAATGTCAAAGGACATCAAATGTGAAAAGGACTTCTCCTAGAGAAAACAACTCAGCTTTAATCTCATCCTCCTCAAGTGGTGTCGACGTCCGTTTTCTTCTATTGTTGATTCCTTAAAAAAAAAGTTGACCTGAAAAAAAAATCCACAAACATTTTAAATTGTAAACACCATAAGCTCCAAAGTTACATAACAGCAGGTCCTTCCTTGAGTGGGTAATATTTTCAAAGAGTAAATTTATTCGAGAGAAAATTCATTTGCGCAGAAGCCATCTTGAGTGAGAGCTACAAAATTCCACTCAAAATATCAGAGAAATTCCGATTATCTATTATATCCATTAAACAATCTCCTTGTTGGCTTTGGATTATTGGCTTAGGGGTATGATGGAAGATTGGTTAAACATTCATTCAGTATGTTTTCTTTATTATTTTTTTTTTTTTTTTAATTCGTTATACACCTGCCTTGGGGAAGGATTTTCTTCACTTTAAATCTCCACTTTCTGACGAAAAACAAAACAAAAATGGATATGTGTTGATGATAACGAAGGAGTTAGATGTCAGTATCTATATAAAGCTTTGAACACGCAAACTTTATCCTTTGTCACGTTTTAATGTGGAACATTAACTTTAAGTATTTTACCCAAAAAAATATATATGTAGGTGATGACTATAGCACAAAAGGGCTGTTGCGCATTTTAACGCTCTTTACATAACAAACAAAGGAAAAGGACTTTGGTATGAGGGAAGAAAATGTGTTATCCTTTTTAACAAGGAAGGACAATGTACAGAAAAGATACACACGGTGTACAAAGCAGGGCGTGTATAACGAATCTTAGTGCCTTACTGCATGGGGCAGTCAGAAGCGTCATTGTAAAATCATGAGCATGAGATATAATAATTGATGCAGCTAACCGCAATACAAGAATGTGCAATGCATGTAGATACCTACATTTCTCACCAAAACCAACTTACCCTGGTGTTTTTGTTCTCAGGATAGCGCAAAAAGTCTATACTCATCCTCACTTATTGTCTGCCTTTAACATTAGGTCCCTGTGCTGGAAATGACGCATGACTTTTTTTTTTGTTAGAGTAAGTTTAATGTTTCATTTTAACTTTTAATTTTCGTGAGCCTTAAAAACTTTTTAAAGAGACACGAGTGTTATACACTGTTATACTGACTGAAATGTAGGATTTACTCATATTTTTTAAGGACCAACATTTTCACCACCAAGAAAAAGTAGTGCAAAATATTATTCTTAGTTTAAGTTGTTGCACCTTGAAGCTAACTTTTGTAAACTCAAAGAAAATCGGAGGATCAACATAAGTTTAAGCTTTTATCATAACTGTTATACAACTGGCCTTTAAAAGAATTATAAGGAGAAGCGCAACAACCTGTAAAATTAAATAGAGTATGAAATTTATCGCCAGGGACTTGGCGGTCTCCTGATCAATATAGCGCTAGCCAGGGCCCGATCTAGGGGGGGGCGCGCCGGGCATTTGCCCGGGGCGGCAAATTTTAAGGGCGGCAAATTTGAAAATAGAGGATTACTAAAGCGTGTTTCCGAAAAATGTTTACTTGTTTCCTTCTAATTAAGATCATCATGGGAGAAAATATATAAATCAGAAAGAATTTTAATTTTTCTCACTAAAGTGTGATGAATGTGGGGAGCTGAAGTAAATGTATTCTCTGAACTCTCAATTAACCGAAGAAAAACACAAAACATTTTATCCGTCATCAGAAATATATTTATCTTTCCCTACTGGGAAAGTACATAAATATGTAGGTACAGTAAAACTACTTTATAACGTACTCTCCTTTCTATAGCAAATTTCATTTTGTTCCCCTTCTTCTTAAAAAAAATATCCCATATTCCATCGAATGTATAGATGTATTAAAAAAATGTACAGTTATTTAGTTTAAGTTTGCAAAGTCGCGTTTCGAAGGTAAAACAAGTTCAATCCTCAGTAGTTGTTTTAACAAAGCTGTCATTGGTACTTTTGACAATTGGTCCGATGAAGACTAAGGTCAGCGATATAATCAATAATAATCGAGAACAAGCAATTTGAAAAGAGTTTACTTCAGACGAGACGAAAAAGCAATAGGTACTATAGTGATAAGAGAACTGCATTAAGAATTTTTGAAGTTTTATTGAAACAAGTGATAAAACTAAAGATGCTGCAAATTTTTTGTTTTCTCAATTGGAAGATTTGTATAAAATAAAAAACAAAATTTTAAATGCGCAATCAAAAATTGAAGTTTTTAACAAAAGATATGATTTTTTTTCATTAATTTCCTTTGTATACCAATTTTCTTTGAAAATAAAAAGAAACACGCGGTTTCAAAACACATTTCACATTTCTTTATAACGCATTTTATAATTTTTTTTTCCCCCTTAAAGGTTCGTTATAAAGAATTTTGACTGTGTATGTCCGTCAAAAATATAAAGTCGAAGTATTTTATTAATCACTTAAAAACCGCTAATTAAAACGTTTTTTGGTAAAAAAAAATTAAGTCATCTGATTTCTTTAACAGTTTTGATTTTTTTAGAAAAAAAAATTTCTCTAAAACATTTTTTTTTCTTGAGAATGCACTTTCCAGCACTTTAGGCATTTTTCTGTTTTCATTCAGTAAAGAGCTCTGAACAAAGTTTGAGTTTATCGAGCTCGCTCTGAACGTACTGAAAAAACTTATTTTTGTTTGACAACTCAGGCTCTGCTGTGAACTAAAAAAAACGCCTTTTATTGCTTTTTATCAGGAAGACAAAATTACAAAAATTATTAAATTGTTTTTGAAATAATCAAACAAAAAACTTTAATTTTTTATAAATTTTTAAGTAACAAAGTTATTTCGTTTATAAAAGACATTTCACTTAAAAAATGTCATCGAAATCCCTTAAATGACTTAGGAGAGAATCTGATATTCAAAATTCGGCCCTATTGGAGTTACCGTTATAAAGAATTTTCCAGACAAATTTATTCCAACCAAAGCATACATTTTACTCAAATTTTTTTAACAAGATCGTATAAGCCGTTTTTGAGATACCTTAATAAGTTTGTCAATAAAAATCACATGGCAGGTACCGTTAATTTCGGAGCTAGAATTTAGGTCAAAAAATCAATCTATCAGATGTTATAATAATACTGTGTTCTGTGTACCAGGATTGAAGCAAATCGGTCCAGCCGTTAAGGGTGTAGGGTCCGATACAAACAGACGGACAGACAGACAGAATTGTCCGACCACTTTTTTCAGCTTCTCTATGATCGTAATGTCATGTTTGATTATCCAAAAGAAAATTTCCAACAATATTACATTCTTACGGGTCGGAATGAATACCTCCATTTTTAAAAAGTCGGTCAAAAAATGCACCAACGATTTTATAACTTATGTGTTGTCATTGCAAAAGGGCGGCAAGTTAACTTTTTGCCCAGGGCGGCGAAAAAGCTGGATCGGGCCCTGGCGCTAGCCAAATTTACATCCACCATTGTCTTAGGTGTCCGCGATTTCCGTGGAGTTAACAGAAGCTCATTATATTATCACTACCTTGTATAGTATAGCTAATTGTAATGGGGGATATCCAATAAGTCGAAGCATCGATTATATGCAACCTCAAGAAAACCAACCGCCGTGTCTCCTTATACACTTCTCTGTGGATGGTCGGCTGGAATTCCGTGTCTTTATTCAGCTCGTTTTTACTTGCGGGTATAACTACATAAGGCAAGTTATGGATTCGTGCAAAAAAAAAATTGAGATAACAATCACACATGACATTACGATGATGGAGAAGTCGAAAAAAGTGGGTCTATAAATTCCGTCCGTCTGTCTGTCTGTTCGCACCTCTACAGCCTGAACGGATGGGCAGATTTGTTTCAAATTTTGGTGTTTAGTAGTTATTTGGAATTCCTTAGGAGGTCTTTTTTCATTTTTGCTCTAGGCGAAAAATAACGGCTATACAATCGTAAAGAAAAAAATTGATTTTCTCAAAACCGTCTCCAACGATTCTGATAAAACTTTCAGAATGCTATTTTTTTAAGACGGTCTATCTTTTGTTTAGAAAAGATTGTTCAAAATTTGTCATATAAGGGTATCTCTTATAGAACCAGTATATTTTCAAGTCAAATTTTCTCGTAAACAATACATCTGATTTCAACAAAATTTTGGAAATAGGAAGTCATTTATAATTTCATTAATATGGCATTTCAAAATTTTCAATTTTTTTTTTTTTGATTTTTAATAATTTTTTCAAAAAAAAATTTGGTTTTCGAAATATTTTGGAAACTGGTACATTGATTTTTTTTAATATTATTTTTTCAGATGTAAACTACATAATATGGCAAATTACATATGGCAAATATATTTACATACCTACTCAAAAAAATTTCAAAATTTTTTTTTGGAAAAGTTTTTCAAAAATAACCTTTAAAAAAAACTGGTCGAACAATTTTCAATATTTTTTTTCCTAGATAAACATTTAGTTTTGAAATTTTATTGCATACTTAATTTTTCCGAGAAAACTCTTAAACTACTTAATTAAAAAAATAAAAGAATTTTCGAAAATATTTTTAATTTTTTTTATGCAGCCACTAAGCAATTGCTTAGCATAAGAGCAAGTTCGTGCGACCCAGTCGTGCATTTTATTTGTCTTCGAGTACCTTTCTATCTCTTTACGAACCAGAAAAAGCGTAACAACATCAAGTTGTACGTGCGTCGTGTATTTATCAGAACACAGTAGTTCTCAAAGTTCTCAAAGTCATTCGAAGAACTTGGTGAAGAAGTGTGTGGAACTGTTTCAGGAACTGATAAAGGACCAAGGAGAACGGACAAGAAGGGTTATGTCAGTTGTGCAAGAACCTTAAATTGGCTGTCCATGAAGATAACAGGGACCGAACAAAAATTCTG